>JAVXUO010001184.1:600000-884793 GCA_033065855.1 Escallonia rubra | reverse complement strand
CTGTTTTTGTGTTAAATTGTAACATGTATCTGTATATCTCGGCAAGTTACGAAAAGTTAATATAAAATATAGGATATGCTCTGCTTCAGTGTAATTGTAATTTGTATCGGTATTTAGGTTAATTGTTATTCTGTAGTATTATTGATAGCAATTGATACTGCCTTTTTGTCTGTAAAATAGATGATCTAACTGAGACGACTTGTAAAACCCGTTATATATGTAATATTTTTCCTCTTTTCATAACAAAAAGAGCTCTTACTATGTCTCAAAATTTCTTTTCTCATATTTTGAGAGGCCTTGTATAAACAATTGTGCACTTTTTATTTTGTTGCCCTTTTCATGCTTATTGGTGCTACAAAAATTATCACTAAAGGGCAATTCAGTCGGAATGCACGCTTTGGCTTTTTGATTCATTCCATATCACTTTCCATGTCATTCTCATGAGTTTGCAAAGTACTAATTCTAGCTATATACATATGTCCTCAATCTAAAATTCAATTTACTGGTAAATAAACTCACACAAAATAAACTTCGTGTAGCAATTCAAATGTTATAGGTGAAGTGATTTACGTTGTGACAATTACAAAATTAAAATAAAAAGATAAGAATATTATTTTCTACACTAGTCACCTCAAATGTTTAATTTCCTAGATAAATGTTTTCTAGAAATTCTTTGGTGACAATCTTTTTGTTATTGAAGTTATTACAGCTGACGATCTTTATTCTACTAACGGTATCACCTAAAGAGTTTTTAGCGACAAAAATAGAGCGAGGGTAAAAGGAAACTGGAGTCTTGAAATGAAATATAACTACGCAGAGACACACACAGTTGGACCTGCAAAATGGGCCGCAAAATTACACAAAGTCAAGGCCCACTACCAGCAGTCTTCGGTGCACCATTTTGGTAATTACACCTACGAACCCTAATTTTGAGCCCCTTCCGCACTCTATATTTAACCGAAACCCTAGTCGTCTTCACAGTCTGCACAAACATGTCGAAGCGAGGTCCGTCTCTCACACACTTTACACACACACATGTCTGTGTAGCCAAATAGGAATTTTAATTGTTTTCGGCTGGTAGATTGTTTGTCACACACACACACTAAATGATGATTTGATCGCCACTTGATTTGATTCATTGTCTGTGGCGGAATTTTTTTAGGGCGAGGGGGCTCGGCGGGGAACAAGTTCCGGATGTCGCTGGGGCTGCCAGTGGCGGCGACGGTGAATTGCGCGGACAACACGGGCGCGAAGAACCTGTACATCATTTCGGTGAAGGGGATCAAGGGCCGGCTCAACCGCCTGCCGTCTGCGTGCGTGGGCGACATGGTGATGGCCACCGTCAAGAAGGGCAAGCCCGACCTCAGGAAGAAGGTCATGCCCGCCGTCATCGTCAGGCAGCGCAAGCCCTGGCGCCGAAAGGACGGCGTCTTCATGTACTTCGAAGGTCAATCTCACTGTCATTTTTAGTACTTTTTGTTTGTGGCGTTTGTGTTAGTGTGATTAATTACCGAATGCATTTGGTAGTATACTTGGTTATTTGATTTTTGTTTATTGGTAGGTGTGTGTTTTTTGGTGCTGTTGAAAAGGGTGCTGTTGTTGTGTTAGTGTGTTACTTGAGTGCAATTATGTGTTTTAGCTTTTCTTATGTTTCTCTTGTATTCTCTTGTTGATATAGTTTGGTAATTATGAGCAATTATATGCTTTGCATTTCTGTGGTTTTTCTCCCTTGTAATTTTCCTTAGGTGTTAATTTTGTTGAAAAATTAATCTGAAGACCCTGGAATGAGAAGGAGAGCTGACTTGAAGTTACTTGCAGTCAGATTACTACTGCCAATTTCACTTCTCTCAGCTTCAGAAATCTAATGTTGACTTGTATTAGGGTTTGGTATAGGAAGCTGGTTAAGCGGCATCTTGATCCATACATTTCTCATTCGATTGTGGGGTTTTGTACGTTTGATGATGTCATGCTTCCTGAGACCAACTACACCAAAGTGTAATCTATCATAATATCGAGTGGGGTCTCTTCTTTCTTGAGTCTTGCTCTGTCACGATCAGACAAATTCTTGATTATTAACAACGCACAGTGACTAAAAACTATGTTTGTTCTTTTCTTGGTTGATTTTACTGGTGATGTGGTGTTGAGAATTATATTATCTAGGTTTCTTTGCACCTCCCATACCCAGCTAAATTTTCCAATCTTACCCCTATTTCGGGTGGCAGATGTGTTTGTCACCCCTGTCAAGGTTGGAATATTTTAATTCAACCTTTGGTGTTTTCTGATTTTCATGTGATTGTGGAGTTTTTATCTAGCTTCATGCTATAGATATTAGTGTTGGCGCACCAGGAATTTCCTTACACAAGTGTCATAGAAACTGTAGCAACTAAAAAATGCTCTTCTAATCTTTGGTTTGCTATTTACTGGTTAGCTAATTACTCAAGTATCGACTTCACTTAGTCATTTTTCTTAACCTGGTATATCATAAGCTCATCTGTCTTTAACTCTTTGTCCTTATTTTTTAGTGTTCGCTCCAACCTAAGTAGCTTCTAGGTTATTGTAAATTTTAGCCAATTAATTGTCGTAATGCCTTTAAAGATTATTTTTTGAATCTGCTGGTTAGGGGTTTTCTTGATGCATATATGTACATGATGTGATACTTCCTTGAAACCAGCCACAACAAAATTAACAATCGAATATAATATCGAGCAGGATTCAGCCAATTGATTCTTGCTTTTCGCAATTCGGTACATTGTCATTTATACTGTCGAATCTTACTAGTTGTATGATTTCAAGAATTGGGTTAGAATGATTACTCGTCTACAGATGTATGGATTTAGGATTGGCGCCTTTGACACACACTAAACTGAACAACTAAGTACCTCTATGTCATTGTTGCCTTTGGCAAGTTTGTATATTTTCTGTGATATATCTCCTTGTGGATATTGCCTTTGGCACTTTTTTACACTGTCTGCTTGATATAACTAGCTTCTCGAATAATTGAAATATTTTGAGTGTTCTCTTTAACATGGTTGGCATTCCACTCCTGTGAAGAGTACATGCTATTTATTTTGGTTCTAGATTGTCAGCCTTATAATTTACTTTCTTTGGCCTTTCTACTGTTCAAATAGACGTGCATTTGAACGTTTTCTTTAGCCTGCTTGCTCTTTGCTTTAATAATAGGTCACCAGACTTTAGTCAGGTATCCACCATTTTCTCCCATTGTTGATACCGTTACTAGTCTGGTAAATAAAAGTGTCTATCGTTACAGATGTGCTGATGCTTTCAAGCTCATATCTGCTCCATTTAGACCCTACATATGTATAACTAGGTATTCTTTTCTGTTAACTCTCTTGTTGGAGAAGTCCAATGTTCAGGTTTATCTTGAGCTCATTGTCGACAAAGCCTCTCCGCAGTATGCTCTATTTACTCTTTAAACCACCATGACAAATTTTAAACTCAAGTCAGTCAGGTCTCTCTGCCTTCAAGACCTAAAGTTAAGTTTGAGTTGTCTGAGTCTCTGCCTTCAAGACCTAAAGTTAAGTTTGAGTTGTCTGAGTCTCTGCCTTCTAGACCTAAAGTTAAGTTTGACATGTCTCTTGGTTACATCTGCTGTGCATGGGCTTAAATCTAGCACACTTATTTTACATGAATTTTACTGCCTAGACTTTTTAATGCTTTCCTACTTGGCCATCTCCTTTGCAATTACTGATCACGGATATCTGAAGTGCTCAAGCGAGTAAATGTCTTTTATATCCTTTTTATTTCCCTCATTTAAATAGGTTCGTCTAAGGTTTATGCTTGAACCTTCTTGATTACCTATTTCTCTATGCTTCAGATTGGTTTGAATAAATTTGCAAGATAAATTGTTTGTCTGTTAGGCCTCTTTAATTTGACTTATTATCCTCTTTTGTTGATCTGCAAGCTTGTTTAATATGCAGATAATGCTGGTGTCATTGTGAATCCAAAGGGGGAAATGAAAGGTATGGTTTATCACAGGCAAATTTCTAAGTGTAGGTCCTAAAATGCATTGAGTTGATGAACACAATCTTTTCGCTGAAGGAGTGTAAATATTCTCTCTTAATACCTTCACTAACTCCGATGTAAAGCCCTGATTTCGATCGTCCATTTCTAACCAACAACAGCTGCTATTTTTTCAACTAGTGCACAAAACCGGCTGTCTATATAATGCTTGTGCTTTTGTACTTTGCGTCCTGAATTTCTTTGGTGATTTGGTTTTTGCTTTGATAGGTTCTGCCATTACTGGGCCAATTGGGAAGGAGTGTGCTGATTTATGGCCGAGGATTGCTAGTGCAGCCAATGCCATCGTCTGAAATTGTCTTGTCTTGCCCTTCTGTTGAACTATGATATTACCAAATTTTGCTAGCTATGAACTTTGTAATTTGATAATGTTTAGTTTGGATCAAATACGTTTGCAACCTTTTTCTTACATTGAACATGGCTTTTATTTTACCTGGCTTGACACAACTTTGCCGAAATAAGTTACCCTCTTGTTGGTTACCTGCCTAGGAAAGTTGCTTTGACGGAAGTCTTCAATTGATAGCCTGCTTATCTCACATTCTTACTTAATCCTCTCGGCGGAGGAAGGTGTAGGATAGCTTGTTGGTTTTATTCCTTGGCTTTGCTTTCTTATTTCTGAACAAAGCCAAGAAATATATGTATCTGTCACGAAGTTAATTGTGCAGCAATGAGATATAGATGACAACTCCATCTTATAAGCACGAATCACAATCAAATCAAGAAGTCGCATGCTAGAAGTGATTATACAATTTAAACCAACCTATGCACAAAACACGACACAGGAACTACATAGCTAATGAGAAAACCCTAGGTGCTAAACAACAAATGTATATTACTACTCTCGTTGCACAAAATAGCTTGCGTGGGAATCCTGTCTCGCACCAACGTTCGAGAGATATATGTAGCATGAGCAGCTTGACTTTATACAAATAAAAAAAGATCGTGACTAGATGCGGAGGCATAGGTCGCGAAAGCATAAAAAAACATTTTTTGAGTTGGCTTTGCCAGTGTTAGAGGGTGTTTGTGATTGATTCTAGAATAGTCAAACCTGATTAAATTAGGTTTGAAGTGTCTGGCAAAAAAAAAGTAAACTGATTGAATCTGCTCCCATGTGCTCAAAACTGATTAAATTCATAATCCTCATTTTCTTAGATTAAGATTTAATCAGTTTTGAAGAATCAAGTTTGACCAAGAGAATTACCAAAATATATTTACTCATAAACAAACATTAAATGTTCCTTTTCAACTTGATAACACTATATAGTAATTTTACCGCACTAAACATACTTTAATCACTTTCTATCCAAACATCTTCAATAACTTTTAATCTAATGTACTTAAAATGGATTAAAGTTGATTTTAGGAACTGATTCTGATTTAATCAAAACCTACCGTTAAGAATCAATCTCAAACGACCTCTTAGTCGATCTGAAAAGTCTTTGTGGGGCGTGTACCTCCATCCAAATTACTCCAATAAAAACACGGGTTGTCCATTCCCCCCCACCCCCAATTGATTATAAGAAAAATAGTCTCAACGTGAGGAGCCGATTACAAAAAAGTTCTAAGCATCATATTACAAGTTGCAAAAACATGAGCTGTACTTCAGATTAGAGCAAAATATATTTAGTTAAGCAAGCTCCCTGGAACGTGTTCTCAACTTCGAAACAACCCCAACACGTCAGCCCAGGTGGTGTTTTTTTGGTTAAAATATGGAATGGAACGGAATTATTGTCAATTAATAAACAAAAAACCAGTCCAAACATACTTTGGGGGCCAGGCATATCTCAGTATACCAACATTATTAAGAAGCCGAGTCACACTGATAGATAATAAAACAGCTTTTCTTTTTGGTTTAATAGCAATTATCTTCTGCCTACAATCTCTCATGAGGATTGGAACCCCTCTGGATTAAATTTAAGAGCAAATTTGATATTAAATTTTAAGTGCGTCCTAAAATTAGTTTTAAGTCATTTTTTTTTTAGTAAAATTAGTTTCAACTGTGAATGATGTTTAGATAAAAAGTACTAAAAACAGTTTTCCTGCAGTAAAAAAGTTAGTAGTACTAAAAGCAGTTTCTTTTTGGTAAAATTACTTAAAAAAAAATTTAATGTTTAAATAAAAGGTGCTTAAAGTTTATAAATTAATAGGGATATCCTCGCTACTTTACTTGGTAAAACTTAACTATGCAAAATGATCATCTTGGATTATGATTTAATAGATTTTTAGCTTTCCAAAAAGTATTTAATCAATTTGTTTTTTTGGTTAAAACTTAGCATAATACAATTAGTAATAGTATCAATTTTTTTTAATATCATTAATTATAGGTCATGGTAAATGTGTGGTGTTCATTATCGCTGTAAGGGGGGTGGGCAGGGGCGGATCTAGAAAATCTAATCGAGGGGGGCCAAAAAGACATATATTTTTTTGATCATATTATAATTAGCGTAACTCCTTGAATACGTTAAATGCATAATAAAGAATTCAATTGACTACTAATTATTTTTATTTACTATTCATAGTAATTTGTTTAACTTGATAAGGTGAATCAACAACAAAATACTAATCTTGCATGAATAAAGCTTAGTGCTTACTATATATATGTATTATTAATATGATTATTAGTTACATGAGTACAATAGTGCATGTAGTATAAGTTAACATTTTACAATAATTCAAACTTAAAAAGAAAAAAGAAAAGAATTAACCTTGATCATTTGTATTTTTTTGTAATAAAAAAATTTGAAATTTGAAAGAGTGAAGATGAAGCAAATGAATGAGAAAGGAGAAGATTATGATGGCTGATGGAATAAAGAAAAAAAAAAAAAAAATGAATCCCTAATTAATCACTTTTACGATATATTGGTATTTTTGTATATATGTTAAATATGAATATCATTTATATAAAAAATTAGTAAAGAAATCCCAAAAACATGGCCCCCTCCCGTCAAGTGGTAGCTCCGCCACTGGGGGTGGGGGTCTCTAAACAAAGTTTATTCCAATTTCTATAAGGGCCAATTTGTAGAATTAACATGTATACTTTGAAATTTATTTTGGCAATAATCGTAAAAAGCAAAGAAATTCTTTGGCCAGATATAAAATTTGGGAAAGAATGTTATTTACACCTTTTAGTACGTTAATCTATTCCCTTATTTGTTGTTTATAAAATGTCAACACTTATTACAAAAATACATTTTTAACCAAACAAAAAGAAAATTTTAAAGGGCTGCACTGATCCGAAATACGCATCCAGGCTGGAGCTGGAACAGGAATTACTTCCTTAACCACATTCGAGTTGTTTATAAATTCACATTTATTTTTTTGCTAACAATTTATGTGCCCAACGACAAAGAGTAATGTATGTACTGCCATGAACATTGATGGAATGGATTGGAGGATGGCCGCTCAGTACAGATATTATCTAAGAAAGTCTCTTCATAATTGCCACCTTCCATATAACTATCAAAGTTGAAAAACAGAGATGGACAGGCGTGCTCGCACACACGCACGTATACAAATTATCCGAGATGGGAACTACCACAACTATCGGAGTTTCTCAATTCTGCGAAAAATTCCTCACCCCAAGTCCCTACCCCAACTCAGAATTGGGATTCTCTGCAATAATGTAGAGATGAAACTTATCGCTATACTCATCTTTTGATGTTAAAAGTAGTACATCGTTCTAGCGACAGATGTTTGATACGACTAAATTTACCTTTAATTTGCTAAGTGCAACTGATATCCACCCTAACCTTGAGACCAACCCAAACTAGATGTCTTGCATCCCTTTCTTCTATCATCTCGGAGCTCCCTGATTTAACAGTCCTAAATGATCGAGACTAATAGTTGAGACTCAGGATTATGCAATATTAGAGTCTTGTATGTACTGAGACCATTACGAGTCCATCCTACATGGGCTCCAAGCAGAAGAGGGGATTGCACTCTCTATTAATTATGGGGGAGCATATCATGGTCGAGAGTATATATTACATGGTCCGGACCACAAGTCTCGACAATCTAAAACCATTGGGTTGAAGGAGGGGGGAAGAAGACTAATGTGATAGGAGGAGGAACTTAAAGACACTACGTTATTTTAATGTATACCCACGGTCCTACATGGCTGAATCATCGGTCCTAAACCACTTAATATTTTCTAAATGGTCCGACATCATTCCCCCTATCTAAGCTCGACCAACATATAATAATTGAAAGCCTTTGAGGTCATTATTCTCATGTCTCTTCATGTCGAGCTATCTGAGCTAAAAGCCCAGAAAGCATGAAAGTTCGACATCTCCATTGGTCATAGTACAGTGATATAGTTTTATTTAAGCCTTTGTCACCCTCACTAGCATGTGAGGTTATGGACAATCATTAACTCGGTGACCAACTCCCTCCAAAACCCATGTGATCTGATCAAATCCCACCAACAATGTCTATTTAACTCAAATTTCATGTCCCATTCCATATCCCTTTCCCCATTCCATTCTGCAGGCAGAGAATTGAATGGCAAACACCTTTGTGATTCTTCTAGCCATATCCGGTTTCCTAACTGGTTTAGCAGCTGCAGATTGGAACATTTTGAATCAGAAAAAGAAGTATGGCGTGGACATTACCTTGAAAAACTATTGCGAGAGTTGGAGGATGAATGTTGAGCTAAACAACATCCAGGGATTCGAGGTTGTGCCCCAAGAATGTGTCGGATACATCGGCAAGTACATGACGGGAACTCAGTACAAGGTGGACTCTCAGGGCACAATCGATGAGTGCACGGTTTATCTTAGCACCAGCTGCAATCTGAAGAAAGATGGCAAAGATGCATGGATCTTTGACATTGATGATACTCTTCTGTCCATTGTGCCTTACTACAAGAAGCATCAGTACGGGTAACTGATCTGTCTTCCTGATTTGCAACCAGAAATGCTTAATTAGTCATATACTCGATTCCTTCCTTTTCAAGTTTGCGCTTGAAATCTGAAGCTGTTATGCGTAGTCAGATTGGACTTGGTAATTTCACTGTTTTTGTTGTTGTTTGTTAACACAGTTCTTCTTTTTCAAACAGAGGAGAGAAGCTGAACTTGACCTCTTTGGAAGAATGGATGAGTTATGGTAAGGCACCAGCACTAGATCACAGTCTCAGACTGTTCAAGGATCTAAGAGGCAGAGGAGTCCATATCATTTTGGTTTCTTCAAGAAGGGAGAAGCTTAGATCTGCCACTATTGACAACCTTGTTAATGCTGGTTATTATGGTTGGACTAATCTTATTCTAAGGTATGCTCCCTCCGTGGGTGTGTAGGTAGTCCCAAGCACACTCCTTTTTGTAACAAACTTGGAGCGGTCTTTACCGTTGATTCGGAGCTACTGGATATCTATTCTTTTCTCCTTATGAACTGAATTATCGTTCTTCTTTTCTTTGTTTTTTTGGTAGAAATCCAAATGATGAATGTAAGTCGGTCCAAAAATACAAGGCTGAGGTAAGGAACCAATTGACGGGCAGTGGATATCGGATCTGGGGCATTCTTGGAGACCAGTGGAGCAGCATTCAAGGATATCCAAGCGCTAGAAGAGTATTCAAGCTCCCAAATTCCTTGTACTATACAGGGTGAAGAATCACAGTCTTCCTAATCATATAGAAGTGTTCATTAAGGATCCATTTTGTTTCACGAGTTTCACATTAGTTACTAAATTGTTCGTTTTGAATCGATGGATTTGTTCCACATCTGTACCCTTTTGTTGTACCTCGAAAAAAATGCAAGAAATGGCGACTTTGATAGAAGTTAATTAATATATAGGTTTTTCGAAAGTATGGATCAAGTACTAACTTAATTTTTTATTTGATAGTGAAATGTCCATGAAACGCGTATGTGCTACCTCAAGAAGTTCGAGTCAAAGCAAGAGAGTGCACCTTAAGAGTAGCGATAATAGGGCGACTGCGATGGCTTCAAAGAAGATGAGAGCTGTGAGAAAGGTCGAAGGAAATAGGCTCGCATTGTACAAAAATTGCATAGAGGATTTGCTAAAATTGAACAACTTGAACCAGACAGAGTTTCTTAAGGCAGTTAGAGCTCTCAAGGATGATAAGAATGCTATTGCCTTCATGACAATGAAGGGCCACCCGCGCTTGGCCTTTTTGAGGTCACTATACCAAGCATAAGACTTCTGAAGATTTTCCCTGATATACATATGAGATGTTCATATGCTAAGTTGACTGTACTACACACTATTCTATTTTTGGGGGGACAAAGTTTGCTGGTATTTTTCCTTCAATGGTAGTCTTGATTTGTGGTTTTCGTGCTAACGGAGACGAGTAAACTATCCATCCCAGCAGATATGTACTTTCTTTTAAGAAATTAATTCAGTCTTACGCTTAAAGTAAGCATTCATGGTGATAGATATGATCTGATGTAACACTTAGATGATACAGTACAAAAGGGGTAGACGAGACAGTGCAAACAATAATGGTTGAAAGTTCTTTTAACCCTTTTGATAGTAGAATAATTTTTGGCTGCTACCCGGGTTGGAGGAAAATAATGACAAATAATAGTCGCTAAATATTTCAAGTGACTTTTCTACTAAAACATTCAACAACAATTTGTAGCAGTATTTTTAGCGTCACTAAATAAAAACCACTAAAATATTTAGCGATAATTAATTGTCGCTACAAGGGGGTAGATGAAGATTCTTTTAACTCGGGTAGTAACCAATTTTTTTTCTCAATCCTAATGCGAAGTTGCAACATGCATACATAAATTGTACAAGGCATGTTGTTTAAAGTCCGCAATATTGATAAGTGAAATCAATGCTAATAACCTGAAACACTAGTTCACATTCACATTCACATTCCCAACCACACACACACACACTTTTCCAGGTACGGCACGCATAGTAAAGCAACCAGGATGGACCAGATTGCCGCACGCCATTGTCATCTTAGTGGTGTGAACCTTCTACCCTCCAATATAGTGTGAATGGAAATTATTTGAGACCTATTGAAACACTTAACCGCATACAATCATATGCCTATTAGAATAAGCGATTGGTCCAGAAATATTTTCACCCTTGCTTGTGATATTGGAGTAAACCATGTCGAGTGCGATCACTGTGCTTACATTGATGCCATTGGAAGCAACTGCGGAGGTCTTTGTCGGCATTAATTGGTGTTTATGGTGGTAGACTGGTGGTGGCTGTGGTGGTGGACTCGTGGTGGTTGATGTGGGTATGATGTCGGTGGAAGTGTAACGACAACGGTGATGATTATGGATCTGGTGATGAGAGACTGGTGGTAGCGGTGGTGGTTTTTGTTATGGGTGTAGTGGCGATTGTGGGCATGAAATTGTTAGTTGTGGGTATTGAGGTGGTTTAGTACAGCAGAGGCGAAGGTGGGCACGTTTGTTGCGGCAACGACGAATGTGGCGGTGGTTTGAGCCATTGGCAAACATGAAGGGGAGGAAAGAGTTGAAAAAATTTAAATGAATATATATCGCTCATTTGTTCGTAATAATCCACTTAATGCATAACGAAATAATCTACTTAACCTATAACTAAATGAGTTGAAATGGGTCAGTCATCCGTTTGTATGTAACCTATTTAATTTACACCCAAACCAAACCCACCGACCCATTTTACCACCAACATGTCTGTGTAGCCACCTAAACATCTGTGTCGATTCTAATATACTATTTTTTTTAAAGTAGAGATTGGCATAAGCACACATGTCTTGTATTTCTATGGAAGCCTTTTATGGCTGATTGATTTGATAGTGCAAAGCAAATATGCTTGATTTATTTCGTGTCTGGAACCGTTAGATACATATTGCAAACGAAGTCCAAAGGAAGTTGCTTTAGAGCAGTATGTAACTTGGGGATCAACCACAGAAAGTAAAGAAGATAAATATAATCATACGACCAGAGGCGGAACTAATGTAGGGCCGGGGGACCATGGCCACCCCCCCCTACCCCTCCTAATATATGTCACTAAAAAATTTTAGTGTTACCAACATGACATTTGATTAAAGCATTAAAATTAAAAAGTTAAAAATTCCTAATATAAATTTAGCATTTGAACACTTTCAACTTATTGTTATTTAGTGACGGTAAGAAAACACAGTTTTCCTATTCATTATGAAGTGTTCATTAAGGATCCATTTTGTTTCACGAGTTTCACATTAGTTAATAAATTGTTCGTTTTGAATCGATGGATTTGTTCCACAACTGTACCCTTTGTAGGTCCTCGAAAAAAATGCAAGAAATGGAAACTTCGATTGAAGTTAATTAATATATAGGTCTTTCGAAAATGTGGATCAAGTACTAACTCAATTTTTTATTTGAAACGTGTATGTGCTACCTCAAGAAGTTCGAGTCAAAGCAAGAGAGTGCACCTTAAGAGTAGCGATAATAAGGCGATTGGGATGGCTTCAAAGAAGATGAGAGTAAACCCATCCCAGCAGATATGCACTTTCTTTTGAGAGATTAGTTCAGTCTTACGCTTAAAGTAAGTATTTACGGTGATAGATATGGCGTGATGTAACGCTTAGATGATACGGTACAAAAGGGATAAACGAGACTGTGCTAAACAATAATGGTTGGAAGTTCTAATAACCTTTTAATAGTAGAATAATTTTTGGTTACTACCCAGGTTGGAAGAAAATAATGATAAATAATAGTCGTTAAATATTTCAAGTGACTTTTCTGCTAACACTTCAGCGACAACTTTTAGCAGTATTTTTTAACGTCATTAAATAAAAGTAACTAAAACATTTATCGATAATTAATTTTCGCTATATGGAGGTAGAGGAAGATTCCTTCAACACATGTAGCAGCCAAGATTTTTTCTTAATCCTAATGCGAAGTTGCAATATGCATACATATCTTGTACAAGGCATGCTGTTTACAGTCCGCAATATTGCATAAAAGTGAAATCAATGCTAATAACCTGCAACACTTATTCTTATTTCCACCCCCAAAACACACACACACACACACACACACTTTTTGTCTACTTTTCCTTTGTTGTTATTTTCTCCACCTAAAATGGCAACCCAGGTAAGGCACACATAGTAAAGCAACCAGGATGGACCAGATTAATTGCGGCACGCCATTGTCATCTTAGTGGTGTGAAGCTTCTACCCTCCAATATAGTGTGAATGGAAATTATTTGAGACCTATCGAAACACTTAACGGCATACAATCACGTGCTCATCATAATAAGAGATTGGTCGAGAAATATTCTCACCCGAGTAAACCATGTCGAGTGCGGTCACTGTGCTTACATTGATGCCTTTGGAAGCAACTACCAAGGTCTTTGTCGGCATTAATCAGTGTTTATGGTGGTAGACTGGTGGTGGGTGTGGTGGTGGACTCGTGGTAGTTGATGTGGGTATGATGTCGGTGGAAGTGTAATGGTGACGGTGATAATTATGGATCTGGTGATGGTGATGGGAGACCGGTGGTGGTGATGATTCTGGCTTGGCATTGGTAGTTGTGGCCTGTGGGTATTGAGGTGGTTTAGTGTGGCGGAGGCGAAGGTGGGCAAGTTTGTTGCGGCAACGACGAATGTGGCAGTGGTTTGAGCCATTGGCAATCGTAAAGTGAAGGAGAGAGCTGAAAAAATTTAAATGAATTTATATCGCTCATTTGTTCGTAATTATCCACTTAACCCATAACGAAATAATCAACTTAACATATAACATGAGTCGAAATGGGTCAGTCATCCGTTTGTACGCAACCTATTTAATTTACACCCAAACCGAACCCACCAACTCATTTTGCCACCAACATGTCTGTATAGTCCCCCTATTCGTACGTGTCAATTTTAATTTACTATTTTATTTTGAAAGTAGAGATTGGCATAAGCACATTGTGTTGTATTTCTATAGAAACCTTTTACGACTGATTGATTTGATAGTGCAACAAAAATAGGCTTGATTTATTTTGTGTCTTGAACTGTCAAATACTTATTGTAAAAAAAGTCCAAAAGAAATGGAGTGAAATGGAGTTGCTTTAGAGCAGTAGGTAACTTGGGTTCACCCACAGAGAATGTAAAGAAGATAAATATAATCATTCGTCTCTATCAATAAAGACGATGGGAGATCCGTCGCGACTCCTGTGGTAAAGATCCAATCAAGTGGATCTTCATTCATGTCCCCTTATTTTGAATAATGAGTAAGGGCGTGGGATACTACAAAATCGACCTCAAAGCAAAAGAGATGAAGAGCGAGCCTTTATTAGCGCTCCCCAGCTTTCTCTTAACCAATAAAATAGGCCAATTAGAGAAGAGAAAATATGCTCTTGCTTGAACTCCTATGCCTAGAAGAAACTGCTGGTGTCGGGTATTTTGGCAGCGGTAGTCAGCTGTCCTCATTCTCTTATTTGAATTGCCCCTAGGCCAATAAGAAGCACTTCAGCTCGATTTAAGGCATCTCAAAAAACAAAAAAGAAAAATTAAGAACCCCCATCGATTAGAACTGGCAACATATCTTTCAACGGATCCAACAGCGGATCAATATTAGCCGTGTTTAACTCATGCTCCAATGCTAAATGTATGAAATATAACATTGCATGTTATTATCTCTAGTAGAACTGGGCTTGCAAGCTTCATATGTAGGGTCAGTAGCTGTTATTTGACATATAAACCATCCCATCAGTTCTATTTCTAATTGATTTGTTTGAGATTATTCAGGCATCTAATCAAACGGTGATGCTTATGAGATGTTCTGCAATGCAAATATCCATGGATCTATGTGTTAGTGGGCTAATGGCGGATACTGCAGAAGAAAGTAAGAGTTGCATAGGTGTATAGATGGAAGAACTTTTCCAATTCAACTGCCATTTTTTCGGATAACTTGTGTGTCACACGATTAAGTGCAATTTAGGGTCAGTAGTTAGTCGCTAATGGATATCCGTCACGTATATGTAGAGGTGAGATGCCACTTGCAATGACCCTTAAAGGTCGTTTATGAGATGTACGTTCGTGGCCGCGTTGTTCGACGGGATTAGCGGCATATGGGTCCCGAACACCTCCGTTAAAGAGCCAAAGCAAAAGAAGCTGTCATTTCTCGGGTGCACTAACATCATTTAGATGTATGTATGTGGCCGCGTTGTTCCACGGGATTAGCGGCTATGGGTCCCGAACCCCTCCGTTAAAGAGCCAAAGCAAAAGAAGCTGTCATTTCTCGAGTGCACTAACATCATTTATCAAGTGAGTTCCAGCTATGGTAGTACCCTTCTCATTTTTCCAAGACAAAAGAGGGGTTCAAGTCTCTTAGTGGTGTGAAGCTTTTACCCTCCAATATAGTGTGAATGGAAATCATTTCGTACCTTTTCAAACATTTACCGGCATACAATCACATGCCCATCATAATAAGCGATTGACCGAGTGATATTCGCAACCTTGCTTGTGATATTGGAGCAAACCATGTCGAGTGCGGCCGTTGTGCTTACACTGATGCCATAGGAAGCAACTATGGACGTCTTTGACGACATTAATTGGTGTTTATGGTGGTAGACTGGTGGTGGTTGATGTGGGTATGATATCGGTGGAAAAACTGCGGCAACAGTGATGATTATGGATCTGGCGACAGGGGAATCGGTGGTGGTGGTGGTGGTGGTGGTGGTTGTTTTTGTTGTGAGTGTAGTGGCGATTGTGTCATGGCATTGGTAGTTGTGGGTATTGAGGTGGTTTAGTGTGGCGGAGGGAAAGGTGGGCACGTTTGTTGCGGCAACGACAGATGTGACGGTGGTTCGAGACATTGGCAAAAGTAAAGTTAAGGAGAGAGTTCAAAAAATTCAAATGAATGTATATCGCTCATTTGCTTGTAATAATCCACTTAACCCATAACAAAATAATTCACTTAACCTATAACTATATGTGTCGAGATGGGTCAGTCATCCATTTGTATGCAAACTATTTAATTTAGACCCAAACCAAACCCACCAACCCATTTTGCCACCAAAATACGTGTACCCACCTTTAAGTTTGTGTAGATTCTGATCTACTATTTTTTTCTTTGTTTTTTTGAAATTAGAGATTGACATAATCACATTTGTCATTCGATAGTGCAAGTAAATTATGCTTGATTTGTTTTGTGTCTTGAACCGTTAAATACATATTGTAAGCAAATTCCAAAAGAAATAGAGTTGCTTTAGAGCAGGTAATGATTATATTTTAGTTTAATATGATAATATGTTAACATTTATATTTTAGTTTAATATGTTAAATTTAGTGTAATATGCTAATATAATAATATGTATAGTTATTTAACTATGTGAATTTGTGTTGAGATATTGAGATTTTATTCCAATGTGCGTGTGTTTTTTTTTCCAGAATGGATAAGTTTTTTTAAAAAGCTAGGAAAATCCTCGCAGCCTAATCAAGATAGTATTCTACAGTCTTCAACTTTAAAAGTAACGGACAAGGCTCATTTTGTGCATCAAGATGTTGATTTCGGGGGTTCAAGTAGAATTCGTGATGAGTTCAACTCTGATGAACTTATTGCGGATCCTGGCTTACGTCCGAGTATTATGGATTATAGTCCCAATATTCGAGATAAAGTTCGACGAACATATTGGTCGAAAGGTCCTTGCCAACCTCGTAGCCACAATTTTCCATTTACACAATTCGGGAAACAATCTCGTCGTTTTGTTTCTTCTTGGTTTGACCATCATGCGAGTTGGTTGGAGTATAGTGTAGCAAAAGATGAAGCATATTGTTTATGTTGCTACTTATTTAGTAGTGCTCATGGAGAGCAAGGGGGTGGTGGTACTTTTGTCAGTCATGGTTTTAATGATTGGAAAAAGAAGGAAAAATTCGAAAAACATGTTGGAGAAGTCGATAGTGCACACAACTTTGCTTTAAGTAAGTGTCAAGCATTTGATAACCCGAAGCAGAGTATTGAAGTTGTTTTGTCTAAGCAAACAAATGACAGTAAGGTTCAATACCGTACTCGCTTGACAACATCAATTGATGTCATTCGGTTGCTCTTACGTCAGGGTTTGTCTTTCCGTGGGCATGATGAATCTGACGAATCTGAGAATCAGGGAAACTTTCTAGAATTTTTAGAGTTCCTTTCGGATCACAATGAGTGTGTGAAAAAAGTCACGCTGTCAAATGCGCCTCAGAATCTCAAATTGACATCACCAAAAGTTCAGAAAGGAATTGTTAGTGCCATTGCTGGAGAAATAAGAGATGCAATTGTTGGAGACATTAAAACTGAATTATTTTCCATTTTAGTTGACGAGTGTCGTGATGTCTCAGTCAAAGAGCAAATGGGAGTTGTTTTGAGATACGTGGATAAAAGAGGACGTGTCGTTGAACGTTTTATTGGTATTGTCCATGTTGAAAGTACCGCTGCCTTATCACTGAAAAATGCGATTGATGGTTTGTTTTCAATGCATGAATTGAGTATTTCAAGAGTTCGTGGACAAGGCTATGACGGAGCAAGTAATATGCAAGGTGAATTCAATGGTCTTAAAGCCTTAATTCAAAGGGAGAATGAAACAACTTATTATATTCATTGTTTTGCTCATCAACTTCAGTTAACTCTTGTAGCCGTTGCAAAGAAACACAATCAGATTTCGTTACTCTTTAATTTGGTTACTAGGGTAGTAAACACAGTGGGAGTCTCATGCAAACGAAAAGATGCTCTTCGAGAAAGTGAAGCCTTTCATCTTATTCATGCTCTTGCAAATGGTGATATTACAAGTGGTCGGGGTTTAAATCAGGAACATGGCATCAAAAGAGCAGGAGAGACCCGTTGGGGATCACATTTTGGTGCATTTTGATTCTTATGTTTGCTTCAGTGATAGACGTGCTTAATAAGGTTGCTGACGATGCTACAGATTATGATCAGAGAGGTGAAGCATTGTGCCTTTTGAGGACGGTGCCAACTTATGATTTTGCCTTTAACATGCATTTGATGAAGACCATTTTGGGGATAACCAACAAACTTTCACAAGCATTGCAAAAGAAAGATCAAAATATTGTGAATGCAATGAATTTGGTAAGCATAACAAAGCAACAATTGCAGAGCTTGAGAGATTATGGGTGGGAAGACTTGTTGGAAGAGGTTTCAGGATTTTGTGTAAAACATGAGATTGAAGTATTGGACATGAGTGCGAGGTTTGTAACCTCGGGAAGGCGAAAACGTAATGCTGAAGAAGGTACAAATCTTTATCACTATCGTATTGATACGTTTTTAGCTGTTGTTGATTTGCAAATCAGTGAATTGAATAATCGTTTCAATGAGGTAACTACAAAGTTGCTTATTTGTATGGCATGCCTCGATCCAAGTGATGATTTTTCTGCTTTTAATAAGCAGAAATTGATACGCCTTGCACGATTTTATCCATATGACTTTTCTCCAATAGAACTTATGATACTTGGAAGTCAGCTTGAGACTTATATTATGGATGTGCGGTCATGTGAAGAGTTTTATGATGTAAAGGGAATTGGTGAACTTGCTATGAAGTTAGTTGAGTTGAAAAAGGATGTGATATATCCTTTGGTGTACTTGCTCATAAAATTGGTCTTACTCTTGCCTGTTGCAACTGCTACTGTGGAAAGGGTTTTCTCTACAATGAAGATAATAAAGACTCGACTTCGGAATCGAATGGGAGATGAATGGATGAATGATAGTTTGATTTGCTACATTGAGAAAGATGTCTTCAAAACTATTGGGAACGAGGCTATTATCAATCGCTACCAATCTTCGGGGCCTCATCGAATAGTAATTTAGTAATTTTGCTTGTAAATGTTCGGAGTATAATTTGTATTTGTATTTTTTTTTGTACTTGTAAATAGTCTTTAATGACTCTCGTGAAACTTAATAATACTTTTTGTATGTTTTATAAGTACACTTTATTTTTAATATTATTTTAAAAAAAAATTGGTATCGGACATATAATTTTTGCCCCCCCTAAAAAATATTCCTGGTTCCGCCCTTGCCCTTAATCCCGATTTTGAATAATGACTAAGGGCATGGGATACTACAAAACCGCCCTCAAAGCGAAAGAGATGAAGAGCGAGCCTTAACCAATAGATAGAGGCCAGTTAGAGAAGAGGAAAGTGGCTCTTGCTTGAACTCCTATGCCCAAAAAAAACTGCTGGTTTCGGGTTTATTGGCAGCGACAGTTTCCAAACATACAATGTGTACTCGTAATCTGACTTTTAGCGATAGTCAATTGTTCTCGTTTTCCTCTATGAATTTCCCTAGGTCAAGCAGTTTGATTCAAGGCATCTCAAAAACAAAATAGAAAAATCAAGATCTCCCATCGATCGACAACAAATCTTTTAGAGGGTCCAACAACAGATCAATATCAATCGTGTTCAACTCCTGCTCCAATGCTGAATGTATGAAATGTAGCACTGCATGTTATTATCTCCGACAGAATTGGGTTTGCAAGCTTCATATGTAAAGTCAGTGGCCGTTATCTGACATATAAACCATCCCATCAGTTCTATTTGTAGTTGCTTAGTTTGAGATGTATTTAGACGTCTAATCGAACGGTGACACATATACTGTAAATATCCATGGATCTATGTGTAGGTGGGCTAACCGGAGATATTGCAAAAGAAAGTACGAGTTACATACGTATATATATGAGATAACCTTTTCAATTCAACTGTCATTTTTTTCAGATAACTTGTGTCTTAGACGTTAAGTGCAATCTAGGATCAGTCGTTAGTCGCCGGTGAATATCCATCACTTATATGCATAGTAACAAATTTCGCGATTTATTGGCGATATTCGCGAATTTATCGCGATAAATTCTAGAAAGTCTTAATCGCGATAAATTCGCGATTATTTGCAGGATTCGCGAATATCTCACGAATATCGTGATATTGACGAATTTATTGCGATATCTCGCGAATATGTCGCGAGTTAAAATTCTTCCTCCTTTTCCTTGAAAAAGGATAGAAGCAAGGCTTCCGCCGGTGGGATTCGAACTCGGGTAACTCCAACTGTTGCCAAAGCATTGTGCCCAGTGTTATAAAAGGCGCACGCAGGTGCACCCCTCTCGCACCTCGCCTAGGCCTAGGCGCAGCGCGTTCGATTAGGCACGCGTCTAGTGAGCCTAGGCGCCAAGGCGCTAGGCGCACAGCGGGGCGGGAGGCACATGGCTAGGCTCACAAAATGTGGACTGTCCATTTCTCTTCCGATTTTTTATTTTTTTTGGTTTTAGCTCCACTCCACTAATACACTAAACCTAACTCTAAAAATGCCCAAATCAAAAATAGCTTTCACGACTCAGTCAATCAGCTCTCAAATCTCAGTGTCAGCTAGCCGCCGCCGTCCCTTGCTCCGGTGAGTCATCCGGTAGTCGCCAAGCCTTCTCCGCCGCCGTCCCTTACTTCTATGCTCAATCTCTTCATGGATATACTCATCTTATTGACTACTACAAAAATCCAAAAACCCCATTAACTCGTGATTGCTAATCATCTCAATGCTCTTCTCAATGCCAATGACTAATGAGGAAGATTAACACACATAAATAACCAAGTTAGCCTTTAGATGAACCAAGACTAGCAAATATGTCGGAAACTTGTTAAATTATGATGTGATGGAATTTGAAATTATTTCTAGTGTTTGGAAGTTTGTTAATTATCGTGTTCTTCTTTTTTAATTACACAATTTTATTGTTTTAGTGTATTAATTTTTATTTATTTTAATATTGCGCCTCGCTTCAAAAAGGCGCGCGCTTCGCCTTGTGCCTAGGCTCCAGGGACCTTTTGCGCCTTAGGTGCGCCTGCGCCTTTAATAATACTGATTGTGCCATCACACCACCCCATGTTTGTTGCTTAAACTCAGCAAAATAATACATATTCAGTAAGCCACACATAATGATAACACACTAGCCATACATTCTCTCTTATTTTTTTTACCCATCACTTAAAGAATGAAAGATTTCTTATATTTTTGTTATTTCAGTTACATACTTTACAAAATTTTATACACTTAAAAATCATTGTAACTTGTACGATTAATTATCGAATTATTTTCGATTTACAATACGAATTTTGTTATTACACCGAATTATTACCGATTCAATGACGAAATTCTCCGAATAATTCCCGAATTCCGGATTATTGCCACATACCAAATAATTCCCGAATACCGAATTTGTTACTATGCGTATATGTAGTGGTGAGATGCCACTTGCAATGATCCCTTAATGGTCGTTTATTAGATGTACGTATCTGGCTGTGTTGTACAGGGCATATGGGTCCCGAACACCTCCGAAGAGAGAAATACTACTCTTTACTTGACGGTCAAGAAGTCCCTCGAAAGGCATCAGCCTTGAGGGGCCCATATTTCTTATCTTTAAAGATCTATATCCCTAAATCACGATCTTTATTATTGACCTTGAAGTGCAGGCCATCAGACCCAGCCCCGAGAACTTAGAGGCGAAGCTTTGCTCCGGCATGATGGAAGGTTGCCCTCGACTCCTCATAGATGAGGTCCCGTAGGATCAAGAGGGTGAGTTGTTAGCTAGGCGGCTTGGACTAGGAGGTGTCACGGTGGTTAAAACCTTACGCGAACCACGCTGAGACGACTAAAAATCAGATTGTACCTTTTCATACACCATCGAGCTCCACTCTCTTTGCGACATGTGGCGCACTTCTAGAGGGACAATGTCACCTACCTTCTGATTGACCACTCCAAAGGGACGTCCCTAAATCTGCCCCCGTACGGAGGTAGCAGAAACTATCTTGCAATCGTCTCGCATTGTTCATCACTTAGGACGGCCAGAAATGGGATGGTGTGCGGTACCCGCCTTATTTCCATCAACTACTAGGTAACGTATATGGGTTCCTACGAGGGCCTCCGCCCGCACCTTGTGTAAATACCCTACCTCGGCCATCCCAATAAGAACAATAATCAAATAGGAAGAGAAAGAAAGATTAGAAAGAGAGGAAAGTAAAATCAAGGCTAGAGAGAAAGAACAGAAAGCATAAGAGGGGAGAGAATCACTGATAAAGAAAGAATCATATAAAGGTAGCCACGACCAAATCCATAAAATACCTCCACTTGATCCTTCTGCTCTATTTGGTCTCAGTTCGAATGGTCTTCACCCCTGTTGCTCATCGCTTCTAGCTAGGGGCCGGGCATTCTTGAGTTTTACAAGGACAACCACTTCTATTAGACGAATAAATGAAATTAGTACAAATTCAAACAAAACAAACAAGGCCTCAACTATCATAAAATCTTCTTTGGATCTCGCTTGGACATAAATTTCATTGGGTTCATTTTTTTATTTTCTTAGAAGATTTGAAATCCATATTTTGGTTTGTGAAAAATATTTTGATAGTAACATGAAATCTAGGAATGACTAATGCTAGCTAGTGACTCGTTGTGGGGTTGTAAAAAGATCCCACATTTTTTTTAATTTTTTTTCTTATTATGTTGTTTCTGTTGTATGTGGAGCCTGATTTCAGTCCAGAGACATTGTTACAATGAGGTAGTGACCTGAAAGCAAGTTTTTGTGATGTTGTCCCACATTGCTTAAGGAAGGAAGGTCATGGCTTAGCCCAAGTATATAAGTGTTTTGTTTCACATTGGTTATTTAGAGAAAGATCACCTCTTAGCTCTAAATAAATATACATGGTCTTGTATGGTTTTGGGTTAAGAGAGAAAATCACAACATAAAGTGGGGGTTAAGATTTTGGTTGTAACGCTGCTGAATAGTGAAATCGAAATCTGATCATACTCCGGGGACGTAGCCATATTGGTGAACCTTGTAATTCTTGTGTTGTGCGTTTGGTTTATATTAAATTTCTCGTTTCTTTTTTTTTCTTCAATATATTGCTTCGTAATCGCTGCGTTTCGTAACAACTGGTACCAGAGCTTGGGTTCGAGTCTTACTCACATAGGTTCTACGTTTGAGTGGGAGCAATGGCCGAATAAGGTAAAGGAAAGATCGAGAAGTTTAATGGTATGAATTTCCAGTGGTGGAAGATGCAAGTTGAAGACTACTTGTATCAGAAGGATCTGTATCTACAGCTGGTGGGAGAGAAACCTGAAGCGATGAATGCGAGTCAGTGAGCGATTTTGGACAGAAAGGCGTTGGCTACAGTAAGACTTAGCCTAACCCCACAAGTAGCATTCAATATCTCCAAGGAAAAAACTACTGCTGCTGTGATGAAAGCATTGGAGAAATTGTATGAAAAACCTTCTACTTCGAATAAGGTATTTCTCATGAAGAAACTGTTTAATATGAGAATGTCTGAAAATGGTTATGTTGTTGATCATTTAAATGATTTTAACGGTGTTACAAATCAATTAGAATCTGTCGGCATTAATTTTGATGATGAAATTAGGACTTTGTTGTTTCTGTGTTCACTGCCTGATAGTTGGAATAACTTGGTGACGACAGTGAGTAATTCTACTATCTCTGGAACGCTAACACTTAATGATGTTGTGAATTCTGTGATGAATGATGAAATGCGGAGAAAGACAATTGGTGATGGTATATGATCTAGTACTGCTTTGTCCGTGGAATCCAGAGGTAGACAGAAGAACAAGCAGAATAACAGAGGAAGAAGTCCTACAAGAGGAAGATCAAAATCAAGAGGCAAGTCGAAGTCCAAAGGGAGAACCATAGTATGCCGGAATTGTAATAATGAGGGTCATAAGAAGAATGATTGTACAGAACCAAAGAAGAAAAAAGGAGCAGGGGGAAGACAAGGTGATGATGAAGGGGCAAACATGGTAAGTTCAAACGAACGGACATATGACGATTTATGTCTTTCTGCTACAGTGGATGATAATTCCAAAGTGTGGTATGTAGACTCAGGAGCCTCGATTCATTGTACACCTCATAGGGATTGTTTCAGTGATTATGTTCATGGTGATTAGGGACATGTGACTGTCGGGAATGGATATCGGTGCAGCATTGTTGGAAAAGAAAAAGTCAAAATTAAACTGTCAAATTGAGGAACCCTAATTTTGAATGATGTTAGACATATTCCAGAACTGCAGAAGAACCTTATATCCGTCAGCGGGTTGGATCGTGAAGGCTATTTTGTGGCATTTGGTGAAAAACAGTGGAAGGTGACCAAAGGGTCGATGGTGGTAGCAAGAGGAGAAAAAGTAGGAACCCTATATACTCTTTCAGGTACCCATAACCACTCTATTTCTTTGGCTTTTACAGAAAATCAGAGAACCACATTGTGGCATCATAGGTTGGGACATTTGAGTGAGAGTGGTATGAAAATTCTGCACTCAAAGAATGCATTGCCAGGGATGAAGAACATTCAGTTGGATTTATGCGAGGCTTGTGTCTATGGAAAGCAAAGGCGGGTCAGTTTTCAGAAGGATGGTAAAGAGAGGAAGACTGAAAGACTGGAGTTAGTTCATACGGATGTTTGCGAACCTACTACAGTAAAGTCTCTTGGAGGTAATTTCTACTTACCTGGATATATGCCATCAAACAGAAATCTGATGTTTATCACACTTTTAAGAAGTGGAAAGCTCTTGTTGAGAATGAAACATGGAACAAAGTAAAATGCCTAAAATCTGACAATGGGGGTGAGTATCGTGATGGAGGGTTCCAAGAATATTGTTCCAATAATGGTATCAAGTTAATAAGAACTGTTAAGAGGACACCTCAAGAAAATGGCTTGGCAGAGAGGATGAATCGAACCATCATGGAACGAGCAAGGTGTATGAGAATACATGCTGATTTATCTCTACAGTTCTGGGCAGCAGCTGTGGATACTGCCGTATATTTAATTAACAGAAGTCCAGCCAGTGCTCTCAATGGTGGTATTCCTGAAGAAGAATGGTCAGGTAAACCAGTAAATTATTCTTTTCTGAGAGTTTTTGGATGTATTGCTTATGCTCATATTGATAAAGAGGAGAGGAAGAAACTTGACTCTAAATCTCAGAAGTGTGTATTTATTGGATATGGAGGTGATGAATATGGTTATCGTTTGTGGGACTACGAACATAACAAAATCATCAGGAGTAGGGATGTCATATTCGATGAATCACGGTTGTATAAGCATAGGTTACAAGAACATGGAATTGAAAAAGAAGACAAGGAATACATAGAACTTGATGAGCCAGAAGATGGACGGATATCCAGGATAGAAAGTCCAAAAGTCCTTGATGAGACAACTGATACTGAAATTGGAGCTGGTGATCAACAACAAGTGCCTGAAACTCTTAACCTCAGAAGAAGTAGTCAGGTAAAGAAAGCTCCTGACAGACTTTGTCTTCCCCTCGATTATATTTTGTATACTGATTCTGGTGAGCCAGAATGTTATCAAGAAACGATACAGGATGAATCCAGGTTACAGTGGGAGCAAGCCATGAAAGATGAGATGGCTTCACTTGAGCAAAACCAAACTTGTGATTTGGTAAAGCTCCCTGCAGGTAAAAATGATCTGAACAATTAATGGGTATACATGATTAAAAATGAAGCTGGAGGAACAAAGAGATACAAGGCAAGACTAGTTGTGAAAGGGTATTGACAGAGGAAAGGTATTGATTTTCAAGAAATCTTCTCTCCTGTTGTGAAGATGACTTCAATTCGTATGATATTGAGCATTGTAGCTATAGAGGACTTACATCTGGAGCAGCTGGATGTTAAGACAACATTTCTCCATGGGGATTTGGAGGAAGAAATCTACATGCATCAGCCAGAGGGGTTTGAAGTCAAGGGTAAGGAGGGAATGGTTTGCAGGTTGAAGAGGAGCTTGCATGGCCTAAAGCAAGCTCCTAGACAGTGGTATTTGAAGTTTGACAGTTTCATGATGCAGACAAACTTCACTAGATGCGACTCTAGTCACTGCGTTTATTTTCAGAAGTTTAATAGTGAAGATTTCATTATTTTAACTCTGTATGTAGATGATATGCTTGTAGCAGGTTCAAGCATGGAAGGATTAATGAACTCAAGAAGAAGTTGGCAAGTACTTTCTCTATGAAGGACTTGGGAGAGGCAAAACAACTTCTTGGCATGAGGATAACCAGGGACAGAAAACAGAAAAAGTTATGGTTGTCACATGAAGAGTACATTGAAAAGGTTTTGAGGAGATTTAACTTGCATGCCTCTAAACTTGTGATGACTCCTTTAGCAGCCCACTTCAAGCTTTCAAAGGAGTTGAGTCCCAAGAACAGGGAGGATGAAGAATACATGGCACATGTACTGTACACCTCTGCTATGGGAAGTCTCATGTATGCCACGGTCAGTACAAGGCCGGATATTGCACATGCAGTTGGAGTTGTGAGCAGATTCATGACAAACCCAGGAAAGGAACATTGGCAAGCAGTGAAGTGGATTCTCAGGTATTTGAGAGGAACATCCAGGTTCTGCTTATGTTTTAAGGGTAATAACATAGATGTGCGAGGCTATGTAGATGCAGACCATGGCGGTGATAGAGACAACAGGAGAAGCACCACGGGATATGTTTTTTCTGTAGGAGGGACTGCAGTAAGCTGGATCTCTAAGTTACAGAAGATTGTTGCATTGTCTACAACAGAAGCAGAATATGTTGCTGTGGCAGAAGCAAGCAAAGAAATAATTTGGCTTCAGAGGTTGTTGACAGAGTTGGGATATGGGCAAGTAGATTGTAAGCTATGGACTGATAGTCAGAGTGCAATACATCTTGCCAAGAACTCAGCATTTCATTCGAGGACCAAGCATATTCAGTTGAGGTATCACTTTATACGATCTCTGTTAGAGGATGGACAACTGAACTTGGAGAAGATTGAAGGTAACAAGAATCCCGCGGACATGTTAACGAAGGTGGTTGACAGGCAAAAGTTGAGCTTATGCTCAACTTTGATTAGTCTTCGTTGATGCTTCTTGGATGAGTATGACCAGCATTTGTGTGGAGTTTCAGCATTGGGTTGTACTAGTCTTCAAATGGGAGATTGATGTATGTGGAGCCTGATTTCAATCCAGAGACATTGTTACAATGAGGTAGTGACTCGAAAGCAAGTTTTTGTGAGGTTGTCCCACATTGCTTAAGGAAAGAAGGTCACAGCTTAGCCCAAGTATATAAGTGTTTTGTCCCACATTGGTTATTTAGAGAAAGATCACCTCTTAGCTCTAAATAAATATACATGGTCTTGTATTGTTTTGGGTTAAGAGAGAAAACCACAACATAAAGTGGGGGTTAAGATTTTGGTTGTAACGCTGCTGAATAGTGAAATCGAAATCTGGTCGTACTCCGGGGACGTAGCCATATTGGTGAACCTCATAATTCTTGTATTGTGCGTTTGGTTTATATTAAATTTCTCGTTTCTTTTTTTCTTCAATATATTGCTTCGTAATCGTTGCGTTTCTTAACAGTTTCGACCCTGTTGTTTGAGCTAATCATTTACCGTGTCCGTGAGTACATAAATTTGTTGCAAGTTTTTCTCCAAGTAGCTATTTGAAAGGTCCATCTGATAATTTCCCATCTATTACGTTCTTTACACGTGATATATAAAAAAGGAATAGATGGTTTGCACAGGGGCAATACAAAAATACAACCAAAATTAGTTGCTATAAACTATTTTTAGAAGAAAAACTAATTCTCAAGACAATTGTCGACCCTCTCCAGAAGAAATTGCGTCACATAGTTTGGTCATTATTTGTTCGTATTCGTAGCATTCAGTTACATAACATGAAATCATCTCATCGGCAATGATATAAAAATAATTGGCAATGGGACTAGAAAGATAACATTTAAGTGGTAAAAAGTGAAGTGCTATCGGTAATCCTCCGTATTCAAAAGCAAAGCAAATTGTGATACAGAGATTCTAAGTAAAATGTTAAGCCATGTAGCCCTGGAAAAGGGGAGAGCCAGAATACTATCACATTAAAGAATTATATTTGGATTTGCAATATACACTAACCTGAATTACATGAAAAGAACAAAAAAAAGAGATGCACTCTGGTATGGTTACGCAGCTAAATATTGGCAAAATCCAATGCCTTAAAAAAAGATCTTATAAAGTATAAACTTAGAAAACTGAAAACAATTTCACAGCTATTGTGCTTCTCCTCTCCTCTTTTATCCATTAAAAATTCTAAAAAATTACTATTGTTGCTAAAATATACCGAAGCAAGTAATGAGTTGATTGTAAAGATTCTAAAATTTCGTACTTTATCTGCAAGATGTGAATTTCTTTGCATTTTAACTAACAATATGAGAAGAATTCTCGGTATTTTAACTAACAATATGAGAAGATTAAAAAACTTTTGATGGATTAATTTAAGTGGATTAAATATAGGTATTGTTAGCCTGGGTTTAGAAAATGCACTAATTTGGATGTTTGAGATAGAATAATTGTAATATCCCAAACTTTGGGAGTGAGTTAGAATAACCATCGGTGCTCCGAATAATAAACGGGCATTAAATTCGAGCGATGCTCGGGTATTGGTGGCGTGTATGAGCTTAAAATAATTTTGGGACAAAAATATAATTTTTTTGAAATTCTGGAGGCATTTTCGTAATTTTGGGAAACTATGGGGGCATAGCTGTAAATTAATGTCTTTGTGATGAAAAATAATAAAATGGGTGATAGTATGTGTTTTAGTGATAGTTAATAAAATCAGAATTTATTTGGGGCCAAACAATAATTACATAAAGTTTGGGGGGCTATTTGTGCAATTTTTTAAACCTGAAATTTAAGTACTGAAAACTTAAGTGCTGAATTTGTAAAACTGAAAATTTTAAGCTACTGAATTTTAAGCACTGAAATTTTTTTGGTCTTGACTGAAATTTAAGTGTTGAAGTAGTTTATTCTGTTTGATAAAAAAAACAACTGAAATCTAAAAAAACTGTTTAGTTTGATACTAATATCCTTTTGCTCTGCTTTTTGAAACTTTGTAAACCTTGTTTTATTATTGCACATCCCACGTATTATTATATCAATAAGGATATTTCAAATCCAATTTGCGTGCTTAACATTAAAACACAAAAGAAAATTCAAATCAGTCACACGATAAGAATTAGCAATAATGTAGATAGTCAAAAGTCACATTATTACATATATGAACTACAACCTCAAATTAAACAATTGAGTTGCAAGAATATCCCCGTAGTCAAATCGCTCAAAAAGATAATAAGTGATAATCGTCTTTCGAAGGAAATTATGTATTGTTGCACAAGCAATAACAATATTCCTTTGTACTTGAAAAGGATACGGTGGCATCCTCTTCAATATCAGGAAACGAGCCTTAAGGACTCCAAATGAACGATCAATGACATTTCTCAATCTCGTTCCTCCTTAGTTCTTACACGATAACCATGTGCAAAGTCCGCCAACCAATAACGCATATTGCGATAAGGTGCCATAAATCTACAAGTATGTGTATATGCAACGTCACATAAATAGTACTTATCTACAATAAATTTATTTATTTCAACAATTTAGTACATGTTTTCAATTTCCATCCTCATCAAGGTCATACTCGTCGTTTTCTCCTATGCACACCTCCTTCAACCAACCATAAACAGTAGCTGATGATGAAAACACAAGCTGAAATAATAGTAAACTAGACGTTAGTTACAATAACTATCTCAGAGCACTAAAAGCTCTAACCCAAAAGAAGGAACCATATCACCATCAGGCAATACTTGGTGGTGGTCAAAAATAAAAAAAATCATATAGGAAGAGATATATAACCCTATATATGTATCAAGAAAGTTACCTTCTTGCATCCATGGGCAGCCATGACTTCCAACAGAACAATGGTACCAATAAGGTTGTTGTCATGGTACACCAATGGTTTGTGGACACTTTCACCAACTGCTTTTAATCCAGCAAAATGAATGACAGCTTCAAAAACCTGTAGCACAAACAGGATATGAGGATAAGAAGTCTTACACCAAGAATTAGATCCTCTCCCCCACCAATGAAACTTGTTAAATGCTAAAGTACCTTGATCATGTCAAAACATAAGAAATGGCATCAAATTAAGTTTTTTTAAAGACAACTGGACTTACTTTGTTGTAGCAAAGAGCTGTTCCAGCTCAGGTTTATCCCTGAGGTTAATCTGCAGAAAGAGAGAAACCACATCAATTAGCAATAGATATATGCAAACTATGACCTGTCAAAAAGTTATAGATGTTTAGAAGCCATTATCAAAAGACACCAATAACGACATCCATATTAGAACCTACCATAATTTGAAGTTAATGATAATAACAATGGCAAAAGAATATCCAGCTAGCCCACAACCTTGAGAAGAACACCCAACTTCAATAACAATTGATTTCATGACATATCAGACAAAGAGGATGATAGAAGTGACCATGGATACAGTTTTATGTGTAGCTGTGCCAAAAAAAACGGTAGCAGGACACGGCAATATGAGATTTCTCTCTATTGCATTTCATCAAATACATGGTGTGCACAACAAACCAAGACCCACAACACAAGAGCCTTTCTAGACTTCCAGCAGAACGAAAGGCCATTACCACTAACAGGTGAATAAACATGGTGTGCACAACAAACCAAGACCCACAATACAAGAGCCTTTCCAGACTTCCAGCAGAACGAAAGGCCATTACCACTAACAGGTGAATAAAACCAATACATCAAAACAAAAGAAGATGAAAAAAGTAGAGGCAGCGAATCGATCATATTCAAGAGGCAGGAAAATCGATCCAATATCAAAAAATACAGAATTGGAAAAAATAAACCCTAATTACGTTCACAGTTCAAGCGACACACATGTAATGAAGCACCATGAAATCACGCACCTGCAGTACCGTGAAAAAGAAGAAGAGGCAGCGAATCAGCCAGGAAGAAAAAGCGGCAGCGGCAGCGAGCAGGTGAAGACGATCCGTAGGAAGAGGAGGCAGCTTGGGCAAATATGTCATTTATTGGCAAAATGTTTTAATCCCAAATCATTGACCGTGTTCAGTGATAAGTGATAAGTCACTAGGGTTGACTTAAAATATTGGTTTTCAATTAACCTATCACTTATTATTTTAAGTGGTAAAAAAAGTACGTTATCAAACGCACTTAATTTGAAATCACTGAAACTTTTCAGTGGAATTTTTTACTATAAAAAAAAAATTGGGTGCATTCGATGGAATTTTTGCACCCCCTGAAAATTTTTTCTGGTTCCGCCCCTGTTCGCTATATGTTATTAGATAAAGATTGGGTGACATTAAATTCACGCCTTTTTTTTTTTTACCAAGTTAACACCCTTTTGTTACTAAAAGAGAATGTACCATGTCTATCTCAGCACTAATATGCAAACATTATTTACTGTGAGATGCACAAAAATCAAAGAGGATAGGAAAAACTACAAAAACAACATATAGTTGGTGAAACCTTTGTAGCTTTTTTTGGTTCTTAATAGCAGTTCTAGATGACAGAATGGTAGAACCGAAATTTGAGCTGATAAAAGATCTATGCATTTTAAATAGACTAGTAAGGATTATGTGCTTTGCATGTTATATTATGGATCACGTACTTTGTACGTTATATTGTGATTTGAAATAAAAATATTCTAAATCTTGTTAAAAAATAATTAAAATTAATCAATACGACTATTATAATTAAATGATAATAATAAATCAATTGTTAACTACTAATCAAATACTCAAAATATGAAAAGTTCATTGCCCAAAACATTGTCTTACTTTCAAACCCGAATTTCTCAAGCCAATTATCACCAATATTTTTCACTTATGCTTATTTCTTTCGTCACATCAAGTTGCTTCTAAACAAAATTCAAACTGTTCCATATTATATCTTGTTATTCAAGGTACACTGACATTGCAATTAGTTTCAAACATCTCCCACAAATATGTGACTCTCAAGAAACACTACAAGTTTGACTATACAACGATAAAAGTGAAGAAAGTGTTTAGAGTTAATTAATGTCAAATGTGTATATTAGAGTTGTCTATTGTCCTGTATTATGTTTTGATGGCATGTGTATGTCTACAAAGTGCAATTGAGAAGAAGTTTAAATAATAATTAAGTTGTATTACGAAAGCTCAATAATCAACCCGAAAAGGATTGTCGAAAATAAAGTGCCTAAGATGAAAAAGTTATTATTAATAAATGTATAGCAACGTTTGTAAGATGAAATAGATTAGGAGCTTAAATGTTGCATATTTAAAACCAAGAACCAATCAAGTTCAAGAGATCTATCATGATACATATAGAAACTCAACTGCTTAAGCAACAAATTTTGTAACCCTAACTTTCAATGATCTTTTCCTATCGTGCACTTTTAGAGCTTTGGTATTTTTTCCTATGAGCATCGTCACTAAAGTTCAAAATATCATAACTTAGGATTCTTAAAATCATTCGTTATCCATCATGTTTATTTTTACCCAGTTATGGCCGTTTATTGTAGTGATGATTATCGGGGGTCAAAATGTTCCCTACAGTTTATTTGCTTTTGGTATGATCTATTCTATTACTCCATCAGTCCAATTTTTTTTTTTTTTTTTTGATTATATATATAGGGCTAATTACACATATGTCCCTCAGGTTTGGGGGTAATTACAGGTAAGGACAATAGTTTGAAAAAATTACACTTGTGTCCATTGACCAAACGGAATCCTAAAAATCTTAACGATTTTAGTGAAAAGACTGTATTGCCCCTGAGTTGGAACCTTATTTTTTTTAATGCAATTACTTCATTAAAAAAAAGACTTTACTTCATCTTTACTTTACTATTAACCCCCTCCCCCCACCCACCCCATCTGCATCCCCCTTCCCCGTCACCCACCCCCCCCTTCTTCCTCCCCTCCCCCGACGTCGCACCCCACCTGCCTCCCCCTTCCTCGTCACCCCGTCACCGCCTACCTCCCCCTTCGCCGTCTTCCTCCCCTTCCCCGGCGTCGCACCCCGCCTGCCTCCCCCTTCCCCGTCATTGCCCACCCTGGATCAACAACTGCGCCCTTTTATCGCCATGGCACCCCCTTTCTGCCGGCTGAAACTTCACCGCGCCGGCTGAAACCACTCCGCTTGTATGGGAGATCTGCGGCGAAGGTGGAGATCTGTCACAGAGGCGAAGAGGTGGGGCTGAGGGAAGGGCAACGACGACGTGGGTTTGAGGGAGGGGAGAGGGGGTTACCGGCAACATGGGTCGAGGGAGGGAGCTGGGGCTGGCGGCGGCAAGATTCCCGATGTGGATTAGAGAAACCCTAATTTCAAAATTAGGGTTCTGAAACCCTAATTTTAAGGTTTCAAAACCCTAACTTTTAAATTAGGGTTGATTTTAAAACCCTAATTAAATCATTTGGACATTTGAAAGCTTAATTTGCAAATTTTAAAAGCTTAATATGCAAATTAGTTTCAAACCCTAATTTTAAAGAATTAAGATTTGAAATCCTAATTTAAAAATTATAAAAATTATTCAGGATATACTGTACAAGTGCAGTATTGTCATTTTTAAAATACAAAATGATAAAAATTACACTTTTTGGACAGAACCCTAACGGTTGGACACGTGTGATACATTTGAAACACTTTTGGTCACGGAATGTTACATTTTGAAACTTTGTGTCCTTGACTGTAATTATCCTTTAATCTGAGGGACATAGGTGTAATTAGCCCATATATATATATATATATATATATGGGAAAAGCGAATATAAGGCTAGCCTCACACAAGTTGCATGAGGCTAGCGATCAAAACTATGTAGTTTTAGATCAAAACAAACATGATTAGTTTTTTTTCTCTTTCCTTTCTCCTTATTTTTCTCTTTCCCCTTCTCTCTATCGAAGGCTGGCCCTAACAAGCCATCGCCACCATCACACCCACCATGTCGTAGACCACCCATATTCAATCGTCGGCCACCGTCAACCGCCATCCCTGCCGCAAATAGTTTCCACCACCCGCATCTTCTCGCCGCTCAAATTTGGTGAAGATAAGGGTGGAGATGGAGGTACGGGTTATCTGTCACTGCTGCAATTATCATAATCCCGATCTTAGATGCTGTAATTGTTTGCCACCGCCTTCAACATCATCATGCTGAGTATTCGGTGGTGGCAGAATAGGGATCGATTGTTACACTGGTGGGTTTTCTATGTTGGTAGAAGTGGTTTGATTCACTTGTGGCAGTGGTGCGTCTCTGTGATTCCGGTGGTTGTTAGTTGTGAAGGTGGGTTCGAGCGGCGAAGAAGCACCTTAAATTGGGGAAGAAAGATGGTAGGCCGATGGCGTAGTGGTGGCAGGCTAATACTGCAGTGGTGGTTGGTCGGGGTTCAGTGGGTCACGGTGGTGGTGGGTCGGAATTTGAAAGGTCACGGTTATGATGGCAGATCAGTGTTCGCAAGGTCACGGTGGTTGTTTGTGGGTGCATAGCAGTGATGGTGGGTGGTGCGGTTCAAAGTGGTGGTGATCCTACCGGTAGCGGCAACGACAGTGGGGGTGAGCTGGTTAGCGGGGGAGAGTGAAAGAGAGTAAGGGAGAAAAGAGAGAGAGAAAAAAAGGAAGAAATTTAACCAAAACTACGTAGTTTTGATCGCTAGCCTCACGCAATTTGCATGAGGCTAGCCTTATATTCGCTTTCCCCTATATATATATATATTTATATTGAATGCTTAAAAAAATTGAACAATTTTCAAATTAAGAAAGATTTTGTACGTGTTTTTACATGTTTACCCTTTGTAGACATTTTTTTTTAATTCTACTTCCCTCTCTATATTTAATCGTTCACCAATTCATTTTTCTCTACTGAACCACTTTCGTCTTGTTCCTCTCTCTTGGGATAGAATAAAAATTCATAAAATAAGACTTATATGCTAAATAAATATGCATCAAATATGATCAAATAATTTGGAACGAGTGAAGTAAGTTTCTTGTGCCTCTTATTTTAGGGTTAAAGTACAAAGCATGTCTTTTTCAACCTTTTCTATCATTAAGTTCCAATGTTCGAGTATAATTTATCTAGAACGACAGTTAATGTTAATCATATTTTTTTCTACTTTTCAATTAAAATATCTATATTGTAGTCTAAGTTTCTCTTGATAGTGTACTCTAAAGCTCTCTTTTATATTTATCTAGCATGACCTTGTTCATCGTAGTAGTAAAATAAGACTATTAATTTAGTTGTGCATGTAATTTAGTATATATTGCCTTAAGATTTTTATTTTTAACATAGACTTTACCTACTCATCTAAAAAGTATATATACATGTGTCTATGTGTCTGTCCTTTTGAAATCCATACAACAAAAATATACGTGTTAAGTTGATATCAGATAGTGGTAATTAACTAAATAACTTCAATAACGTTCACAAACCTACGTTTTTCACCCTATATTTATGTATACACATTACAGTTTCAATATAGATACAAACTCAATAAAAGTTCATCAAGAATAATTTGCAATCCAAATCATTCATTAAAAAAATACCCGTATCATCAAAATGAAAAGGAAAAAAAAAAAACAAATTACCTATGACATAAGGTTTTGAGAGTTAAGAGAAGGATAGGGTTCATTACACTCATGACCTCGAGGTTAGTATAAAACTAGCTTTGATCCCGTGCGTTGCACACGAGAAGTGTTACTGACTAATATTACTACGACATTTGTACAAAACTTTCTTTTATATTATAGGAAAATAAAGAGCTAAACTCGAAAAAAGAGAATGTATTATGATAAATTTGCTAGTATGATAAATTGAAATTAAATTTGAAAACATGTAATATTCAGAGAGTTGAACACCAAAGTAGATTACGATAAATTTGCTGGTATGATGATTAGAATTAAATTTGGAAACATATAGTATTCAAAGAATTGAACACCAAAGTAATGCAAACATCATATGCAGAACAAAAAACTAATGCCATACAGTATAAGGAGCAAGAGCAAGTAAGTGACTCTGGTGAATTAGAAAAACTTAAAAAAAAAAAAAGGAGGAAAGAGCCAAAAAAAACCTATGGGCATGCAAAAAAAAAAGGTAACAATTTATTAACTAATAAAGAGCAGCACCGAGAGGAACCAAAGGCCGTTAAAAATTCTCTACCCTCGACCATTGTCACTAAAAGTCATCATTGACCTTTTTTGTAATAGCAATATTAGCTTCCAAACTCCAACATTGAAACGCTCGGCTACGATAAGGCATGTCTACCATGAAGCATGTCACGCGCCCAATCCAGCTTGTGGGAGAAAATACTGAACCTGGGACTCAAATTTACAAATGAAAAGACAAAAGACAAATTATTCATTCATACTGTAATAGTAAAATGAAACAACCAATAAACTATTCTTTATTTCCCAAGAAGAAGCAATTGAACATAAAGACAAATAGAAAAAAGAGGAATAAACTCACAGGTGAGTTTCAACTGAATTTTTTTTTGAACCTTTACCCTGTACATAACTTCTCTGTATCCTGGGAAAAAAAATAAGAAAACCGAAACAGTTAAACATCTAAACAACAAAGAAAGAACATAAAAAATTGAATATTTAATTTACTTACAAATGTAAATTGCAGCGCAAAGGATAAACTATTCATATTGTAATAGTAAAATCAAACAACCAATAGACCATCATTTATTTGCCAAGAAGAAGCAATTGAACATAAAGATAAATAGAAAAAAGAGGAATAAACTCACAGGTGAGTTTCAACTGAAAAAAATTGAACCTTTACCCTTTCATAGCTGCTCTATATTCTGAAAAAAAAAAAAAGAATCGGTTAAGCATCCAAGCAACAAAGAAAGGACATCAAAAATTGAATATTTGATTTACTCACCAATGTAAATAGCAGCACGAAGGTTTTTTTTTTTTTTTTCCTTTCCCTTTTTGTTGGTGCTGGTTGTGAAGAAGATGTGTAAGCAAGGAACATATATTGAAGGAGAGTGTAAAAATTGTACGATGAGATATGTGTATACAGAACTTATACACCGGAAGAGATTGAAAAATCTTAGGATGAGGCGGCAATCATGAATTTGTGATTGAGATAATTGAGGAGGATTTTAAGTTATCATGTTTTTCAACTTTAGGTAAAAGATAATGGCAGACACATAAAAGATTGGGAAAGAGGCAAGATTTTAGGAGAAAGACAGCCAACGTGGGTGATGGAGGAGATATATAGGGAATTTTCTAGAGATAAAGAGAGAGTGTGAATGAAATTGTGAGATAAAGAGAAACGGTTTTGGAGAGAGAGAGAGAGTGTGTGAACATAATTCTTGGAGAGAAAAATGATAAATATGAAGGTGCCTTAAAGAGAGATAGTCCACGTGGCAAAATAAGAGAATGTCCACGTAGGCAGTGACGTGTCAACATTCTCTCAGCTTCGACTTTCATATATATATAATTAGATTACAAGCATGCCCATTAGTTAGAACAAATAACATTTATGTTTGTTGACCGAACGAAAATACTGGAAGGATGTAAAGATCAAAATGCCTGTCATTTAGGAATGCAATTTCAAATGTCACCTCATCCCCCCTCCCCCCTCCCCACCCCCCACCCCCCAACACCACCCCCACCATCATCCATTTAGACTTCTTCAGCTCCAACACACAAAGACACAACATGTACACGCATCCACACGCCCGTGCACAACTATCACACACATATAGACAATATGCACACGTAACCATACACACACTCACGCCCCCTCCCTCCCCTCCCACAATGCAAGCACATACAATATATACACGTGCACACACACACACCCATACACACTCCCTCCCCCTCCTCCCCAACCGGCCATTACCACAGCCACAATCGCACCCCCATCATTGTGTTTCAGCATTTTTCACCTTTCTTCAGCCTTCTTACCCCAATCAACTGTCACAACTTTCTCACTCCACTCACTCGCAACAAACCATCACAATTCAACAAATTAAATGAACAAAAATAAAATTTGAATTTAGGGTTTAAAATTTGGAAGAAGATGTATAAAATTTCTTGTTTGCATCAAATTACTACGCAACACCACGGCAGTTGCTGCCATTAACTACCACTAGAACAGCGTTCCACCATCGGCATTTGCCGGCCCTGGGATGATGTGGCCAGTGAGCCTGAGCCAGTTTGCCGACTTCTACGCTAAGTAATTGTCAAGGAAGGTGCGGTGGCGGGGTGTGGAGAGAATTTGGGTTAAAACCCCAAATTGAAAACTTGGGGATTTGTAAAATGGTATACTCTATATATCTTGTAGATAAAAAAAATAAAAATAAATAAAATGAAGGGAGTATCAATATTTAAAAAGTACGTAGACATAAGCAATTTTGTTTTTTTAACGGATCAATATAGCTTAACTTCTTAAAATTTAGTGTCATTGATTGTAATTTCACTCTAATCTCGGGGACATGATTCCCAAAATTATGACAATCCACTATTTGATCAAACACAAATTAACATATAAAAATTATCATAAAAGTTGAAAAAAGAAGGCCTAGTCAAACTATTGTAGATAGTCTAGTTTTGTCATATGTCAATAAATTTAAATATGCAGTTATATGCAAAAGTTAATAGAGGCAATAGCTGTGCACCTTAATTTATAGGAAAAAATATATTATAATACCTGGACTTAGGAACGGTTCTCTATGGAGCAGGGCCATTCATCAATTTTGATGTTAATAAGTTTTAATGTTATGTTTTGATAGGGTTTGCTTATTTATACGATTGAGCTGAGCCACTCCTACATTTTTGTCACTTAATGATGCATTAGTGAACTTTTAACCTCTTTAGGAGCAAATTGTTATAATTAACCAAATTGTAGTTTAGGCTCACCTTCTTAAAAGTAAAAATACAAGTAATTTTAGTTAACCTTTTATTTCTAAAAGGGTGTTTTTAATGAAAAAAATTATTTCTAAAAGGGTGTTTTTAATGAAAAAAATGTAGCCATTTTAATCGCTTCAGATTATTTTGTATGCTGGAGCGAGATCCTTACTCATTTTGGTTATATTAATAGTCTTTTGTCATCAAAAGATGCATTAATGAACCTCTTTAGTGTAAAAATGTTTAAAGTTAGCCTCACAGTAGTAGTAATTTAGCCTCACCTTCCAAAAAGTCAAGATGGTTAGAATATTTTTAGAGAAAAATATTTAGTTATTAATCCCTTGCATATAAAAACTTGAGATTTTTCAAGCTAAAAAAGGTTATTAATCATTTGAGCCGAAATAAATTGAAGTCTTTATCAATCGAGTTTCATCTATTCCTGTCACTTTATAAGAGTGAAATATGTGAAGATAATAGGCATATGAAATGTGTTATCATGTAGATATATGATAGCTCGGGATATAGTGCATCATAGAAACACAATAATCATATGAAGGATATGTTGTCATGAAATAAGGGGTATTTCAACAACTCTAATATGAATAGAGGATTATGTACTTGCCACGAACTCATTATAATTATGAACAAAATTGTATGATCTATCAATTCTTATGCATTTTTTTAAAAAAAACTCCAGTTTTACTATAGTTTTCTTATACCAATATGTCTGTAATTGAAATCTGGTATTGAAATTCAATTTTATGATAGTTTCATTGTATGAATATGTTTGCATTGAAATATATTTACATGCCCAATAATTGAAATTTGTAGCATACGTATCAACCTACAAATCTGAAATACAAAATTAAAAAAGTGATTAAGTTTCTGACAATATATTCAATTTAGTTTAGGAAGACTACGTTTATATTCTTAAAGGTTATTGAAAACCATTGTTCTCTGCAAGTTGTTTTCATTAATCAAAATTAATGAAAAAGATGTTGTAACTTGAGCTAGTTTAGCTTTATAGTGAATGGAAGCAGTATTCTGATAAAAAAAAACATGCATGAGTATTCAAGAGTGGTTTTATAGGTTTTTATAAAAATTTTTAACTAAAAGACAAAAGAACTCTTAACTATAACTAAAGCATATATTCCTATAAGGATATACTAAAAAAAGATACTTGATGTTCATACTTGATGTTCTAAGAGAAGCCAAATACACTCTGATTTTTTTTAACAGCACTCTAAATCAAAATGAGTATTTGATGAGAAAAAAAGCTGCAAGTGAAGATTTCAGTTTAAAAAGGGCTTCTTAAAGAAAAAATAAAAGAATTAACCATTTAACCCTAGTCAGGATTACATATGCATTTAGAATTTTCTAAAAAATTTCAGTTTTACTTTTACAATACCTTCCTTATACCAATACGTTCGTATAAAAAATCTTGAATCAAACTTCAGACAGTTTTAATGGACTAATATGTTTATATGGAAATCTATATACATGTAGAATAATTCAAATCTGTAATATACACATCAACATTCATATGGAATACAAAATTATAAAGGATTGAGTTTCCGACAAAATATTAAATTTAGCTTATGTATATTACATTTTTCGAAAAAGACTTTAGAAACTATGTTCTCTGCAAGTTATTTTCTTTAATCGAATATTACAGAGTAGATGTACTAACTCTATTGTAGTTTAAGTCAAAACATTCCTTTACTCTAAGAAAAGCATATATTCCAGTAAAAATAATTTAACGAAACAGACTTGATATTATATGAGAAGTAAAAAAATACCCTTATTTTTTTAACACACTTATGAAAAATAGGAATTTAAGGAAAAGAAAAGTTTTCACGCAAAAGTCAAAGCAATCCTTAACTCTAACGAAAACATATATGCCTGATATTTTAAGAAAAGATGCTTGATATTCTATGAGAAGTCCAAAATACCCTCATTTTTAAATAAAACTCTAATTTAGAAAGAGTATTTAATGAGAAAGGAATGTTATAAGTCAAAAGTACCTTTACTAACCCTTAACCTTTTATAGAAAAATCAATTAGAGAAAGGTATTTTTAAGGAAAAAGAGATTAGTCATTTAAGCTAATACGTACTTTTATTTGAGTATAGATTGATATTATCACTATAATCGTTCTTATTCAACACAGTGGGCTAAATTTTTTGAGAAACTTATATACTTGATTGATTGTAACTACTATGTTTAAGATGTATCCATGAATTGATGTATAGCTAATAAATTGCTTTGGAACTTATTTTCCCGGTAGTCTTTTTTAATAGTATACAAGAAACCCAAATCGCATTGCGCTCCATGCATTTCCATGGGTCCATTAGCTAGCAATTTCGAACAGGTCTAACTTTGGGAAAGAAAGCTAACGGCCAAGAAAAATTAATTATTAACTGGAATCCCAACAAAACAGGTTTCAGCAAAACAAAGATTTCAGCAGAATACACCAGCAACAAAAGCAAGTTACAGCCAAATGACAAAGGCCAGAAATCAGCAATTACAGCAACTCTAAGAATCTGCAGTAGACCACATTTGACAGAAGCAGCAGAAACCTTGGCAGACCGTTCTTGCACCAACAAGCAGCAAAGCCTTATTGCATGATATAGCGGTGTTGTGACTTATGAGCCAAAAGCACATCAGCTATGGGAGCTCATACCCAGCGGCGGAACTAGGATTTGATTTCAGGAGTGCAAAAAATGTATATTGAAGTTGCTAATTTTTTTTATAAGTAAAATCTATTTAATATATAATAAGCGAAGCAAGAAAGATATTGATGACTTTTTTGTGCGACACATCATCACTTCTTTATATGATACGTCATCAGATCCTTATTTTAAGATTAATTAACTTCTATATTAGTAAGTCTTATTTAATTTGAAAACTAATTCTAATCATTCTAAAATTCTATCTAATCATCTATATCTATATAATATATAATAAGTGAAGCAAGAAATATATTGATGACTTCTTTGTGCGACAAATCATCTCTTCTTTATATGACTTATTTTAAGATTAATTAACTTCTATATTAGTAAGTCTTATTTAATTTGAAAATTAATTCTAATCATTCTAAAATTCTATCTAATCAATATACTAATCTATTAAGACTTCTTTTTTTACAATTATGTCCTTTAAATTTAAAAACTAATTCTAATCATTTTAAAACTCTATCTTATCATCATACTAACTCATTAGGACTTAATATTGACTGTGGTATCTTCAAAACTATTCTCTAATATGAATATAAAAACTCATATATATAAAAAACGAAAATAATACTTTTGATTTAGAAGGGAAAAAATTAATTTAAAAACTAATTCTAATCATTCTAAAACTCTACCTAATCAATATACTAATCTATTAAGACTTTATTTTGACATTTATGTCCTTAAAAGTATTATATCTTCAAAACTACTCTCTAATATGAATATAAAAGCTCACACACACACAAAATGAAAATAGTACTCTTTTGATTTAGAAAAAAAAAATTGATGTTACAATTAAGATTAAACAACTTACGAGACTTACAAAAAAATAATTTAACAATTGATTTGAATTTCGATAGGTACCTTATTTTTAAATTTGATTAATTTCGCAAGAATAATGAGGGTTGTACGATTTAAAAATTAATTCTAAACATTTTAGAATTCAACCTAATCAATATACTTACTTATTATGACTTAAACTTGACTATTGCATTCTTAAAACCATTCCTTAATGTGAATATAAAAATTCGTATCTCAAAAATCGAAATAACATATTAGATTTAGAAGGAAAAAAATAACATTCTAATTGAGTTAAATGTACTATCATTATTCATATATATTGACATATACATAATTTATATAAGAGAGTCATCGTTAAAAATAAATAAATTGATATATATATATATATATATATATATATATATATATATATATATATATATATATATATATATATATATATATATAAACGAACTATAAGTCAGTATCTTTAAATAAGATCTCACGACCATCAAACTGGTTATATTCCATATATAAGGATTTAGAAAACAAATCAAACTCTTTACTAAAATTTAAAATTTGTGGTATAAATATCGCGATATTTATAAATCTTATAAATTTAGAAAAATTATTGTACAACGTTTAAACTCTATGCTTCAGACATAAATTTACATATTAGACTTTGATTTTGACTATTAAAATCTTGATTAGATTGTCATGCAATTCTTGCGTAATATTTGCCTATGCATATATGTTTGCTTTAGTTCCTTTGAAATGTAAGAATAATGAGTATATTATGTTACAATACCGCTTGACGATGTAAAAGCAGTTTAAAAAACGTAAAAATCTAGCGACATAAAAGAAAAAGTTTAAAGAACGTAAAAATCTAGCGACGGCACTGCAACACAATGTACTCATTTTTATTTAAACTTACAGTTGAGAGGAACTAAAGCAAAATACATATATACATATGCAAATATTCTGCAATAATTGTATCACCATCTAATCAAGACTGCAATTTTAAATGTGTATAAGTGACGAAAAAAATATTCTACTGGATATCATGTTCGTATCTTAATGTTGGTGATTTCTTGAAACATTGACTCATGAAAAAGATAAGAATGGACTATGACATTTATGATTCCTAAGATAAAGAAATCTTAACCTAACATTTCAAGCTAAGGGACTTGGTTTTGAAAGGTTATAGGTTGGACTACTAAAAAACCTTAATAATAATATAGTCTTGACAAATTACTTGAGCTGTTACAAATGAAGTACTAATTTTTTTTTATAAGATGTTAATCTCTTTTTGTTTCTTAAAATGTGGTATGCATTGATACACTTTTTGTAACTTTTTAAAATATTTTATTAGCTTACTCGAGCTTGACTCAGGATCCTGAGCTATAATATCTAATAACTGAGGCGAGAAATGCAATGATAGCTCATAACACCTCATTGCACTGTGTCTCTAATATAAAAAGAGTAATAAAACCAATGTTAAACATAATAATGTTACTAAAGATCTTCAAACTTTATTTTGAACGGGATCCTTAATTTTGTGATTAATTAAATCGACAAATATAGTAAACATTTATATAATAGTCCTTATGCAATGTACTAACCTATTATGACTTTGTTTGAATATTATATATTGAATTCATATACTGAGAAAAATTAGGTACTATTTCGCATTCTGTAATTTCACATATGAATCTAATTTGATAAATATGTTGGTTAAAAATTTTGGTCGGTAATTTCCTTACTCTAAGGTTTTGCGCGATCATATTTACCCGCAATGGTTAAATGCAGAAATACCATAATATGCACATTCTATATGAGATATATTGAAAAAATAGTGAAAATTTAAAACCTTAATTATGTGAGTATTTCTTAAATCCAACTAATTTTATGTTGAAAAGTTTTGAACGAATTATTTTTTATGGTACTGTTATTGTAAGTATTAAACTCTTCAGCATTCTAAATTTTGCATTAGTAATATACCATTTATGATTTTATGTTAATTTTTATAATTCTGAATATTGCATATAAAATCTAAAAAGATATTAATTATGTTGTGATGAATGTAGACTAAAACTTAGATTGAAGACTTTATTATATCTGAAGATAAATCTTACTTAGTAAGCATGGTTATTGTATACTTTATGAAATCTTGATTAAATTTTCTTCAACAATTTCCTTACTACGATGTTTTGAATTATTCTATATAGTCATATTGGTTAAACTTTTTATACTTTATGTAATTACCTCATACAATTATTACTATTTTCTCTGCATACTTTGTTGTTGGATTACATTTGCTTTTAAAAATTGCACATCATCCTTACTTAATTAGTCGTGTTGATTGACTTTTGTAAATCACATGCTATATATAAACAAATATAACCAAAATTTTCTTTATCAAAATTAAACTAATTATGATCAACTCATTCAAAGGTACAAATTATTTTCAAAAGATACTTAGAGAATAATAAAACTGTCTTGTGCAATAGGAAATTAATCTCAATATGTTATCTGTTATCAATTTACTTTTTTTTATATGTATTAAATAAACTTTTAATTTTTTTATCATTTATGTAGTTACTAATAATCAGAATTAGTAAGTATGCACAAGAACATTGCTTATTGATATTTCACTAGAAGTGTTAATTTATTTATCACAAGAAAGTTCAAGCCAAAATTAAAGTAACTAGCTTTGATGAAATAATCATAAAATTATACAATATATTTTACTATGCATTTCAAAACTACTAAAATAAATTAATGTTAATAAATCGTCCTGTGCTTGGCACGGGATTCTGGGCTAGTAATACAGAAAAAATGAGTGCACTTTTCAATATATTATGAAAATAGCAATAAACTCCTTATACATTATAGATACTTGTACAGAACCCTCTAAACACATATTCTCTCTCCACCAAATTTATACTTCCAGCCCTTAATTTATAGAAAACCTATTACATCCAAAGCTCTCACCAAGCCATCAGTCCGCTGTAAAATCGGCAAAACTGAACCCAATCAAACTAGTCGACCAATTCAAATAAACTTCAACTCAATTTACTTCTGAGATTCGTAATTGTGACAATGCAAGGATAATGGTTGTAGGATTGGTTGAGATGGATCTTAGTGGTAGGGCGATGGGTATCACAGCGTTTCTAGTGGTATGGCGGTGGTGGATAAGTGGTGCGTAGATTTTTTGCAGTGGGTTAGGAAAATAGGAATAGGTACATGGGGGTGAAGGCCAGTGGTGTTGCTGGTGAAGGTGTCAAAATCTCAAGCAATGGACAGACGTACCAGATCTGAAGAACATCGCTTTAGCAGTCGGCGCCTCTACTCGGCTGTCGTTCCAAATCTGAACTGAGGTCTCCAAAGAGAGTAGCCTCTAGGATCCCCTCCCGTGTCGACATGTCGTCGTCGCCCATAGCGGGTGAGTGGGTGTCGGCGGTTGCGGTTCGCCTGTCTGGGAGTGCATGAGAATCTGAGAGAGTCATTGGGGCTGTTCGCATTGGGCAAATCACAGAGAGAGAGTTAAAGGGTGTTTGGGATTGATTATGAGATGGTCAGACCTGATTTAATCTAGATTAAATCAGGTATGTGAGTGTTTGGCAAAAGAGATTAAGAGATTTAATCCATCTCCCGAAGCTAAAAACTGATTTAATCCATAATCCTCAAAAGTGAGGATTATGAAATAATTATTTTTTTATAATCAGGTTTGACCTTCTAATTTATCATCATATCCCCATATTTTTCACAAAAAGACCTCTCATACCCCTTAATTAATTATCTTAGATAGTTTCTGGAGTTTATATCTTCTCCTATTGCCAAACTCTTCTCCTACCGCTAGACAAATTTATTTTTTTTGGGCTTAAGATAAACTTTATTTGTAATTTGGGGATGTTATTGTACTATAAGCAACAACATGAGGTTGTTTGTATTTTTAATTTAAAAAAAAAACAAAACAAAATTCTGCACATGTGTGAAAATAGTTATTTTAATAATTAATTTGGGCATTGTAGTTATTTACGAATAAAAGTTATGTTAACGTTGCTTATATATTAGAAAATGTTTATGAGTGTCATCTATGGTCATTTTGTCATAGTGAAACTGATTTAACTACTTTTTATTCAAACACTTTTTATATATTTAATCTAATTTACAGTTACTTTTGCCAAACAACAACATGCTTCTGATTAAATCATATTTTGAAAATTGATTAAGATCTAAGTTGAATTTATTTTTTTTAATCAATCTCAAACAGGCTCTTACACACCAGATGAAATGAAAGAAAAAAATTCTTTCGAAGTAGCTCCGCCCCTGCTCATACCGAGAACCAATTCAATATTTTGGTCGCCAGCAGTTCCCCAGTAAGCGTGGCTTACAGGAAAACTATATAAGTCGAATTCTGCTCGACATGGATCCCACGTAACTCCTATATCCTTCAACAAATCTTTCACAGTGTCTCTAAGAGTGCCCTGGCCAAACAGACGCGTGGTCCCTGATCGTCCCACTAATGCTTCGGGGTAGGAATCCCAAGAAGGATATGCTAGCTGGTTTACCTCCACACCATCTGCTTCTAACTCTAGGTTTAGGTGCCCAAGATGGAACCCAATCTCCTTTACCTCCACGGCCTTTGTCGAGAGTAATGAAATCGTTAATTCATCGCCCGCTTCTAACTTATCATCCCCGAGCAACCAGTAGCTTACCCAGCTCATATCTTCATTCGCTTTTGGACAACCATAGCAAGTTGGGCCATAGATCAATTTTAAATCCTTGGTCTCATTACTCACTATGGCATATAATTGCTCCTGAACTTGATCTTGTTCCTTCATTGAATAGACGAAGCATAGAAGGCACATTTTAACACCTCCGATACTTGTATGCGGTCTTGAATTCACAGTAAAAGATAGCGAGGAGCCCTTAATTCTAGTACAGAACCAGTCTGGAACTTCGCTCTCAGGATAAAAGATGCTCAGTATTCCACAACCTTCTAATACTACCTGTACAATGGAAACAAACTTTTGTTTTAGTAAAGGGATCTTTGTTATGCGGTGCGAGAGAGAGAGGGGTCACCTGAACGCCTCTCCTCGTAGTTTTTGTTGCGCTAACGTATGATATCATTTCATCGTTGTTCATGGGTTTCAAGTTTTGCTTCACAAAGTCTACACATTTGTCATCAATTGGAATCAGCTTGAACTGAGAAGCCATGTCCACTAGATTACTGCATCCTACCATGTTGCTGGTTCTTGTTTTTGCTTGATACTTTTGTAGAGACGAGCAGTTGTACAAGCTTATGTGGTCAAGAACATGGATCCCTGTAACTGATTGGAGCCTTCCGCAATGTTCTAAATTAAGTTTCTGGAGCCCTGTCAGGACTTTGATGAAAGTTGGCTCGCGGGTGATTGGATTACTGCCTAGGCATAAGTTTCGCAGTGGCAGGTTACTCAAGTCGCTCGGAAAATCATCATCAAACAGATTGCAACCCCAAAGACTTAAGTCCACTAAAGAGCGTGGTAGAGATGGCAACGATAGTGCCGGAGCTTTTCTTGGTTTTGACACCCAAGTCCGCGTCCGAATGAAGGCATGCCATGATGTATCCACCGCAGTCGTAGGGGTTACTGTACCCATGGCAATTCTGTCAGCATGAAACACTTGCAGTGCTTGCATATTCTCCATTTCCATTGGGAACTCCTCAAGATTTGAACAACCAGAAATGATAAGTGTGTTTAGAACTTTTAGCTTACCAATTTCTCGCGGAAGCCTGCTTAGACTTGTACAGTTTTCTAGGTTCAAGTACAGAAGTGAATTCTCAAGATTCCCAATGGATTCATGAACCTCAAGCAAACTTGAACAGTTCTCTAGGATCAGTCTCTCGAGTATGGGGAGTCTTGAGAAGTCAGGGGTTGTAGTAAGGCCGTGACAATGGCCCAGGTCAAGGATTTTCAAACATCCAAGCCACTGTAAGAGAACAATAATAAGAAAGAAGTTTCAAAATATAATATACACCCTAGCGGTGTGCAAAGTTTCTCAACAATCAACATTTCGAAAGGTGGGATATCGATACAAACACTTCAATTTTACTCGCACTTATTTTAGCACAAGGAGAATGAGGAAACACAAGAAAAGAGAAGATTGAGAGTAATACCTTAGTTCCACACCAACCCGGTTTTAGGTTGCTGTAGCTCATGTCAATGGCAACCAGGCTCTCCAACGGAAAGTCGCTCGGTATGAATTTCAGAGGACATCCATGCCAACGCAACCATTTTATCTTCTTAGGAAATCCTTTGAAGCCTCCGGTCAAATGCATATAATTAATGTGGAGCAGCCTCAGTCTACACATCCTTGAAAAGGCATCAGCTTTCAAGTCCATCTCATTGGAGTTGTTAGAATTACTGTTCCAAACAGGCCAAGACAAGAAGCCAAAGCGGCCGGGTCGTGCACTGATGGTAGAAAAGACTGTCTTCTCTTCCATTAACATACGCATGTCAAGAGCAAGGCCTTCAATATTCCCAGTGCCCTGTAGAACATAAATGCAAGTGCATAAATAACAAGCCTCAGTAATCTAAATCACCGACCGAAATGAATGCAAGCACATGAGGTCCAATTACTTACAGAATTGTCTTTCAGCACACCAAAAGATTCCTTATGATTCCACAGCCTAGTGCGATTTCCAGGGTCCTTAGGTGATTCCTGGCGAACGATTTCTCTTCCCATATCCCGAAGCATTTGATGCATCATTACCTTGTTATGTTCGTCAACTCTTAAGAGACATCTGTCCATGAGATTTTGAACCCCAATTACTGTGTGGACTTCACATTCATCTAGTATTGTGACCATATGATCTCTGTCCTCTCCAACAAAGAAACAAGCTACCTCAAGGAACAAGTTTCTGTCATGGTCATCTTCTAAGGAGTCGTAGCTAATTCTAAGTTTTCTCAAGATCCGATTGTTGGGAATAGCTTGCAATTTGGCTACAAAGCTCTGCCAATCACCTATACTTCTTCTATATAAAGATGACCCCAAAACCTCTAGAGCTAGCGGAAGTCCTTCACATTGAAGCATTACCTGTTCTGAGAGCTGCACAAAGCGTTCATCAGGGTGATCTTGTCCAAATGCATGCCTACGAAAGAGCTCTAGTGACTCGTTGTTGTCCAATTTCTCGACATTATGGATCTTATATTTAGAAGCACGAGCCATAAGTAGCCTCGCATGCCTTGTAGTGATGATAACTTTACTGCTTGGATAAAACCAATCTTGCATCCCGAGTATTGCTTCTAGTTGCTCTTCTTGATCGACGTCATCAAAAACTAGAAGAACCCTTTTATGAAACATGGCAAGTTTGATCTTTTTGATACCATCATCAACACTTAATATTTCGGTATTTTTTCTCCTAGAAATGTCTGCAAGAAGTTGTCTTTGCAAACTAATTAGCCCATCAGGTTTTTCAAAACTCTCCCTGATACTTGCGAGAAAGCTACTACAATCGAATCTACTATGGTTTAGATTGAACACGTATCTGGTAATCGTTGTCTTTCCTATGCCACCCATGCCACATAATACCATAATGTCAACATCAGGTGATCCATTTTGTAACCACGAATTAATGTCTTCGGCTCGAGAATCGATCGCTACTAGATTCGAAGGAAGGTCCAAGACTCTCTGATATAGTCTATTCTCAATCACTTTGACAATCTTCTGGATGAATTCTGCTTCATTTCTGCAGCTAATAATGATTATAAACACCAGATTAACACAGAAGAGAAATATGGCAAGTGCATGCCAATAACTCTTTCTCTCTGGGTAAAAGCTTTATTGTTAGAATGTCTAATCTCTCCAGATCACAACGCATTATATATCTAGATGGGCAGACTGTAATTCACCAGCACCATCGCTCGCCGATGGATGGGAGACCAAATGCAGTACAAACTATTAAGACGTCATAAGCAAGAAGGGACTTATGGGGTACGTACATCTTAGAATCAAATTAATTAGTCCCTCCCATGAAGAAAGAAAGAGAAAATGAACACAAAAGCAGAACAATTGATGAGCAACTAGAAAGGCTTTTGAGAGAAACAAAAGAGGTTACCCATCGGCTTTTCGGAAGACCATCGCTGCAAGACCAGCAACTTCTCTAAGCGCTTTCCTCCACCCTTGTATCCGCTCATTCTCGAACCGCTCCTCGTGCCTAGCGAATGCTGCTGCCAGACTCCCCGTTTGATGCCTAACATGGGAGGGATCCACATGATAGAAAACCGGAAGAAGCACAAACTGTGGTGCCCTCTTGCGGCGCTCCACAATCGTAACAAGCTCGTCGAGGCACCACTTTGAAGACGCATAGTTCTGCGAGAAGACGACTATCGAGCTCCTCGACTGCTGGATTGCTTTCTCCAGCTCTGACTTGATGTTTTCAGTCCTCTCTATCTCATCGTCGTCTCTAAATGTGTGAAGACCTGATCCCACCAGAGCAGTGTAGAGGTGACCCAGAAAGGTTTCCCGAGTGTCCTCCCCTCTGAAACTCAAGAAAACGTGATAAGCACCGGTGCCGCCTTCAGATGTGGAAGAGGAGGCTTCCTGGCCTCCGGCAGAAGCCATGTATGGAAGCCCTTCTGGTGATACTACATCAATTCTTCCACCATTCTCTACATGGGAACCTCGCTGATCGACTCGCGGATCAAAGGCTCTTTCAGATTCTTGACAATACACTCGGGGGGCCAACTTTCATCATGGACATGGTAAACACTTGGAAGTTGGGGTAGCTTAGTAGAAGGGATAGTGTATCATCCAGTAAAAATTGCATGGAGATCTGCGAAATCCCTAACCTTAAAAACACACTTAACGACACACCGGTCAAGTTGGGCTCCTGGATTAATTATTGTATAGACAAACATGATTGGTTATTACAACCCACTTGCATAGGGAAGGCAGCGGCTACAAATTAAAGCATAGAAAAGGCAGCGGCTACAAATTAATATAGAAACAACCCATTTGCCTAAGTAACTTGATTGGTTATTACAAATTTAATCATGGCAACATGGCAAGCACTTGGAAGTTGGGGGTATGAATATCAATAATCATGGCAAGCACATGGAAGTTGGTGGCAAAAAAAACACAGAACCTAGTCATCATGGTATAAAAACAAAACTTAGGGTCCGATTGGCAAACGGAATTGAAATTGGAATTGAGAATTGTAATTCAATTCCAATTCCATGAGAATTGGAATTGACTTGGAATTGAGTAGAATTTGTAATTCCATTGATTGGTTAGCACAAAAAATGATATCAAGAATTGAAATTGCTAAAGTAAAAAAATAAGAGGTAAATATGCAAAACAAGAGAGTTGTATTTTTCTTATCAAATCATACCCAACAACACTTCTCTACCCGCCCCGCCCACCCACCCTATAGAACAAAAGAAAAAGAAAAGGATAAAAAGTACACACACGATGACTTAGGTACAAAATGTAAAAATACAACTAACTGATAAGAAAACTTGAATTTGCAACCGAACAACTGTATATTAAAATTTTAATGCTATGCTAGTACTTGACAACAAGAAAATATTTTCAAAAATAAAAATGTGCTTAGACTTAACAAAATGAAGTGGCTCTTAAACGTAGCAAGCGATTAACAAGTTAGATCTCTATCACTAAGTAAGATAATAGCTCCTAAAAAACTAAGCTTGAAAACAATTCAAAGTTCTAGGCTCCATATCTTAAGTCTTATGAATGCTGATTTGCATCATTAACCATGGCTTCCTCAAGTGAAACGGAAGGGACATGAACAACTCAAACTTCCTCGCGTTGCCAGTCAGCACATCATAAGCTTTGAGCAACTCAACCTGATCCAAATCTGGCACCTCTGCTAACTTCTCATAAATGAAATCCGCACTTGCAATTGTAGCTTCTGATGTACATACCTTGTCGATGGCACTAGCCATTGAAGTAACAGCTGTAGCAAGTGCATCACTAGTCCGACTTTTCTTTCTCGATGGTTATAACTTAGCTGTAGAGGTTGCCTTTTGATGATTCATGTTATCAAGATCTTCACTAGCCTCCTCTACATTGGAATTAGATGCCAGCTCATTGTAACCTTCAACACCAGTCTCAGCTCCTTCTCCTGATGCTCGATCTTGTCCACATATAGCTGATAAATCTTCCCAATTTTCAATTACCTTTCTTCTATATGGCTTTGCATCGGGATGATCCTACAAAAAGTAAATATAAAACTATATAAGTAGCGCCAATTGTTTAAAAAATAAGAGAGAGTAATATGCTTTTTACCTGAGCATACGCATTCCAAGCAGCTTCACTATAAACGCTAATTGTATTGGAATAGCAATCCCACGAAAAGCCACTTTGGGTCAACAACTTAGACACTACCTCATAAACTTTAAAAAGGAAAATGGCACGGTTGATATTACAGTAGTCCCTCTATAGCATATTCCTATCCAATTTTTCCAAGATTTATTTTGTTGTTCATTGCTCTGGTACACCATACACTCGCAAGGCGACTTTTCCAAGATCTCTAGTAAACTGTAAGATGGGGAAAGTAAATATTACTAAGAAACATATAGTTTACCAAAGAGAGAGTGGCAAATTTCTGATTAATGTTACTGCCAAGTGCTTTCTTTTCAACTAAAAGAGTCTTATGCGTTCTAATTGCCAGAGAAAATCTGAGAGGAATTGCAAAGATCCCTTTTCTTAATTATATATATCAAACTCTCTTCCCAGGCTTCTCATGGGTGAAACATGGTAAGCAAAAGTGTAAATATACAAGCTATAGCCTGATAGGCTAAACCGCATACTTGTTGAACATCATAACCCACCACTTCTGGCAGCACAACCCCCTCCCTCCTCCCCCGTCCCCCTTCCATTAAACACTCTCAGGATTTTCTTGAGATGAAAGAGACAAGCGTCCTATTGATTTAACTGCAGAAACCTTCGAGTCTTATTATTGGATTACCATCCAAGTCTTTGAATTACTATCCCATTAGGGAGCACAACGTGATAACCCAACCAAACTATGCGAAGTGGACACTGGACCGAAAATTTGAAACAAAGAGATTTCTCTTGCTAGACACACTTGGCTAAAGTACTAAGCGTGTAGAGGTTCTTAAAATAAAAGAATGTGAATTCATCTAAAGCAAAATTGAGGAAGCCCCAACTTAATTCATCATTAAGTCAGCTCCTTTGTGGACTTAAAACAAACAATTGGAGCTCTCAAAATTCGAACCACTAAAAGGATCACCAAACTCGACCAACAGAACTACTGAAAGCTTCATATTAGCAAAAAGGTGTTTGTTTCTGTTTCACAAAGATGTTTCTTTGCCTACCACTTTCACAAAATGAACTTGCATTTGATCATCAAGTATCCAATGAAGAGGAAACAGTTTACAAGAGACCATCTAAACATATAATCAATCAACACAAAATGGTTAAACAAACTTGCAAAATGCTAAAAAACCAACGATATACATAGTAAACAAGCTTCAATCCGAGCAAGATCAAGGGGAAGCCCCATCATACTTGATGCAACAAGCATCAGATCAGCTAAACCTCACTATTTAATCGAGACATAACAAAGCAAAATCAGCATAGATGTTTGACTAACCTAGATTGTCGTCGCTGCCGTCAAATAGAGTAAATCGTTGCTGCCGTCGCTACCGTCAAAATAGGAGATCGTTGTCGCCGTTGCCGTCAAAATACTAGATGATAGCCGCCGCCGTCTGCACAGTACATTGTCGCTGCCATGGCGAGGTTGAGTCCAAGAGAAGGAAGATCGTCGCTGGCTCGCTGCGATGGTGAGGTTGAATGAAAGAGAGAGAAGGAAGAGGGGAGCTCAGAGAACCAATGTCGGGGAGAAGAAAGAGAGAAACAATGACAAAACATATGGGCTGGAATTGCAAGTTTGAGGTTGGGCCTTAAGAATTGAAGTCTGGGCTTTAAAGTATGTTTTTAATTTCATGGAATTGGGTATGAATTATAATTCCAATTCTAAATAAGCGGTCCAATCAACAGAATTATAATTCTTAAGGTCCAATTCCAAAATCTATCTCAATTCTAAGGCTAATTCCGTGATCTAATCGGACCCTTAGATTAATTAACATGGCATAAACTGACCTTTTTAATCAAGCTTTACTCGATATCTTCATCTTCTTTTTTTTTAATTTCTCAAATTGGGATATAATAGAACTGCAAATATGGGTAACCCTAGGGGAGGGAGGAATCGAACACGGGACCTCGAGGTCACTCCTTGAGGCCCCTTACCAACTCAACCAACCCCTTTGGATTTCATCTCTTCATCTTCTTGAGAGTGGTTTCTTGCTAAAGGTTAAACTTGTTTATTGCATCTATTGCTTTTTAGTGATAGGACGAATTTCTCACATACCCAGTGTAGCTGAAATCGTGGACAACAAAAGAATGGAACACCAACAGCCACGATGCGAATGCTTTATATAAATTTGAATTATTGTTTATGTATTTTAATACAAGCATATTAGTATATTGATGCTATTATAAACCTGAAGTTTAATTCTAGATGTTGAATATTATAGACATATTGGTGTAAGGAAGTTGTCGTAAAAGTGGAGCTTTTTAAGATCTTTTAAATGCATATGTAATCCTGACTGGAGCTAAATGGCTAATCATTTTTTTTCTTAAGATGCTCTTCCTAAATTGAAATCTTCATAAAAGATTAATGCTGATTAGGGGTTTTTTTCACTTAGAACTTTTTTTTCCAATAAATATTCATTTTGAATTAGGGTGTTATTTTGATTCTATTAGGATATCAAGCCTCTTGCCATGAAATATCTTTATTAGAATATAGGCTTTTGTTAGAATTTAATGGTTGTTTTGACTTTTGCTAAGAAAAAGAGGGAAATAACCTATGTATAAAATCACCCTTGAACTCCTGCATGCTCTCTAATTACTGGAAAAAAAAAATCAATCAAAACCTATCGCCTTCATTCACATTTAAAAAAAAAAGGACTACCTTAGAGCTGCTACATTTTCCATCAAATTCGGTCAAGAGTACAAACTGCAGAGAGCAAAGATTTTTATAGTCTTTTAGGAGAAATTTAATATACTTAAACTAAATTGAATTTTTTGTAAGAAACTCAATTTTTTAAATTTTGTATTTAGATGCGTATACTACATATTTGAATTATTATGCATGTATATAGATTTACCAACATATTAGTACATCGAAAACACTGTAAACTTGAAGTTTAATTCTAGATTTTGAATACAGACACAGTGGTGTAAGTAAGGTATTGTAAAATTGGAGAATTTTATAAATGCATATATAACCCTGACTGGAGTTAACTGGCTAATCCATTTTTCTTTTTCTTAATATGCCCTTTTTAAAAGTCTTCGTGACGATATTGGTGATTGTGGTATTTCACATAATTTTTTTTCTCATTAAATATATATTCTGAGTTAGAGTGTTGTTAAACATTAATAAGATGTTTTTTTTAACTTCTTTTTAGGATACTAGTTGTGGTGCACGTATGATGCACAAGATAGTTTGCCTATATAGTGGTCCATACTTCTTAAGAAGGTGTAGGGTCATTTACATTAACTTTTACTTTACTATTTTTTTACAAGGTGGACACTTGGGTTAGGATCATTGAATAGAAGTAACTGATCAGTGAATGAGAAAAATCCGCCAATTATAGTAAAAAGATCTATATCCAAATTTCATCAGGAAAAATCATTTATCATGTTTTGATAAATAGCAAAAATTCTTATTAGAGGTAAGGCATTTCCTTTTAAGCCAAAGTCACCATAGTTTAGTCGCCCAACCTTATTTTAGATCTAATAAAATGTATAAATATCACCATTGACAAACTCTCAAACGCAAGCATGCACAAACATGATCGCAAACCAAATTTCAGAGGTCCTTTTATTTCTATTATTGTAAATCATATGTCAATATCAAAAGTACCAAAAGTTACAAAAAGGAAAGGAAAAGAAAAATTATTTCTAGCAAAGTACGATCCATGATGATAAAAAAATAACAACAATGCCATATGATACTAAGGAGGCGCATAAAAATAAAATACAACTATGATACTAAAGGTGCAAGTTTATAAATCTGCTAGGGAGCTCTAAGTGCTCCGGCATGAAAACCCCCCTTCCGTCAGGTCGACAACTCTTTCGGGATGCTCCCTCAGTCCGCCAGGTAAACGGATCCTTCGGGATACTGTCTCGACCCACCAAGTAGATGGATCCTTCGGGATGCTACATCGGCAAGCAGGAAAGGCGCCCCTCGGGGACACTATCTTTGCCAGAGTGTTTGCATGACAAGCCTACATGCTCCGGAACTGGGGGGCTTTCATCGGCACCCTTAGCTAAGGACTATGACCCCCGGCCCGGGTCACTCCAAGATGGGGTAGGTCTCTAGAAGGCATCGCGTCTAGTCCGCTTGACAGTTGGGCGTCGGGCCTTCCCTAGCTACCGCTGCCAGACCTGTAGGACTTTACAAGGGGTTGGATTGGTGGTTAGATCAAAGGGGTTCTTTGGTCACACTGGCTCTGTAGGAGACAGTCTCTCCAAAAAGACAGAGTGATGCGGTGTAGGGCAGGCCGAGTGAATATGCGATTCGACAGTCCGTAGAGCATTGGCAGTTGTAGACCCCTCGGTGATGTGTCACTCCCCGGGAACGCCACGTGTTTGCTGATGACATCATGATCTCAACCTCTATAAATAAGGGTCTTGAGAATTCATTTACAGGACATCAAATTTTTAGATTCACAGAACTCATTTTCACTCTAAAATCCTAAAGAGAGAATCATTTAGGACCTTGATTCTGAGTCTAAGCATCGGACTGTGACTGTCGTCATGTATTCACCATGTGCCATCGCCCTCGCAGCACTGTCGCCGTTAGGCTCTGTCTGGAAAGCCCTTGATCTCTGCTATTTCTCTATCCTTGTTGTGTCCCACATCACGATACTTGGCATTTGATTCGGACTGTACTCCTTGTGAAACCACCTCCACGTTGAATACGAACCCACTTTCCTTGGCATCAAACGTAAATGTAAAGTTTACGTACAGAGGATGAAGGACACTATTGTCATTCTGATCCATAAAGGATACAGATTCACCCTTAAAGAAATTATACTCTGTCGATATGCATGTGTTGCTTCACATTCTACTTGTAAGGCTTAATGTCGAACCTAAAAGCATGCTTAAAAAGAAAAGAAACCCATCAAGTACGCTGATATATGAAGCGACGAGAAAGCAACTGATAGACCATCCACATGATGGCCTAGCTCTGATGCCATATCTGACAGTGTCGAACTGAAAAACATGTTCAAGAATAGAAAAAACCCACCAGGTTTAAAATCCAATCCATAACCATAGTGCTTGTATCTTTAGTACTGATTCAATTTACACGGATATAGAAAAACCGAGCCAAGTACCGTTCAACACTTTTATCATATTGAATTTGTGATCCTGTTGTGTTTTTGAGACATGGCTTCCATTCCGTAAAATTATGCATACATATGACCAACTACAACAATCTTGATGGTTTACTTTAAGTCAGCTTTTGAATGAGTATTGTTTCTTGTCGGATCAACAAATTAATTGGTTGAAATCCAGTCTTGTGATTAGTCCTAACACCAGTAATGAGGTCCCTCACTTGATTGGGCTTGGTTTGCTTTTTTTGCCAGTCCGGAGCTTGGGAAATACTTGGGTATCAATTTAGATGTGACTTCTCAGAAAAAAAGGAAATATTCCGGTTTGTGGTTCAAAAAGTGCAAGACCGTTGTAGACACTGGCTAGGACTTTTGTTGAATAAAGCGGGTCGGACCGCACTGTTCCATCTGTGTTATCCTTTTTGGTAGTGAAATATATGTCATTTTTAAATTTCCAGTGTCGATTCATCATCAAGTGGACCAAATCATTGACCGACTTTGATGGTCTGGAGAAGCGTCTCGTCAATTTATTCATTGGATTGCTTGGCTTATGTAATGTCTTCCTAAATGCCGAGGGGGTTTAGGTTTCCGGGATTTCAAAATTTTTAACCAATCTTTACTTACCGAACAGGCTTGAAAATTTTGGTCTAATCGCCACAGTCTTGTTGCTCGGGTGCTTAAGGGTCGTTATTTTGCTAGGCGTTTTTTTCTTAAGCTAAATCCCCCAAGAACTTGTTCAAGGATTTGGCGGAGTATTCTAGTTGGTGAGCGAATTCTTAAACAGACGTTACAATGGCACACTTGGAATGAAAGGTCAATTTCGGTTTGAATGGATTGGTGGCTGCCACTTGTTTCTCCTTCAAAGTTGCAATTATTTCGTTCTCTTTCTAATACTTCTTAGTTTCTCTCAGATTTATTTATCCCTCAGACTTATGTCCCTGAGGTTAGGGTGAAATTACAGTCACGGACACTAAGTTTCAAAAAGTAACAGACCGTGACCACAAACGTTAAAAATGTAACACTTATGTCCATCCGTCAAGTATCCGTCCAAAAAGTGTAATTTTTTATGAATTCATCAATACGTATTTTTAAAATAACAATCCTACCCTTATACAATCCTTCTCTCTTCCCCTTCTCTCTCTTCCATTTATGAATTTAATCCCTTTCTTCTCTAAATCTTCTCCCCCACCCCGCAGCTGCCCCCACATTCCACCATCCCGCTGACGCCGCCGTCCACCACCTGCTGCTGCCCATCTTTAATCAGGATCCTTCTCTCACTATTTATACCCAACTCTCAGAAACCCCTCTTTACAAACTCAATACCTAATCAGAACTTGTAAGGCAACAAAAAAAACCAAGACATGGGCAATATAAATGAAATCAGCAACAAGTGCTCTTATCACAGCCATATGAACCCACCCACACTACCACGGCCTATCAAGCCACACAAACCACCACTAAACACATGCACAAACCATACACCACCATATACAAACCATATTTCCAGCCATACCCACAACACCACCATACACGAACCACTGTCGGTCAATCCACCCACACCACCACCATACACAATCACCGCTGGTCCAACCATAACCCAGCTGCAAAATGCTTTGGATCTAGGGACCCACTGTCGCTGCCTCTCAACGACGCCGTATCGCCGCCGCTAGTCCCCCTGCTCTCCATACTAGACTGTCGGTTGGAATTACCACCGTGTTCTCCACCTTCTTGATGTCGACGAACTTCACTGTCGGTGCCGGTGATCCTGCACAACAACGTCGTGCTGCAAGATCTTTTTTATATCCTTCGAAACAACGGGGGTTGAATCGTTTCCGGTGCCGAATATCTTTGTGGCGGGAGGTGATGCACACATACAGTCACAGATGAAAGAAGAGATAAAAAAGGGGAAGGGAGAATTGAAGGGGAAAAATAGAAATTGGAATGAGATGAATACAAGAGAGATGAGAGAGTGGTGCGGTGGTGGTGTCAGGTGATCGGAGGTAAAGAGGATAACAGAGAGAGGAGAGGGGAAATGGGAAGAAAACAAATGAATGGCATTTTCAGGAATTTATATTTCTAGTCATGGGTAATGTGGTCATTTCGTCCAAACTGTTAAGTATTTCAATAGTCCGTTAGGTCAAAGGATATAAGTGTCTATTTTCTAAACTTATGGACACGCCTGTAATTATCCCTAACCTTAGGGACACTGCTGTAATTAACCCTACTTCTTAGTTTCTCTCAGATTTATTTATCCCTCATACCTCTCTTTGGATTTCAGAGTTCTTTTTAGTAGTACCTTTTCTATTGATATTGTTACCTAGATTGTAAGTCTTCTGCTCTTGCCTTCCGGGTCTGAGAATTTAAGGTTTGGGCATTTGTTAAAGGGCAACACTTTCTCAGTTGCTTTGCTGATACTTGACTACTAGCTGTCATCCTACTTCTCCTACTAGGTCTCGCATGACTCTTTCTCTCTGGATTAAACTTTGGAAACTTCCTATCTTTGAAAAACTCAAGATGTTCTTATTGCCATTTCTTCATCAAACTTTACCTATCTCATCTGAACTTCTTAAACGCCAGTGCCCCCTGATAGTGAACTCTGTCCTCTTTGTTTATCTCATCCAGAGTCCCTTGATCATTTTTTTTATTGAAAGTAGTTACGTACATTCGATTTAGGAATCATCAATTAAGAATAGTTGCTTAATTTAACTAACCCTTCCGCGGCAGTTTGGTTGCGGAACTGTTTATCTCAGCCACTTTTTCGGACTAGTCGTGACTTACTCAAGATGGTTAATATTTCAGTCATTCTCTGGTCTATTTCGCTGGGTAGGAATGCAGTGATCTTTAACTGGAAGCATTTTTACCCAAGTCGGATTCTCTCTCAAAGTCAAAAATTTGTTGGGAAGTATTCGGGAATTGGTATGTTATAAATGACAACATTGTCATGCTCAGCATAAGGACCGTGGAACTTCCGTGATTAATATGGACTCTTAAGATCATTTTTTTCGTCCGCTCCCTCCCATTTACTTCTCTGATCGATGTGATTGTCCTATTTCTCCAATCTCTATTTTTTGCTCCATTTTGTTGGCTGGTTCTCCACTAGTGCAGCTATTTGGTCTTCTCAAGTCTGTTGATGAGTTCAGTGCTTTTGTGCTTGCCTTGAATTTTGCAATTCAATGGGTTGTTAAGTTATAAATTTTACATGTCATTATACTGCTTCCTGATGGTGATTTATATCTCCTACTGATTGACTTCTAACAGTAAGGGATTGCACTCTTAAGGGATTGCACTCTGTGTATCACCAGGGGAAAAAGGTCTGTTATCCCTATGATCTTCCTTGGCAGCTTTTGTGATCCGAGCTGGCAACGGTGCTCAACAGAAATGGTTTGGTCATCTATAGCTTGTACGAGCTCTTCCTCCGCTTAGAATGCAGCCATGATGATTTCCTTTTGGTGTTTTTTGGTTCTTGTAATTAGGAGTAGTATGTTGCTTGGATATGACTATAACCCATCTTTACCTTTTATGGTCTTATAAACAATTCCTTGTATGTATTCCTGATTTCTGCCTAGAAAAAAAAGAAAAAGAAAAAGAAAAAGCAATTTCGATGGTACTAAATGGATGATAAAAAGATCTGGAACATGCTCACCTACAACGACTTCTCTGAGAGAGGGCGATTAAAGCGACACCCTTTCCCTGCCAAACCTCTCTCACTCATCTGTCTCCGTCGTGATCGCTGATTTTTCCGGCGTGTGGTGACGTGGTAGCTTAGATCTATATCTGAGGTGATTGTTTTGGGTTGGTTTGAGGACCTAGTGCCTCCAACGAACTAAATGGCGTCGTCGTTGCGATGGATCGCGCTCGTGCGGTGGTTGGCTTCCATGTTTTTTTGGTGCCGGTGATGGGTTGGAGGTAGATCTGGGTTAGATGTTAGGGTCCCTGGGTTCTCCATGGGAGGATTGTGGTGATCGGAGTAGTGATGGTTTATGGCCGTTGGTTTTGTCCTTGGCTTTGGTGGGGTTTGGTCGTGCGATGTGAGTTTCGGGTCCAGAGCTTCTAGGTATTGAGTGAGTTTTCAGAGAGTCTAGGCTAGGGTTGTTTTCTTCTATGTATTAAGTGAGTTTTCAGAGAGTCTAGGCTAGGGTTATTTTCTTCTAGCTTTCCCTCCCCCTCCCCCCCATTCCCTAGAAATGTCTGTTGGTTGTTTTGGCAGTGGAGTTGTGCCTGTGCCTTGGTAGTTTTGTTCTAGGTTGATTTTGAATGAAGATGAGAAATGGTGGTAGTCGTAGGTGGAAGAAAGTGGTGCCAAGTTGTTCAGCTACTGCGAAGTCAGAGATTTCGTAGAGTCAATAGTCAAATTTTAGGTTTTTCAGCTGGTCTATGGTTGGTACTAGTAGCTGTTGTCAGGGGTACAACAGGACTCAGAGATCATTGGCTTAACCGTCATACAACACCAATTCTTTGCACTCTGAGATCATTGGCTTAACCGTTGCGTGCAATCTGGTCATTTTGCGCTTTGATGGCGTCTATTACGTACGCCTTAATTAGGACCTGAGAATTGTGACCAGTTCTTCACAGAGATTGTTCCAAAGCAAGGCACCACCCCCCATCCTATAGCAAGAAAAATCATATGCTTCTTAGCATAAGGCGTGTGGCCAGTTTGTACTTCAACTCATCTTGTCGGCGACTCCTCTTTGTATCTCTCCTTAGTATTCAAACAACCAAGAGCAACCTCATTCACCACCTGCTAGCCTTTATACGGCCGCAAACTGGTGAAGGCAAGAACTGGGCGACCGTCCGAGGTTCAGCGCACTTTATTTACAAACGAAAACCAAGGGAACAACATTACAAAACATAAATATCATTCATAGTTCCATACTACTTGTATAGATGTCGATAGGCATCTACTGAAAACACTCTAATTTGGCAGAACTTGCACTCTTTTCCAAAAGGGGATATCCTAGCTGGACTTATTGCATTGACAAGAAAACTAAAGAACGTCTACAGACCCTTTAGCTGCATGCATGTGATCACCCCATCTTCCCTTCAGCTCCCATGTTTACTTTAGCACAGTACTCGAACAAACTACCATCATAGCAACGTCTTATGGCCTCCCTAGAAAGAAAGCCTTCTTCGTCCCTGGCGAGAACATACAAGAGTCCCCACTCCGTCTTACTTGCAATCCTGCTCCAACAAAATATAAAGAAGCGAAACGTTCAGAAATATGGACACTACAGTTTAGTATGTTGAAAGGCCTCGAAACTAACCATCCGAACAGATCAAATGCATCTCTGTTTCCTTCAGTCATGTCCCACAGCTCCCCCAACGTGAGCTTGTCCGGAACCGTGCGAGCGTACTTGCTAAAAATGTTCTCGAAGTGCACCGGCATATACCTGCAGATCGAAATGATATGTATATGGTATACATGACTTGAGTTGCAGCTTTTCAAGCACCATAGTGAACAATGGCTACTGGTAAGCTAACCTTCCTTCCGTGTCGTATGTTTTAGAATCACTCCCATGTTTGGATTTGTGTATATTGTATATGTATATAGGAAGGAAAGGAGAAGGGATCCAACCCTACAATAGTAGTAATGTCAATTTTATGGAGAAGGAAATAGAGGAAAGGGCAAAGAACAAGATATTCTACACTCGCAGCTGCAAACAATAATAGAATGTAATAACTGGGTGAGACGTTATGAATTGACTATCCCCGCCTAACAAAATGAAAAACTGATTGGCTTTCCATGCTGTAACATGAAGGGATCCGTAGAAAGGCGCCTATAGATAAGTCCATATTTGTGCAAAAATGAAACCCATCTTTCCCTGCTGATTAATCTATCTTTGTCAAAAAGGGTGAAAGACATGTAGTGATCGACAAAAAAAGTGCCGCTGAAACCCTTGCAAACACCAGGATGAAGTTTTCGCCTCATATTGGGATCCTGATCCTTAAAGAATCTCTTCGTTGCTCAGCTTCAGAATAAGTTCAATCAGCTTCAGAATGAGTTAGAACAGGTCCTATGGGATATTTGTACCGAATGTCAAAGCTCTCAGATCTTTATATTTAAGTAAAGGAATTGGCAAGGAAGGGTCCCCAAGATCTCGCAGAAACTAAGCCTCGTCCTAATTTGGAATTCTAAGAAAACACCAAATGGGACATCACCAATTTTCCATTGGATACAAACCAAGTCATGTGATCCATTTCTTCACCACCACACACACACACCCCATTCACACAGACAAACACGTAGTCTCCCAAACCTCAAAATACATTTCAGTTTGCAGTTCCTTCACAAGTCAATAAAGCTAAAAATTGCTACTTATTATTTTCATAGTAGAAATGAAAGCCTAGATAAGGATCATCTAAAGCTGAAAGGCATCCTGGAAATAATGCCCATCTCTCTCTCCAGCAAAGGACACTGGCACTTTTTTCTTGTTTTTTCTTTTGAAATACATTTTTGCATATCAAATACAGCTAGTCTTCATGATCATGATAGAAAGAGCCCAACGAATTTAATATATGCTACTTTATGCTGTCTATATACGAAGCCAATGTCAAAAAAGCTTTTGATAACGTAAACTTACAGGCAGAGTAGCATAACTCAGAGCTCCATTGATGACAAGGGCCAACACAAGAGATGCAATCATGTTGAAACCAATTGCACGCAAACCTGTTCTTTTTGTGAAAAGAAAATTTTAACCCAAATGGAAAAGAAAAACAGAAAAATAGAAAAAAGTGGATGGAAGAAGCTTGCCAAAACCATGACAAATGTACATTACAGAAGTGAACAACCAATTTATTACATGCTGAAAGGTTTTCTACTACTAGATGGTACTATATGAACTAAATTAGCCTCCCTGGTTAATGCAATTACCCTTTCGATTCAATTAGGAAGTAATTATATGGTACCGTGTTGGGGTTTTTTCTTTTTTTCGGGGATTTTTTTTTTTTGGGGGGGGGGGGGGGGGGGTGGGGGGGAGTTAATCCTATTAAGAAGGATTAACTATAACTTTGATCTAAAATCTTTAGCTAATTGGTCAGAATCATCCATGTTGAGAGACTAACTCCTCATACATGCCCCAATAACCTCAGAATTAAGAAGTACTTGGCACAATCAACCAACAGAAATCCCTAGTCGAGACCGTGAAATAGTTTATACCTCATGCAGCATAGAATATCAACCTTTATTGGACAAGATAGTTGTTCCCACCAAGGAAAAATGTATAGAATCAATAGAAGAATTTCCATGAAACGTTGTTATCGTGCTTTTTTTTTGGTACTTCACCCATCTCTTGGCTAACTTTTCTTCATGTTGTAAAACATTTGACATGAGTAGCCAGCAGAAGGAAAAGCCACAACTACGATGGAGCAGACTGCTAGAGATCATTATCATCTTACTATTGTCTCTATGCATGCTTCTGGAATTGTAATATTGTATGAATATATATCATTTTGAGTATTTTCGTGTTTTTGTCTTTGCGTTATATCAGAATATTACGATACCATACGACGACTACTTAAGAAGGTAAAAGAACACATTACCAAGCTAGGCCATAACTTCTAAGTACATATTGAAGAGAAATAAATGTTGCAGCATGTGGTTCAAAAAGATGAGCAACAAGGTCTAGCAAAAAGACTTTGACAATTATGGCAGAGGAGGTCCAACCATAGCAGCATTTAAATTTCGAGTAGTTGAGTTCTCCTTGGTAGAGGCCAGGGGATTGGCTGATGATTTCTTTTTATCATGAGAGGACAAGCCTAGGGACCAAAACATAAATTCTACTCGATCGTGCACTAGTTATAGTCGAACATGCATGAAACTACCTGTATAAGTCTCCCATGGGTAAACAATTCCGTTGTCATCTTGGTCAAAGAAGGCTACATGCTGCTGAAGGACACTCAAGTTGTAATGCTTATGGCCTGGTGTTCCATTTGGATGGTATATATCAGGAGCTTCGAGTGCTCTAGCCATATCTAACAAGACATCAAAGAGAACTTCAGCTACAATATCAACAACAAGATAAGAGGTAATTTTAAAATGTCAAACAGTTTCGTCATTTTCTTTCTAAAGCTCGTGTCAGTGCTTAGTGATGGTCTTAAAATGTGGACATGTGAGTTTTCTTAGTCCCACAATGGACAAGTTTGAATAGGTTTACATAAATCGGAATCCTATTTGGCCAAGCTGTAGGCGAAGTCAAGCTCAACCTGTGCCGGCGTTCTTGGTTGCCTTGGTTCCCTATCTTCCCATACAACTGGTGTTAGAGGCCATGTTTACTGACCTGGGCCATGCACTAGCGTCCATGGCTCATAGAAAATGGTGGTTTTGGTTGGTACTCAAGGGGGAGCTTTGGTGGCGGTAGACTCATACGTGAGGGAAAACGTGTCAAGGCGCCACAAGTGAGGAGTGTTAGTCCCACCTTAAATATTTTTGTTAAACGTTTTTTACTGACATAGATGCACGGATCGAAGTCCTATTGGGAAAATCTTTTAAATTGAGTTGGCTTAACATGGTATGGAGCTCATGACAACGTCCATGGGTGGTCAAGTTGATGGCTCCAGGAATGGTGGTTCTTGGCACAACACGACTGGAGGAGCTTTAATGGTGGGTCGGCTCGCACGTGAGGGCAGATTGTTGAGGTGCATGTGGTAGCTACGTAAGTCCCATACATATTAAGTGTGAAACATAAGATACACATAAATCTAGTAATAAAACAAGTTTTAGTGGCATTAATTTTTAGATCAAGTTTTTCGGTATATATGGACCCGTAAAGTTCACAAGATAAGCTGAACTTGACCTAAAAGCTTGGTTGGTCCACATATGAATTGCTGTATTATCTTCCACACAACTCACATACGCAACTAAACTCCAAGGAACTGTTCTCTAATTTTCTCCCATTAGTAATTTGGAAAATTAATGACACGTACAAAAGATACTTGAAGAATTTGGTGAAACAGATTATCATTGAAAAAAACAAACTCTTAAATTGCTTCCCTGCTGTAAAACACGGTGTAACACCAATTGCAGCATTGGCTCTTCTCAGGACGCTGCTCATCCACCATGTGATGTAATTTGCTTTTAGATTAGTGCTAATCGCATATAGCCTCCTCGTGATTTGGATGAGTTGCAGAAAGGTACCTTGGGTTATAAAAGTTGCAAAAGAGAACCCGAGGTTATGATTATGTTGCATTGGACAGTTCTAGTAATGAAATTGTATATTTTCCAAATTACCCCTATAGACAAGACTTTTCCCTTGGCCTAAACTCCACCAAAACTGAACCCTAGTCATCGCTTCACTGCAACCCCCCAACAACACCTTACTCCAGGAAAAAAATCATTGGCTTATCAAATTATCTAAGGAAGTGCGGGCCTCTTCAATAGAAGAACTACCTACCAAATAAAAGGCCTGCTCATGAAGACCGTGACAGGTACGATGAATGCCTCACCTTTCGGCCTGATCTTAGGCCCTGACTCACCCTCCCCCAAATGAATTTGACTTTATTCTTTTTATTTCCTCCCCCCCCCCCCCACCCAAAAAAAAAAAAAACACCTAGTCTCCACCCCACCTTATCACAAAACTTCTTTGCCAACAAAAAAAAAAAAAAAAATTAGACCTCCCCTCAAAAAACCAAAGTCAAACCTAACCCTAGCCCAATTGGATACCACCAACCCCGTCCGCCATCACCCAAGCCACACCCCTTGCCGCCACTATCCTAGCGCCTCCCTCTCTTCACCACCACGACCCAACCCAATCAACCACCAAACACGTCTCCATGATTGCTACCGCCACCTTCTCCATCATCGGCGACGGCTACCAATCTTCTCTCCATCACTGCCGCTGCGTACCCCTCCACCACTCCTACCAATCCACAATCCAGCCCTGCCAATCACCCCCACACTCAGTTTATTGGTAGGAATCAGATTGTTCTCCATCAGGTCTCTCTTTGTAACTTTTGTAACACCAAGATCTTTTTGCAACTCATCACTCTTTCCAAGGCCTATATGTAATTAACCCTCTAGACAAAGCTTGAGTTGTGCGAACCGCACCTTGGTGGATACCAAGGTTATAAGCACCACGCAAATGTTCAATTTCAACAACAAACACACAAGCGCAAGAAAAATTACAAACCGCAAGCCCAAGGTGTCGTTTCCAACTACATGCCCTTAAACAAGTGTGCAACTTTGTACTAGCAATGCCATTCGACACAACATCTCAAAAAGGCCAAGACTTTTTTTTTTCCGAATACTACAAAAGCAATAATAAGAATACTTCTCTTTGTTTTGATTCTTTCTCCAAACATGATCTGATCAATGATAATATGATCGATATAACAAATTTGTAGAAAATGTCATCCCAGCCAATATTTCAGATCGAAACAACAGTTTAATCCTTTGTTTTCATTGCAAGAGTGAAAAGAAAGACAAAAGTTTAACTATAGCCACAGTACATAAAGAGCTCTCTGGCCACAGAGAGAGAGAGAGAGAGACTTACAGGGCTTGGGAATTGAAGTTTCCAAGTCGGTGCCAACCTTTCGCTCAACCGTCACGGGTGCAAGAGGCGTCTCCGTTGCCAAAGCATCTCTCTCCACAACCACTGCACTCCTATCCACCACCACCGCGGCCGCCATCTTTGTCTCTCTAAATTGCAGCGCAACCGTTTCGCACTCTCTCTCTCTCTCTCTCTCTTCTGTGCTTGTTGCGTGTAAGCTTTAAGCTCTTTCCTAGAAGAGGAGATTTTCGGAGCCTTTCAAGTAAAGGGTGTGTTGAGATATGTCCAGAGGAAACTTGACAAGGGGGGTAAGGTCTAAACAGAAATCGTGGCAAGCATGCAAGGCACAAGAAGATTCCATTTTGAACAGTTGCATGCGCTTTGCAGTTGGTTCTGGCAGATTATTTACAAGTGACCTGCATGCGTGGCTCTTCTCTCTTCGCTTCCGACATTTGGCACTCGCTACCTTCTGAGGTGGGGCTTCAGCTGTGGACAAATTTGTAGTTGGAAGAAAGTTCCTCTAATTCAATGAAGTTACCGCTAAAGTTCATTGTGAGGCACTTCCCTTTTCACACTTCCCTTTTCACACTCCCGTTCCTTAATTTCTTTAAATTAAGGAACGGGGAGTTTGTATAGTTATAGACATTCTTCTAAGATGATGGATTTGTTGGTGAGTTAACAGCCGTTCTAAGAGTATAAACTGAAACGAGGGGATTAAGCGGAAAGAATTGAACTCAATATATTGTTCTATTATCATGTTAAATTGTCAGTTCCTCATAAGTTAATAGAGAATCCAGACCAATTGACATCTTTTTTTTTTTGGTAACTCAAGCTTAGAACTTTTAATAAAACAACCAAAACACAAACGTTCAAGCTCCAATTAAGGCAGCTTTTAGCTACTCAAGCTCCATCATAAACTTACTTGAGACCTCTGATAAGAAATTATAGATTCCTTTATTACTAGACTCAGCCTGGGCAAGGCTTGCAGCAATTTGGACCCAAACGATCTTCGCACTAATACATGTCAAGAAGGCATCTAATCATATTGTCTACCGAAATACTCTGTAAAATCAAAGACCACAGCAGGACTTGTTACACAACAATTGTAACATGAAGATAGAAAACCATCTATTTGACACATAAATCTGGCCGCATTGCTTTACCCCAGCTTCCCCTCCGCGCCCATATGTACCTTGGCACAATACTCGAAGAGACTACCGTCGAAGCATCGCCTAACTGCTTCTTTCGACAGTAAACCTTCGTCGTCCCTGGCAAGAATGTACAGGAGTCCCCACTCCGCCTTATTTGCAATCCTGCAAAAAACGAGCCCTTACTGAATTTCGAAGAACATCAAATTCCTAAAATACTGCCTCTGTTCCAAAATCGGAGGTCCCCGTAAACTTTGACCATACATATCATATTTGTTCTTGCTGGCTTGTCAAACATTATTTAGAATCTCAGGGGATTCTAATTTTGGAGCCAGTGGGAGTATTCAACATGGTAAGAAGTTAAGGCCTAGACACCCACCATCCAAAGAGATCAAACGCAACTCTATTGCCTTCAGTTATGTTCCAAACCTCTCTCAGTGTGAGCTTATCAGGAACAGTTCGAGCATACTTGCTAAAGATATTCTCATGGTTCACTGGCATATACCTGCGGAATTCAATGGAACTGGATATGAATGTTACATTATTTAATTTGAAGCTTTGAAAACCTTAGGCTAATAATATGCTTTACCTTCCTTCTGTATCATACGTTCCAGAGTCACTTCCATGCTTGGCCTTGTGTATGTTGTATATATATATGGGAAAGAAAGGAGAAGGAAACAGCCCCTGCAAAAGATGTATGGTGAATCTGTGGAACAAGATCTGTGCTCGAAATGCAGCTGCAAACATTAATCAAAAGTTGATAATGGAAATGGATGAAGACTTTCTCCTGCTTAACAATATTAAAAAGAGTGTATGCTGCTCCACTCCACAAGGTCGATGAGGTCTCTCAGGATATGTGTATCCTATGTTCAAGCTATCTGACAACTTCACAATGATTTTTGTGTATGTTACACCATCCGAAATCAATGGATTATGCCGGAGGCCAAAGTAGTCAACCAATCTAGCATAATAACATAGGATCAGTCATCATTCAGTTGGTCATGCTTGCGCTTGTTAAAGCATCCAAAACCAACTTGCTATGAGCGGGGAGGCCAACTGTTGAAGAAATCATACCGAACTTCAGATATTATATCATTGCGAGACTCCCTAACTGGAGAAACAGCATAACATCCAAAGAAATTACCAACGGAAGCAGTACCTTGTTCTTTCATCAATCCACTTGCAAAGACAAGCCTTGTGCAAATTAAAAATCTCAAGTACAAACTGAAACATCACCATTTTTCCGCCAATGTTCATGATCATGATAGACCGATACAGATGGGGACGAGATCAAATTGGCATAATGCGTAACCTAAGGTTTATATAAACAGCATTAACTTACAGGGAGAGTTGGATAACTCAGAGCTCCGTTGATCGCCAGGGCCAATACCAGAGACACGATCATGTTGAAACCAATTGCACGTAGACCTGTAATTTTTCGTTATGGAAAGAAGACTGTATATTAAAAAATAAAAGACTGGAAGAGAAAAGGAGTGAATGAGGCGCCATGATGATGCTGCCAGCACTGTTCTTATGTTATAGTTTCCTTGCTGGAAAACCATACACTTTTGTATTGCCTAGCCTACTCCAGGCTTTCATATCTCTGATAGCTCAAGGACAGTAGCCTCTTAAGGAAATTAACCTTCTGACATGTCAAAGCTATGGTTCCTTCATGCTCAAGGGGATCAAAGTTGGTTCAATGGCCATATGAGAAGATTTTATGAAATACTTCTTGTATCTTGGGGAACATCGAAAGTCAGTGAAGTTATGATGTATTAAATACCTCGTGTCTTAAGAAAAACAAGAAAAGAAAAGCATAGATTGTTACTATAGTGTGTGCAAATTATGCGTGAAAATACCTGCATAAGTCTCCCACGGGTAAACAATTCCATTGCCGTCTTGGTCAAAGAAGGCTACGTGCTGTTGGAGGACACTCAAGTTGTGATGCTTATGGCCTGGTGTTCCTTTTGGATGGTGTGTATCAGGAGCTTCCAGTGCTCTAGCCATATCTGAACCAGATATCAACAACCACAAAAAAGGGAAGAAAGATGAAACACACACACACACACGACATTGAATAGAAGATGAACAAGAAGGGGGAACAATTTGATATATACATTGGGTACGAAATCCATAGGATGTACAATTTGATGTTTAATTAATTTTGTTAGTCTTGGAAAGAAAGCAAACTAATTGAACGTACCTCATTCGAGAAATTTTACACAGTTATACGGTTTCCAATCATAAACCATGTCATTGTCATAGGCCTCAAGGCTTTGTTGCATATGGATTCATTGTTGGCCAAGAAAATTTTTATTTGGGTTGGAGCTGTTATTGGAATAATAAAAGTGCACATACCGTACATGATCGAATAGCAACCAGGGGAGACCAAGGCTCCAGACGGACCTAGTTTACTATCCCCAGTCATGTCAAATCACCCTGCTTCCGCGATTCGAGATTATATATCATGGAATACTAAAGCATATTACAGCATTATTTTGTGTTTGTCTCCACCACTAGTCCCAATTAGCCCCAATTAAAGGGGAGTAGTTCAGTACTCACGTTACAACCCTAGATCATAACGAGTTTCATTTATCGAAGACGGATGTGGTCTGATACAGCAGAACACCATCGGCCCGAGCTAACAACATCGGCCCCTCTACAGCTGGACCTCGGCTTACAAGAATGCAAGACATGCTACAAGAAGAAAATCAAGAGACTCACATGGCTTAGGAATGTACTTTTCCAAGTCACTGCGGACCTTTCGCTTAATGGTGACGGGGGCAAAAGGCGTCTCCGTGGCCAAAGCATCTCTCTCCACTTCCACTGCAGCCATCTTTCCTTCTCTTCTCTTCTCTAACTCTTTCTTATGCTCTCTGCTTCTGCGTTTCTCTGGTGAATTATATATAGCTGCAGCTGTGTGTTCAAGAAGGATGTTTGTGGAAGAGCCAGCTAGCTTCAGTTAAAGGGGACTGTGAAACGTTTTGTGGCAAAGCAGAGCAGCCCATGCCGTGCAAAATTCGTGGCATAGCTTGCAAAGACTCGTGAGCCCCTTCCTTGGACAGCAGGAAATTTACAAGCTACTTGCAAGTGCATGCCTCTTCTCTCTGTAGACTTTTGGCATTTGGCTCTCCCCAAGCTTATGAGCTGAGGCTTTCCCTTAGCTGTGGGTGTTTCTCTTCCAAAAGCAAAGAGTGGTACTGTTACTGCTCCAAAATTTTCAAGATTCGATATTTTGAGTACTTGTCTGCTCGATAAAATTGAAGCTCAATTATTAGTAAAATAAATGTATTGATTTTCCATTTTCATCTCTAGATTGTACAGTGTACATCTAATTTTCTTTTACTTTTGGCGGTTTTGAAATTTTTGAGTGATGTATTCATAGTTATGGTGAAGTTAATTGGGTAGTCCTATTGTCAAACCAGATATGATTTCTACTATGCAATATATGCTTTGATATGGTTATGCCTTCTATTTCTGGAAGGGCACATTAATTCAATTTAATGAAACGACAATGCCGTGACATTAGGACGTTCCTTTACGAATTGAATTTACATTGGTTGGATCTTCGGCATAGATGGGTAGAGGAACCAAGCACCAAACCTACAGAAGTGGTGATGTTCCTCTTTTTTGTCGGCGAAAATTGAAGATCGGTCTTCCTCTTTTGTTCTTTTTTTTCCTTTCTCCTTCCCCTATTTGGATCAGTTGTCTCATGATGTCTAATGCAAGCGGATGGTAACAACTCGGTTCAAGCTTTAGATCCCTCGAATCTAGCTTGGGAGGTTCCCCATTTGCAAAGATTAGGTAATTTCAACTGCCCTTTGTCCCATCTTGGCCGCCCCTAAGCTTGTTAGGTCCGTCTCGGCTGCCCTCTAGTTTGGTACCTCCACTTTCTTCCTAGACTATGTTGGACATTTTATCGGACCATCTGTTTGACTCTGATGTCTCTTTTCATTCCAAGACCCAAAAGGCTCGAGTTAAGCCTCCAAATTTATATTATATTACATATATAAAAGAGTGTTGATCCTTAAAAATCGTTTTTTGTTTTACCATAATACCCTTCTTATATCTGAAAATTACTACCTTAACAAATTCATTTGTTTAACTACTCATAAATGCTACAATTAGTATTTAGTACATGAATATCTCTTTCCTTTTTCATAAAACTTATCATTAATAAAATGACGTATGTTCATTCTCATTCACAACTTAATGCTTTATAAAGATTAGGCCATGCACATCTCATGACATAAGTAGAGTAATTAACTTTGACCAAAAAGATTTTTTTTTTCATCGTGTAGGTTTATCGGTTTTTGTTATGTTGTTAAAAAATCTTACCCAAACATTACTAAAACGTGAAAATACCTACCTTTATCGGCTGCCTTTCACCGATTGTCAGAGAAAACTAACTAAAACAAATTTCAAAATCATATAAGTACACAACCATATTTCCTAACTAGATTTGAAAATTATAAAAATGAAACAAAAATTGTAAACGAACAAGAAATAATATTTTCCTTCAACTTTTTTATATTTGGCTTTAGGACCTGATATTATATTTGTGTAGATATATGTGTGTGTCTGTTAATTGTATGACTTAGGTCTGGCCATGTAAATGTTCATAATTTTCTGAGCAAATTTCAAAATGAGCAACTTAGGCCCCGTACGTTTATCATATTCGTTTTCTGTTTTTAGTAATGATGATGAAAAAGATTCCTTTTTTGCGTACTTTTATCATTTTCTGTTTTCGTTTTGGATAAAATTACTCAAATAGTAGCAAAAAACTGAAAACACCTAAAAGGTGTTTTCAGCTGTTTTTCACTCAAACTTAACCCAATATAAGAAAAAATAGCTAAATTTTTTTTTGTGAAAATGATAAAAGTACAGGAACATGTTTTCAAACTGAATATGAAAATCGTGAAAATGAAAACAGAAAATGAAAACAGAAAACAAATATGGTAAGCGTACGGGGCCTAACTTCCTTTCTCTTCCTTTGATTGTTATAGGTACTCTCACTGTCATTCTATTTACTTTTGGCCGTAGCTAATAAAATCTTGAAATTACTCATTTCACATCATTTTTTTATTAAGTATCGGCACAACCTTCTAGCTAAGGGTACTCCACCTATCCCGCTTCTCTAAAATCAGAATCTTAAACATAAAGATTAATAAAGATGACTATCATTCCCTTTACTTAGGTATCCCACAGTCAAGGGCGGAGCTACGCTTGTATGAGGGGGGGCTAATGCACCCCTTCAACTTTCGAGAGATTTTTTTTTTCATTTCATCTGGTATGTAACTCTCTCTCTGTCTCTGCGACTTGCCCAACGCGAATAGCCCCAACGACTCTCTCAGACTCTCATGCACTCCCATACAGGCAAACCCCAACCGTCGACACCCACTCACCGGCGATGGGAGGGGATCCTTGAGGCTACTCTCTTTGGAGAGCTCAGCTCAAATCTGGAACGACGGCCGACTAGCCGAGTGGAGACACCGACTGCTGAAGCGGTGTTCTTCATATTTGGTATGTCTGTCCATTGCTCGAGATTTTGACACCTTCACCACCAACACGACTGGCCTTCACCCCCACGTACCTATTCCTATGTTTGAAGCCCACTACAAAAAATCTACGCACCACTTATCCATCGCCGCCATACCACTGGAAACACTGCCTATGATACCCATCGCCCCACCACTAAGATCCATCTCAACCAATCCTACCACCATTATCCTTGCATTGTCACAATTACGTATCTCAAAAGTAAATTGAGTTGAAGTTTATTTGAGTTGGTCGACTAGTTTGATTGGGTTCAGTTTTGCCGATTTTGCAGTGGAATGATGGCTTGGTGAGAGCTTTGGATGTAATAGGTTTTCTAGAAATTAAGGGCTGGAGGTACAAATTTGGTGGATAGAGAATATGTGTTTAGAGGGTTCTGTACAAGTATCTATAATGTATAAGGAGTTTATTGCTATTTTCATAATACAATGTGATGAGTGGAAAATTATCTTCAGCACCATACGCTGTCCATCAGATTGATATTGGAGAATGCCAATATGTCCAATTTTATATAGATTATTTGTTCTGTGCCCAGAATTAAAAAACCTTGCCCGGAAGGTCATGATTTTAAGGTAAAACTTTATATTTTGAACTTTGTGTGAAGTATACATTGTTCTATAACGGTGTTGCTTTAATTTGTTGTCTAATAAGTTCTTAGCTTCAGGTGATGTTCCAAAAAAGCTTCCGACCAAACTTCAGGCGTCGACGACCGGTGACCCACGACCGTTCAATTAGTCAACTGCCTTCGTCATTTTAAAATTTAGGTACGTATGTTCGTATTGATGATTTATTATTTGTTTTCTGAATTGCTTTCCCAATTTGTTTTTCATATTTTGATTCCTGAGTACATGTTGATTGAGACGCTATATTTATGATTCAAAAAAGCTTAGTTGATTATCATGTTTAATAGACTAGAAATTCAGAAAAAAGGGGGGCTAATATACATTTATCAGTGTGTAAGAAGAACCCTTCGAATAATTATAGACCAATATTACTCAGAAATTCCAGAGAAGGATGAAAAAATGACAAATGAGAAATTGCAAAACATACTTGGAATTGCCTGTAAAGTGTTTCTGATAGACAGATGCAGCTCCTTTTGAACACTGAACATTCTTCTTAGAGAGTGTTTGGGATTGATTATGGGATGGTCAAATCTGATTTAATCTAGATTAAATCAGGTATGTGGGTGTTTGGCAAAAGAGATTAAGAGATTTAATCCATCTCCAGAAGTAAAAAACTGATTTAATCCATAATCCTTAAAAGTGAGGATTATGAAATAATCACTTTTTTCATAATCAGGTTTGACCTTTTAATTTACCATCATATCCCCATATTTTTCACAAAAAGACCTCTCATACCCCTTAATTAATTATCTTAGATAGTTTCTGGAGTTTATCTCTTCTCTTATTGCTAAACTCTTCTCCTACAGCTAGATAATCTTTTTTTTTTTTTTTTTTAAACTTTATTTTTAATTTGGAGATGTTATCATCGTACTATAAGCAATAACTTGAGATTGTTTGTGCTTTTTAATTTAAAATAAAAAATAACAACTTCTGTAGGTGCGTGAAAGTAATTATTTTAATAATTTATTTAGGCATTATAGTTACTTATGAATAAAAGTTACGTTAACGTTGCTTGGATATTAGAAAATTGTTTATTGAGTGTCCTCTATGGTCATTTTGTCATAGCGAAACTGATTTAAGTACTTTGTATCCCAACACTTTTTATAGATTTAATCTAAGTTTACAATTACTTTATCCAAACAACAAATTGATTCTAATTAAATCAGATTTTGAAAGATGATTAAGATTTAAGTTGAATTTACTTTTTTTAATCAATCCCAAATGGGCACTTAGTTGATTCAAGCAGAAGAACTGAGAATCCTCCATATAAACCATATAGCAACATGTTAGGAGTATCGGTAGACTTTTACACCCATCTATACAACACTTTCTACCCTAAATGTAGCACTGGTATGACAGAGATCTTATTTAAGTGCAAACTGAGAAAAAAAAAACCAATTCACTAAAAAGTGTACTCATTTTTTGTGTATTATTTTACTTATAAAAAAAATTTAGTGACTTCGATATACATTTTTTGCACCCCCTGGAATGAAATCCTAGTTCCGCCAGTGCCCACAATATGTAGATAAACACTTACTAAGCATATTCAGTCTTTGTCACAAGAAAATAACACATTCTGCTTATGATTGTGTAAATTATGATTTCACTTCTCATTTATCTTTTTGTATACTACTATTACCCGTTTAGATAATGTCTAATTGGATACTAGATGAATGGACTGTTCTACGTATTTGCAATCAAACCTTAACTGAAATATAATAAAAAAAATTCTCTATACCACTTCTAATGTTAGAACGACGATGGCTCCATATGGCGATAAGGGCACTTTACTAACTTCCTTTAATAGCTTCATAGGCTTAATACCTTTTGTGGTACCCTTGGCGAGATATGGCTCACCCGGAACCCGGGACTAGTAGACGAAAAATGTAGGAACCAGAGTTTGATCGAGAATAGAACAAATTAAATTAATTTCAGGTGACAAAAGATTATAGTAATGATATTTGAAGCTATTGATAGCATAATTGTTGTTTTGTGTGTGCCGCATCGAGAGCAGCCTGTTGTTCTCTTATCTACAACGCATAATTAATTTTTGTTCAATAAGGAAAGCTAATAACAATATTAAGTCAAAAAAGTATTCGTGTATTTGTAAATAGATAGGCATTTTTATGTTTTATGGGTTCGAAATTACTATCCTTTTACTGTAGCGAATCCTAGCGAGTAAATGCCTTAGATACTAATCTTATAAGAATATCATTCTCAAATTAAATACGAAAACTATTTTATAAAATAAAGTGACTAAGGACGACTATGGTATATTCACGATAACTATTATGTTCATCAAGTTGGACTACAGAATTATACAAAAGTAAAAAACAAATAAAAAATAATTGAAAGCTAAAGTCAAAAAATTATGACTATATAGACGCTGGTATAAAGATAAATATTATTTTGTTGATTGTTAAACACCTTTTAGTTTAGACTACGTAACATTATAAAATTATAATTATTTTTACTTCAAAAGAGTGATGGGTAAGAACATCACAAGGAGATGGGCTACCATTGACATAAAATCGAGGTACACCTATGTTCTATAGAAGTTGTGCGTGGCGAAGGTGGTTGTGAGACAACTAACATATTTTAAATGGATGTATAACATTTTTTTAGAACAATCATCATGCATATACATATTGATTTTAATCTGCCTTTTTGACTTCAATTAAATTAACATGTATATTTGAATTACAAAAAATTGATTGTCATAATCTACAGAATATATGGGGTTATGACTTTTCTAAACTATAATCTTAATTTGTCACGTGTTAAGGTTCTCGTGCATCGCACGTACACAGTACTAGTACTTTTAAAGTGCGCAACGTTGCATATCTCGATCCTTGATCCCACACCCACCAGCTTGAAGTGACTTAGAGCCCAAGTGGCTCAGCAGATAGTGTCCAACTACTGCAACCAGCCCACGATCCATCTCCACATAGAGGCCCAGCGATAACAACCCCCCCAGAAAATCGCAAATTACCATTTTGTCGCTCCATAGAGATTGTTTTTCAGAGAGGAAAAAAATGGCGACTGAATCGGCAGCGGAAGCGAACGTAGCGGCAGCGGAAGCGAACGTAGCGGCGGCGGCGGCGCCCGAGACGGCGGCGGTGGAGAAGCAGCCTCACAGATTGGAGAGGAAGTGGACGTTCTGGTTCGACAACCAGGCGAAGCCCAAGCAGGGCGCCGCCTGGGGCTCCTCTCTCCGCAGGGCTTACACCTTCGACACCGTCGAGGACTTCTGGTGGTGCGTACTGCGTGTTTACTGTGTTTCTGACTTACTCTGTGTGTGGGTGCTTGTATGTTTCTATTGTGTTTGATCTGTTTTTAATTCGGATTCTTTTGGATTTGTGTTTTTTTGTGAGTTGCATTTCAATGTGCTGAGTTTATACGTAATCTTGCTTTTTTTTTATTTGGCGGTTGTACTAGTTTTGTATCACTCTATCTATCGAGAATCTGAGAGCTCATACGGGATAAGGTGCAAACTTTGAGCTATACTGGTTGTACATGAACAAGATTGTGAACTCTTGCAGCTAAAAATCTTTTCTTGTTTGAATGAATTAACCAAAGAATTGAAATATCGAAGCATCTCCCTTGCAGAAAGAAACTATACGATTAGATATATTTTCTTTGAGCTAGTTTTGTAGTATATGTTGATTGAAGTTGTGAAAGTTCTCTGCAGTTTGTATGATCAGATATTTAGGCCTAGCAAGTTACCTGCACAGGCTGATTTTCACTTGTTTAAAGCTGGTATTGAGCCCAAATGGGAAGATCCCGAGTGTGCTAATGGTGGCAAATGGACAGCTACTAGTAGTAGAAAGGCTGACCTCGACAACATGTGGCTCGAAACTGTAAAATTCTTATCTTTTTTCGTTTACCTATTGGTGTTGATCTGAATTTGGCTGCATGTGCTGTAGCTAATGGGTTTCTTTTGGTGGGTAGTTAATGGCTTTGATAGGAGAGCAATTTGATGAGGCTGATGAGATATGCGGCGTGGTTGCTAGTGTGCGTCCAAGACAGGATAAACTTGCACTGTGGACTAAGAATGCGGCGAATGAGGCAGCTCAGGTTTAACTTGACTCCCCATGCTTGGTATAAAATGTTTCTTATTGCCAGCTATGTGGTAACCTGTTTGTTAGCTGTGGCTATAAAATATTTGGTTTCCTGCAGCCCTATGGTTTGAAAGATAAGTGCTTTAATTTTCATGCTCCTTTCTTTCTTATTCTCTTTATCTTCCTTATGTTGGTTATCCGTAAACAACAGTTTTGGAGAAAGTTATGGTCTTTATCACAAAACCACCAAGTCTGTTATGTTGCCCAAACTTCACACATCTCATTGATGGCTGACGGGAATAGTTAGCCTCATGAATATCCAACTCATGCATGTAAAGTGGGGACCAACATTGTTAGTCCAAATTTTACGAGCTTCTTGTTGTTTGTAAAATTTAGATGAGACTGGTTCACCTTCATATCCTTTGATTGGTAAATCATCGTATCAAAGATATCCAGACAGTTTCATCTTCTTGTTTTTCTACAATTTCCTCCATTCAGTGGCGAGTTAATGTTTTCTCTGATGACATGCGCTGCTGTAACATGTATCTTCACGTGTTTCCATCATTTGTATGTGTATGTGTCTGTATGCGGTATAAGTTGGTAACAAAGCAACGATCAACTTTGTTAACATATCTCTGTGTATAACGCGTATGTGGCAGCTGATGACTGGATCCTTTTCCTAATTTAGCAAGAAATTCCATTATGTTTGGGACAATGAATTAAATTTGACACGCGCCGCCAACCGAAAAGGAGACAGAAGATGGTCAAACTTACTAAATGTTATAAATGATTGTTTAATAAGCACGTTGAGAAATAATCAGTGCAAAATCCTCCGATCCCGGAACCATGAATGCATTTCTCTCTCTTAAGATAAAATGGAAAAAAAAAATTATAAACCGACAATTATCTGTCTACACATGTATAAAACATACGAGAAAGCCAAAACGACATGAGAAGGCAATATGTGCTTGTTAGCTCTCTGAGAGAGTGCAACTTTTGACTTGCTACATGTGCCACTCTAAGGAAAGAAAAACTGCCAAAAATACTCTTCCGATGCTCTCGCACTTGGCACTGACACGTTGATCACCTACAATTTACAGAGACTCATGATTAGCGGTAACCGTGTCAGAGCAAAGTGAGAGACAACATTTCTTGCATTTGTTTTCTCTACATGTAAGCAAGGGTAGTTAGACAAAAGTTGGACTCTATCAAACAGCTCAAAGCTCATACCACCACCTCACATTGTTTTGGATGCTCTCACTCTCACGGTTATCACCTAGAGTCTACAAAGACTTTTGATAAATGATGAATGCAAAGCCTGAGAGAACATTTCTTGCAGTTTTTCTTTTCAAGACGTAAGAAAGTGGACTCTCTCGGAGAGCTTAAAAGAACATTTGGCATTTTCATGTTGTTGGAAGGTACTCAAATCATAAAGCTGGTAGTAACTTGTCAAGTCAGATTTCAGAAATTTTCTTTTCTTTTTCTTAATGATGAAATAACTTGTACAATGTTTCCATGATATTAAAGACTACAATTGATAGCCTATGTTACCGGTAGTTACCAAAACAAGAACTAATAAATCACTATCATAATTGCTTTGCTTAAATAAACATTATCGGGAAGAAGTGTTGATGTTGCAGCTAACATAAATATAGTATCAGAAATATGCTGTTATATTCTATTTATTATATAAGTTCACATTCTTCAGGAAGAGTGACCCGGAAAATAATTAAAATGTGATTTATTATATGAAATCATTTGGCCGTTAATATGTCGGATGCATTGCACATGGTCTTTGTTTATGCAACTCTTACCCTCTTTATTTCCCTTGGTTTCCTTAGTTGTCAATGCTATAAAAGTGTCCGCCGAAAGAGAAGAGGGTTTAACGTCCAAACATAATAGACACTTTGAGATACAAAGTGTCTCGTTAGATATCGTGTTTATTGACATGAGATCTTGTTACATGGACTCTTTAGAATGTGTGAAGTACCCGTGTCTGACACTCGACGATCAGACATGGGTATGGGATATGTATCCTACACTTCTCAGAGGATTTGCCATTTCCTAAGGATGAATTGGCACTAGGTTTACCAATTTGTACTATATTTGGTTTCAGTTTTATCCCTTTGAACTGTCGTTGTACATTATCCATTAGTTAACGTGGTGTTACCCGCTTGAAATTGTATATCACCTTTTTAAAGTCGATATGCTGCCTACAACCAATGGCGAGACTACCCATTAGGGCTTGAAGGATGGAAAACAGGTTACGAGGATTTCAGTCTTAGAGAACAAACTCGTAGGTTGGAATTATCTAGAGTTTACTGAGGTAGGCCTATTAGGATGAAATTTGGCACGTCTCTATCTTCGCTCTGCTTGGGGATGACTATTATTACAGAAATCTTTTGTTATGACAGAAATCAACTAAGAAGGAAATCTTTCCTCTCCTACCCTCACTCCCATCCCCCACCTTTCCCCCCACCCCCGGTAGAGAGGGGGAAGGGGAGGTGTCTTTGTTTGAGAATTACACTCAGCATGGTGATTTGCTATGGTCTTACATCACCAACCTTCGCATTAAGAAACTCGTAAGAAAAGTTAGGATACTCTGTTATTTAATGCAATCTACCAGAAATTCCTTTAAGAGCTTATTTGCAATAATTTCAGAGAGTCAAAATAAAAACTTAACCTTTCTAAGCCTGCAGAAACAACCTCCGCCTCTGTCCGTCAGGGAGAATAAGAGCCATGGAAAAACATCAACATAATGATCATTGCTTAATAAATCAATTCAAAAATTATACACGAGATCCCCCCCTTTGAAACTTCTTTCCCATACGGTTTACAGACACCACCATTCAAATCAAAGAGAACTACCTTCTCCTCCAATGTCATTGAACCATTTCAATCAACAGTCACCACCACATACCCGCCAGTTCCTTTTTGGAAAAAGAAGCTTTTGGATTGCTTTGACTCTGCGGCCATACAAATGCTAGATTGGGCAAAATCCCAAATTCCAAGAGTAGATTTATATTGGCTGAGGTGGAAGACAGAATTTTGGTTACAGAATTAAGTGGGACGAAGATTACTTGACTGGGGTTTGGAGCTGAATGGCTGGTCATCGGTGGTGGGATTAATGGTTAACTGGGTTGGGTCAGATTGGGATCAATAATATAGACAATTTTTTTTAGTTTTTCTGAGATGAAATATGTTTATATAAATGGCACTTTGGTCATTTTGTTTTTGTCTAAGGGGCATTATTGTCTATTTACACATAGCTGGAAAAGGAAAAATGGTGTGGACTGTAACCTAGCTGTAGGTGTTTGTAATAAGGGCAATCCTCTGTAGTGCGGAGGTGTTAGTCTTACCTTGCTGCCTCGTGATTCTGTTAACATAATATTCGTGGAGAACATATGCAACTATGGTCTACATGCCATGTGGTATTATTAAGAGTAACATTAGAAGTGCCATTTATATCTTTTGTTGCTTCAAAGCAAGATATTGAAGCTTTTAAAATTTGGAGAAATTCATGAAGTGTTGCTTTGTGTTTTAGGCAACGTAATTTCATACGGTTTAGTTCCCAATATGTGAAAGATGAAAACCTTCACGTACACTTTCTGTTTGCGTTTGACATAATTTGCCAAAAGTTTTACTTTCTTCATGGTGGACGTGATCTGACAAGTCATTTTAATAGGTTCATCTGATTTCATCACCTACATGTTTGCGCTGACAAAGTTTTTTTTGTTTTTTTGCTTCTTCCTTTGTCTTTAGATGAGCATCGGAAGAAAGTGGAAGGAGGTTATTGATGTCAATGATAAGCTCTCGTACAGCTTTCATGTAATGCCAAAAATTTGGTACTATTTTCTTTGGGTGCGTCCTATACCTCTTTATCTTACTACTTTGGCTATTGCAGGATGACTCTAAGAGGGAGAGATCAGCAAAAAGTCGATATACGGTGTGAGCACCCTTGGACTGTTTTGTAGAGAGAGAGTCTACTTCACTGCAACGGACACCCAGAGGATTTGCAGTCCAGTCTCGTATGTGCTTTTGCTCTGCAAATCAGCTATTCGTGTGACGTACATTTTCAGATTTACTACTGTCATCCTCAAGTTTTGACTCTATGGAACTTGCTGTTGTATTTGATGCTTCTTTCAACATGTTTGTCATAACTGAGACTCCTGTATCAACGCAATATATTCTTCTTGCAATTCGTTCCTGATTGATTTTTCCTTTTTGTAGTACTTGCTCCCTTCAAGTTGCAATATGTTTTTCAGTGGAGCTAAATTATTTTTTTGTTTTTTGTTTTTTGTTTTTTGTTTTCTCTTTTAAGTCCCCAATCTTGATGTTGCTAAGACATGAATTGCGACATTTTTAACCCTCTAGTGGCGATATAATCTCGAGTGAATCTCATGATCCAGACTATGCCTTCCTGATGTTGTCCTTCTTGTAAAGCATTGAGCACAAGCCACCTTTTGCCCTTTGCCGAGCTGATTTCAATTTAAATTTTAAAGGATAATTACATTCAGGTCTCCGAAGTAGGGGTGGAATTATAATCAAGAACACAAACTTTGAAAAAAGTAATAGACCGTGTTTGAAGATATAAAATATGTATCAACCGTGTCTCTGGACGGGAAGTTGACCAATTAAAAATGTATGGTGTTTTTTTTTGTTTTGATAATAAGAGAATTGCATTGATAATTTAAAGATACACAGTCGCTCTGTTGTAGAGCTTACAGACATTATCGGTCACGACATTTTCGTGACTCAGTATACATGACCATGAAGGCCGACACTAACAAACACCTAATAAATTTATACACATTACAATTGAATTAAAGCAGAGCATATCCTACACTTTAACTCAACTTAAAGTAACATGCAAATTTACAGGTGAAAACTGAACATAAATAAAAACACACTATAAGTGGTAGCAATAACGCAGACAATCGGTAACCGCACGATACAAAGGTGAGCACACTGTTTAAGAGTCCATCACACCTCCCAGGATCTACAACACCGCAATGTCCATCCTTCGACTAACCCGTAATAAATCCGAACCAAAATGCCACAATATAGGGCGGAGGGACCACAACGCATCCACATCTAACCAAACTACCCAAAGTAGACACGTAGGATGCTCGAACCTAGAAAAGAGCCCTACCCCCCCCCCCCCAACCCCAAACAAAAACCCCTGCCCAGAGCTGATTACCCAAAACCCAAAGGCAAATCTCTACCCCCCCATACCCCCTCCCCGGGTCCCGCAACCCCCCCATTACAAGCTCAAAAGAAACTCTCCCTGCACCCCTGCACCCCTCCCCCCGCGAGACCCTATCCCCCCAACCCCCCTCCCAAGACTCCCGGGACTCCAAGAAACAACCCCAGAACCACAGCTAAGCCCCTCGAACCCGAGCCCTCCTACTGCTACAAGGACCAACCAACCAAATAACCACAACCCGAACCTCCACCACTGAAGCACAAGAAACGGATAAAAAACGGAATTGAAAGCCTGAAGGAGTATTTAGAATGACAGTAAAAAAGCCCCGGCGAAGATCCGGTCGCCGCCGGTGAGTTTCCGATCGCCGCCGGTGAGTTTCCGGCCGCCGTCGGTGAGATTCCGGCCACATCCGGCGAACATTGGAAAAAGCGTCGATCGAGCAGATCTACAGAGATCTACATAGATCGACCAAGATCGGAGACAAACCATGATGTTGCCGTCTCCGTTCAAATTCCGGTGAGACGCCCCGCCACTGCCTTCCCGCCGCTTGTACCGCCGGCCACCAATCGATCACTTCCTAAAGCATACCACCACAGTAGACATAAAGACGAGGCTAAAGCTGAGGCGCCGGAGTGGCTGCCGCCCCACACGCGCAGAGGCACGGTGGGGCGGCCATGGTGACTTCTGTGGGTTTTGGGTGTTTAGAGAGAAGGCTGGGAGAGAGAAGGCAGACGGTTTTTTTTTAACTTGTGCATCAGATTAAAATGTATGGTGTTTGTTTATGTCATGAATATGTATTTTTAGAATGTCAATATTACTCTTATACATTATATATACGAATCTGAAATCCTAATTCCCAAATTTCCAATTCTAATTCCTTAATCTCTCTCTCTTCTCACATTCTTTGGCCCCTTCAACTCCAACCACCACCACGAAACCACCAGTGCATTATCACAATAGGGGTGCAACTTGGGCGGGCTGGACGGGCCCAAGGGTTAGACCATGACCAGCCCGCTCTCCAAAAGTTGTGCCCATATCCAGCCCAGCCCAGCCCATCTACGAGCCAAATAATATGTGTCCACGCCAAGTCCATCAAAATTTTGGTGGACACGGGCTGTCCATGATTACGAATTTTTTTTAAAAAAAAAAACGATTTCGAAACATATCCTTGACCATCCAACTCTAATATTTATTCATGATAATAAAAAAAGTACATTAAAGTCTCAAAATGAACTTAAATATAAGCATGAAAATAAATATTTGGGACAAAATGAGAGAAAAAAGCCAAGAGTCTCTAATTCTATAATAAGAAATAAAGTAGGAAAAGTAAAGTCTTCAAAGATCTCTAAACATGAACGAAAAATGGAAACTTTCACTCAATCTGGTTCCAAAAAATAGAATATGAGCGTACCTTTGGCTTTGAGGCTTTGACTTTGTCGAAGTGGGGGCTGAGAGTTTAGAAAGTAAAAAAAAAAAAGTGTATTCTATTGGGCTACGAGTTTAACGGTGGAGATTGCATAAACTCATGTGATCAATGGTTTTTAATGACTAAAGGAAATAAAATAAATATATTGTAACATGAATATATATATATATACATGGGCTGGATGGGCTTGTAGAAACATTTGCCCATGTCCAGCCCATATTTTTTACGGGCTCAAAATTTCGAGCCCATGTCCACCATGGTCACTACAAAAGTAAGTCTATGCCCATTTTTTTGCGGGCTGGCACGGGTTGTCCACGGGTTGCCTGGCCCAAGTTGTACCCCTACACAATACCATGTAACCACCCCAACGCCACCAACTATCACGACAAACCACTACCAATCGACACAAAGATAATAGCGCGTGGACCTACCCCCCCCCCCCCCTCCCACTCTCTCTTTCTCTATCACACACGCACACCCATACGGACTCCGCCACCAACAACGGTGCTCCATCTGCCACAAGTCCTTGTGGCAAAGGGAGGACGATGGTGCGCGTCGCCATCAAATCCCTCAAAAACCTCCATCAGTTCACGATGTTAGGAGACGGAGGACGATAAAGTGGTGGAGGCAAGGAGGGGGAGAGGAATGATGGCAACATTAGCGGTGATGTGGCGGTGATCACTATGGTGGGGGTTGTGGGATGCGGCAATGTTGGGGGATGTGGTGGTTTTTTGTGATTTGCGTGGTTGGAGGATGTGACGATGGTGGCTGGTCCGTTGGTCTATGATGTGCGTGGCGGTCTTACTGCTTGGTCGGCTAGTGGTGGTGGTTGTTGTTTGGTGGCCAATGGTTTTGGATCATGTCTCAGGCGAGGAGCTCCGCCGACCACAGTCTACACATGCGCCCGTGCACCTGCGCACGCACGAACGCATTCAACCCTGTTTCAATCTAGTTGGGTAATTCTATGAGTTATAAGGGCATTTTGATGATTATGGACATTCTGTCATGTAGTTAGGTTTTGCGTCTGGTCAAAGCTCATAGTTGTCCAAACTAATGGACACGCGTGTAATTTCATCCTAACTTCAGGAATCTGGGTGTAACTAACCCTTTAAATTAGCAAGCACGGTACCATTGTTGGTTGAGTATGAAAACGTTTTAACTGCTACCTGGGTGTAGGAAGATTGCTACAATCCCTTGTGTAACAACAATTAACCATCGTTTAATATTTGACTATTAGCTAGTGATGCTCAAAAAATGCTCTAAGAGTTGTTCCTGAAAATGTTAGTAGAAATGTTACTAAACACATTTAACGATTATTGTTTATCACATTTGCAACTATCTTTCAGCGACTAGAATAGCAGACAAAATTTTCCATCCATCGTATACCTTTGAACTAAGTACCTATTAACAGCTAAACTGAATGATGTGAAGACATTATAGGGTGCATCTAGTTCACTTTCCGGTTTTAGAGACACTCAAACGATGAAAGTATATTACATCTGGGAGTTCTTAATACAAACTGTGCCCTCAAAACATTTCCCATGCTGATGACACACTGAAAATCATGACCTGCTATCATGCTAGGAATCCAAGTCTTTCTCCATTCTTCTTTGCCAGCCGAATCAGCCCTTGCCGTTGTTTTCCATCTGCGCCGATTGCTTTGCAGAACTCTGTGATTACCTGAAAGAGCAGTTAAACTTGGTTAAGGTTTCAAATCCTCTATGCAAGAGAAGAGAGATTGTAGCTAGCAACAGTTTTTCAGTGAATAAAGGGTACCTGCGAGTGTAGAGCAATTGCCTTCCCTCTAAATTGGTTGAAGCGCTTCTTTCCGATGAGATTCCGCGTGACAACCACCGCCGGAGCAAAAAGACCTTTCCCCTCATTGACGTTCTTCATCATCGGCTGCGATCGGACGGGCTTCCCAACTCGAACCTGAGCTGGCACTGCCTTGGCCAGCATGCTGCAGTCTTCCCCACTGATGGATGTTCCCCAGCTTCCACGGAAGGAAGAACACAAACCTGCTGAAACTGAGGTAGCCATTGAAACCACAGTAGAGAACTGGGAGTGGCTTCCCTTCAACTGCTCTTGAAGAATTCTAGAGCAGCAGTTGGCTTTTGAGAGAAATGGGTTTTCCCCCTCTTGCCTCTGTGCCTTGTACTGAAGTGATGATGTCTTGGTGTTGCTATGAGAGCCTTTGGTTTTTTATTGGTTGGTAACGTGGGAAAAGAGCTAAGGGAGGCAACAAGAGCCACACATACTGGTGGCTTGAAACCGCCACTGTTCAACACGTATTTTACTAGAAAATAAGGGTGTTCTCTCAGGGTCCCCCCATTGTTTGGAGAAGGATCTGTATAGACAATTCTAGTGGCTCTCTTAAGCAGCCATGGAGCCCTCTTTCTGACCTGTATGGACAGTAGCCCTATATCGTTGAACGGTGCAAAACATCAGATGGCTCGATGCTATGAACCGGAAACTAAAGCGACTAAGTACTTGTTACCAAATTTTGACCTGTTTCCTACTGTGGTTGGTCCGACGTTTCGGAGAATAGTCGTGTGATAATTTCTCAATTAGGATTGCGGAATGTGTTCCACGTTGTTCTCGTCGTAACAGGAATATAGTGTTGAAGTCTTGCGTGAGTCAGTGGCGAAGTCAGGATTGTATACGGAGACGGACAAGTTCCATAGAGAACTAGTATTGACCATGTGCATTGCACACGAGAACAATTACCGCTAAACGTTCATATTTATATATATGTGTGTGTGTGTGTGTGTGTGTGACATATAATAAAATAAAAGGCGGGAGATTAATTTTGTTGGATTATAAAAATATATTGGAGTTGTATAAAATTTAGAAAAATTTCAAGATTTGAAAGAGAGATATAAATTCAAAATATATGTGTGTGTGTGTGTGTGTGTGTGTGTGTGTGTGTGTGTGTGTGTGTGACATATAATAAAATTAAAGGCGGGAGATTAATTTTGTTGGATTGTAAAAATATATTGGAGTTGTATAAAATATAGGAAAGTTTCAAGATTTGAATTAGATATATAAATTCAAAATTTAGAGAGAGAGAGAGATTTATTTTTAAGTGAGACATGCTGACTTAGAAGAGAAAGAAAAATACAATTTCTTTTGATGGGTTGAATGCCAAATGTCATTTTCTTTTAAAAAAAATCAAGATCACGTATAAGTGTTTACTGTCACATTCAATAATATGAATCTTAAACTTTAGTAAAATAGTTAGTCATGCGTGTGGCAAAATAAGTTAGTAAAATATTTTCATCTTATCAAACTTATATTTGATTTTAACTACAGTTTTTTTAATGAATTTGAAATTGTTAAAACCAAACATGTATAAAGATAAAGTTAGCAATATGTTATTTTTTAATATCAAGTTTGAACTTTTATAATTTACTTTAACTATACTTTTTTTTATGAAGATTAAATTATTAAAAATGAATATGTCTTTATAGGTAGTTATTTACCATTTTAAGATTTATATTTTATGTCATATTTTAGAAATTTTCTTGGAATGTCACTTGTCATCAATTTAGATAAGTAGTTATGTAACACCAAAAAGGCGTTACACCACCAAACCATGTTTTCCCTTTATATATAGTATAGATATAGATTAGATTTCTACAACTAAGATGCGTAAAATTTTAGCAAACTTATGGAATTGAGATATGATGCCTATAAACAAAATTTTCGCAGAAGTAAAATGTTGCTCGGTAAGAATTCATGTTATAAACTTGACAAAGCAACAAATTCTTACATAAATCACAGAAATAATATTCATTAACCCATTGATGTTAAGGTACAATTTCAGTCAACTCTCTGGCTTTTAAAATACTACTCTCGAGTATCTGTTAAGAATCAAGAAGATTATAACGGATATGTCTCTCCTTTATAACATCTTATGTACTATATACTTTTTTCTGCAGCAAACCATTTTTTTTAAAATGTCAATACATGATTTATAACTCAATAACTTACATCGCTTTCCAGTGGGTTGACTCGCTACACCCAACCCCATCTTCAACCACGCCTCATAATCCATAAGCATTGGTTACAAAAATAGTACCCATTGAATCTACCACTTCTATTGAATTAGAGATGAATAAGCCTCGTTGAGAGTGACAGAATATCGAACCCAAATCTCGTCTTTTATGTTGTAAGTGATTTCGTGATCGCCACCAAACAAACCCTTTAATCAAGATCATAGCTTTAATCGAAAACCAAGTAGCGTCTCAAGTTTGTGTTATATGAAGGGATACCCGCAAATCAAATCTTAAGGTTAATTACATCCCTATCTTTGAAGTTACGGTAAAATTATAGTTAAGGACACTAAGTTTTAAAATATAATAGACTGTGACCAACAATTTTTAAAAAGTATCAACCGTGTCATTCTGTCGTTTTGGTACGTACTTTTTAAATGTCAATATTGTCCTTATATTATTACATATTTTGATTAAAAGGAAATTAATATACAGACTTAAGTTCGTGGGTATTCCATCTCAATAGCATCTGCAAGAAGCAATGATTGTAGTTCCACGGGTGTTTGGTCGAGATAAACAAAAGCCCCATCTTGATTAGTTTCTATATTGGCTATGTTAGCCCTGTGGTTGGATAACCTAGGCTTACATCTTGTTTTGATGATAACTACACATTGATTATGTTCTAATGTGTGCTTTGAGTGTATTCTTAGTAGGTATATACATGCACACTCATGAAGACACATTTGAGAAGTTGGATAGATGGATTAAAGCCAAAGAAGCTTAAAGTTATAGTGGACATGCTACAGAAGCTTCATCAAGTCCAATGTCAAAGAGCAACAAAGAATGCATAGGCTAAGTTACTATCGATTATGATTGATCTTTACTATTATGTAACTAGTATTGGTTTGATGCTTGGATTGATGACTATGGCCTAAAATGACCTTAGGACACCTTGTGCATTACATGTGAGTTCATAACCTTTCACACAAGTGTGTTTCATAAAAATGAGTGAACTTTGGAGCTCACTCAGATTTTCTCAAGAATGTTTTTGGGGCTAATCTTTTCATATAGAACTTTTTATTATCTTTTCAACGCAAAAAACGGCACCTCAATCCGATTTTTCTAGAGAAAGTTATGCCCAAAATAAGAGAGGGGATTTCGCGAGACAGTCAAGAAATGGCAGAAAGGGAATGCAGTCAACTCCATTCCCAATGCAGTCGACTCTATTGACCGTTTGGAGAAAAATAACGGCTAGTTTTGCCCAAAATCATGCCAAATCTTTTCATAACGGCTATATTTAATATCTTCTCTATATAAATGATTTGGGGATTCATTATACACCGTGGAAACCACATTCTAAGTCTCCATTCATTAGAGAAACATCAAGGCTCATAGATTAAACTTTTCTCTCTTCATCTTCATGATTTTACATCATTAAAGAGAGCATCTTTGTGAGCAATTCTTTGATTGAGAGTGAACATACTTCAAGTCATCAATTCTCTCATCTCTCTATTATAATAGGGCTTCATTTGTACTCATTTCCTTTCAAAAGGATTTCTTTGTACACAATTGATCTTTGTAAAAGGATTGTGATCAGGGCTTGGGTTTGTCAAGTCTTGGGTGAGCTTTGTGGATTCAAGGCTTGTGTTTGGTGTGGGGATATCACCAAGTGTTGTAAGGGTTTTGATCTTGACCCGGAAGAAGATTGTTGCTAGTGGATTCTAGTGCTCTTGCAAGGGACTTCCTTGAAGAGATGGATGTAGGCTTGAGGGTAGTTCAAGCCGAACCATTTAAATCTCTTTGTCAAGTATCTCTAACTCAATCTCTTTACTTATTGCTCTTTAATTATTTGAGATTGTTTAGTTAGCATCTTCATTGAAGTAATACTTGGTTTGTTTGAGATTTATGATTGTGCTTAGTTTAAACTCTCCATTAATTTTCAAAAACCATATTCACCCCCCTCTATGGTTGTTTTATTGGTTTCAGGCTAGCATATTTGCACACTGATTGCCCTCTCCAAACACACGAATGATTTTTGACTTTGTCGCTACGAGCAAAAAGCGACATTCGTTTAATAAATTAGTTAATGGTGGAATGTCTATGCGTTTCTATGCGTGAGGAATTGTTGAGCCGTCAAAGAGTCGGTTTCCACCAAAGCTTCTTGTATATGTTGATCCTTGACAATTTGTAGAGCTTTGAGTATTCTGTGGATTTTTGCTTCAAGACTATCATCACTCGGTAGGCAACCAAAAAAGCCTCATTTCCATTGGCCTTTATCATCACTTATTCTGCCTCCATACCCTCCTTTCTGGCTTTCTTCTGCACACCCATCAGAATTGATTCTGATGGTACCTGTAGAAGGTGCCAACCATATAATCAGTTTCGTAATCGTAACTTTAATTTGGGTACTGCCTATAAGATCAAGGTGATTAGCCAATTTCAAAATTCTTCTCCATGCTGGCCAAATCTTGAAAGTAGAACTTATTTCGCTCTTTCCAATTCAACCAAAGACAAGCCAAAAACATAAATTTCCATTTCATATTCAGAAAAAGATGGTTATCTCCCAATTTAAGATTGTTTTTTATCCGGTCCATGATATTCATGAGATCCATCTTAAAATCCCTAGAGATAAACAATCTAGTCCACAACATCTTAGTTTTGGGCAGTGTTATCAAAGGCACGCCTAGGCATAAGGCGCACTCTATGTGCCTCGCCTATGGCTAGGCGCAATCCCTTCAAAAAGGCACATGTCTTGCGCGCCTATGCACCCAGGCGCAAGGTAGTGGTGGAAGTGTCCAAAAATCCTAATTTTTTATTTTTGCATCGTAACGTCATCTCAACCGTTCATTATTTTGTTATTCTTTGTTACATAACATAATAAATCAATATTTAAATCACAAAAAAAACCTAAAACCCCAAATCCTTAATCAATCGGTTCTCTTATTGTTATTCATTGTGCTAACGTTTCGTCCCCAATTGTTACTCTCTTTTAAGTATTTCTACTCATTCACTTCACCTTGTAGACAAAGAAAATGAAATTGATGAGGAATCTCTACCAGACTTGGAGCCTATAATTCCTTTTTAAGGAAAATATTGTTGCCTTAGCCCTCACTGATGATGAGGATGACGTTATCATATTCGCTTAGGAGTAACTACTTCTCATTGGATATGAGACTTTTTCTAGTGTTAATTTTTTTTTAAATTATCATATTCTGAATTATTTTACATGATTTTATTGGTTTAATGTACTAATATCTATTTATTTTTATTTTACACCTCACTTTGAAAAGGCGCGCGCTTACAACTTGCGCCTAGGCTCTAGGGACCCTTTGCGCCTTAGGTACGCCTACACCTTTAATAACTATGGCTTTGGGGCATTTTCTTAAAGTATGGTCAGTACTCTCAGCCTCTTTGTTGCATGTGTTGCATAAGGCAGTATGACTGGTACCCCTAATGGCTCTCACCTCATTAGTTAAAAGACAACCATGTATGACAATCCAAAGGAAATTTTTGAATTTTGGGGGGATCTTGAGCCTCCATAATCCAAGTAATAACCAGATCTGGGGTGCAATGGTCATCATTTAAGGAGATAGCAAGGTTATAAGCACTGGCAGTAGAGAATTTACCAATCTTTTATCGCCCAAAAAGGATAGTCATCTTTAAGTTGGATCATAAAAGAAGTGGGTTTTGGCAACGGCATGGACATCAGAGATAGGGAGATGGCCCATAAGGGCTTGCAAATTCCAATTTCCATAAAATAAATATAAAGTAAAGTAAAATCATTCACATTAATGTTGGGATCAAGTCCACGGCTAGTGTTAAGGGGGCAATGCCCATCCATCAGTCTTTCCAGTAGGAGATGGTCTTACCATTTTTTAACACACCATTTAATACCCAAGTTCATGATAGGTATAGTAGCTCTAATGCTTCTCTGGATGTTAGATCCGCCTTTTTTTTATTAACCAAACTCTAGGATTACACAAGTCAGTGTATTTGGCCTTCATAACTTTGACCTACAGTAAATTTTCATTGGCAATTGTTTTTCAGCTACCTTAGAAGCAAAAGCCAGGTTACTTAGGTGGGCTTTCGTAATGATGAGCCATTCTTTATCATTAGGTTGGAAAATCGTATGCTATTTGACTAAATGGTTCTTTTTGGAAGAAGTATCACCCAGAGAAAGTTTTTATTAATCTTGTCAATATTGTTAGTAACCTATCGGAGGAGGATTTGGACTGCATAATATGGTTAAGGATGGTGGAAGTCACAGATTGGATAAGGGTAACCCTTTCAGCAATGGATAGGAAATTTGGTTTTCTAGCTTGCAAGTTTATTTTGCACTCTCTTTATAATATCATCATAAAGATTTCTAGACACTCTTTTGTGGATCATAGGAATTTCAAGATATGTCCCAATGTTAGAAGTAAAGGGGATCCTACATCTCAAACTAGCCCTGTGAGTAGTGACATTAGGGTAGGTATAGAGTCTGGATTTCTTCAAATTCACCTTTTGAACAAAAAGACATCAAAAGTCATTTAAAATGTGCATAAAGGTGTCACAATTGGAGTCACTTTCATGGCAAAATCAAATCAAATCATCAGCATAGAAGAGATGTGAAATAGAAGGGCCAGATTTAGAAGCTCTCAATCCAAGGCAATTCTTATTATTGTTTTTGTAGTGGATTATGTGAGATAGATTTTCAATACACAGCGCAAAAATATAGAGAGATAAGAGGTCCCCTTGTCTGAGGCCCTACCAAGGTTGAAAGTCTGAGCCCCTACCAAGGTTGAAAGGGGGCAGAGGGTTACTATTCCAGAGCGCAAACATACAGGCTCCAATAATACAACTCATTATGAGTTTAATCCATTTTTGATAAAAATTAAAAGTTACCAGAGTTTGTTCTATGAATTTTTGTCTCATTCTATCATAAGCTTTTTCGAGATTGATTCTGAAGATCATCCCTCCTCTTTTGCCTTTGGCATGTTTAAGGGTATGGATAATCTCTTGGGTGACAATGGTATTACCAATCATGGACCTACTAGGAATGAAGCTGCTTTAGGCGAGACCTATGATCTTAGGTAGAAGGGGTCTGAGTCTCGTCACTAGAAATCTGAAAAGAACTTTATAGGTGACGTTGAGAAGACTAATGGGACTAAATTGGGAAATCTCTTGGAGATGTCCACTTCAGGAATAGAAGTGACCTAGGCCAATTATTATCTTTGGGCATAATTCCTCTGTATAACATTCCTAGTAAACCTGCAACAAGATTGACCAACCACTTCCCAGTACTTACGAAAGACTAGGCCATTAAGTCCATCTGGAAAAAAGGCTTTAAAGGCACGAATCTTAAGAAATGAATCATGAATTTCGGTGTCAATTATGGGGGCTCCTAAAAGTCTAGACTCCATCGCCTCAATTTTGAAGGAGATTATATCCTTATAGATCTCGTTTAAAATAGTGTTGTTATTGGCCACTTGATTAAACAGAGACTGAAAATAATTCATAGTATGATCAGTGAGATCTTCCTGTGTAGTCATTCAAACACCCCGGTCATTTTTAAGGGTTTTAATATCGTTCTTTTTTCTTCCTATAATGGTCGACATGTGAAAGTATCTAGTGTTCCTATCTCCAAGATCTCGGAGATTTTATTCCAGACTTTTGAAACCAGAACAGTTATTCTTAGAAGAGGGTATTTTGGTAATCACTCATAAGCTCCTTTTCAAGTAGCTAAAGGTTATGACAAGAGTGATTTGTGAGGGCTTCATCAATACCCGAAAGTCTAGACTTTTAAAACCAGAACAATTATTCTTGGAAGAGTGATTTCAAGAGAGCATTTATTGTGAGCTTACATTTGAGAGATATACACTTTCATAAGTCATCATACACTCATCTCTCTTGTTCTAGTGCTTAAACTTGTACTCATCTACTTCTTGAGAGTGAAATCTTGTACACATTTCTTCATCTAAAGTTTCTTGTATCAAAGCTTGGGATTGTCAAGCTTTGGAGCTTTGGGTTTGTCAAAGCTTATTCTTGATGTGGGCATAGCATCAAGGGATTGTACGAGGTTCGATCTTGACCCGTAAGGAAGATCATACTAGTGGATTCTAGGGCCTTTCAAGGGACTTCCTTGAAGGGGTGGACGTAGGCTTGTGGGTATATCAAGCCGAACCATTTAAATCTCCTTGTCAAGTATCTCTAAACCCTTCACTCTTTACATTATCGTTTTACATTTGTGTTGAGATTGATTGTTTGCTTATTTACGTTATTGAGATTGAGGTTTGTTGTTTGTTAATTTTTAAAGTAGTCTTAAAACCCTATTCACCCCCCCCCCCCCTCTAGGGTTATCTTTTTGGTTTCAAGTAGTATCAGAGCCTCGACTCTTGTTATATTGGGTAACGCCAAGAGAATTAATCGATCATGGCTTACGTTGGGGGTATGGAGGGTAGTTCTCCCACTAGACCTCCATTGTTTAATGGGACCAATTATAGTATGTGGAAAGTTAAGATGAAAATCTACTTAGAATCTCAAGACTATGAGATGTGGGATATTATTGAGAATGGCCCATTCGTTCCGATAAAGGTGGTTGACAAGGTTGAAGAGCCTAAATCCAAATCGGAGTATAGTGATCATGACAAGAAGATGATTTGTATGAATGCTAGAGCGAAAAATTGTCTTATGTGTGCTTTAGACACTAATGAACTCAATAGAGTCATTATGTGTAATTCTGCTAAGAGTATTTGGGATACTCTTCAAGTCACTCATGAAGGGACTTCTCTTCTTAGAGACTCCAAGATGAACTTATTGTTTAAAGATTATGAGTTATTCCATATGCTTCCAAATGAATCCGTTACGGATATGAATACTCGTTTTACTAACATTGTGAACCCTTTGAAGCAATTGGGCAAGGAATTCACTAATGGTGATCTTATAAGAAATGCGATTAGATCCTTACCAAGAGCTTGGGATGAAAAGATCACCGCCATCCAAGAATCAAAGAATCTCAATATCTTTCCTCTTGATGAATTGATGTGCTCACTCATGACGTACAAAATGCAACTCAAGACATTTGATCAAGATGACGTCAAGAAGAAGCCTACATCAATTGCTCTTAAAGCTTCATCTTCAAACCTTGAGTCAAGTGATGATGATGAAGAATTTGATGAAGAGGATATTGCAATGGTTGCAAAGAACTTCAAAAAGTTCTTAAGATTTAGAAGAAATGATGGGAGAATGCAACAAAATGCTAGCAACGAAGAGAAGCTTTGCTACAAATGCCACAAGCCGGGACACATGAAGATGGATTGTCCTATCTACAAAAGGGAGAAGAAGGAAAGAAGAGATGTATGGGAAAGAGCTAAAAGAAGACAATTCTATAAGAAAAAGAACAAGGAGAAGAAAAGAGCAATGAATGCCGAACATACTCCAACATGGAGTGATTTTGATTCAAGTGATGAAGAGAATGATCAAGCAAATGTATGCTTCATGGCAAATGATGAGGTATGTCTCAAAGTAAAATCTAGTAGCAAGAAGTGGATTCTTGATAGTGGATGCTCAAGACATATGACCGGCAACATATCTCTTTTCACATCGATTGATCTTAAATAAGGAGGAAATGTGACCTTTGGTGACAATTCTCAAGGAAAAATCAAAGGTAAAGGAACTATTGGTAAGGAACCACATTCAATTGAGAATGTGTTATATGTTGAAAGATTGAAGCATAACTTGCTAAGTATTAGTCAATTTAGTGATAAAGGTTTTAAAGTTATCTTTGAGGCTTCTCATTGCACTATACTATCCTTGAAGAACAATGAAACTATTTTGGTAGGTAGTAGAGATTATAATATTTACTCCATTCAATTAAATGATTTAGCTAACCAAGATGTCAAGTGTCTTAGTGCTATTAGTGAAACATCTTGGCTTTGGCATCGAAGACTTGGTCACATGCACATGGAGCACTTGAAGGATATTTCAAGCAAAGAACTTGTGAGGGGTCTCCCGAAGATCAAGTTTGAGAAAGATAAAGTATGTGATGCTTGTCAAATGGGTAAGGAAAATCTCTATGGGTCTAGACCCTTGCAATTACTTCACATGGATATGTTTGGACCAATCCTACTACTAGTCTTGGTGGTAAATCATATTGTTTTGTTATTGTTGATGACTATTCTCGCTATACTTGGATGGCTACCAAAGATGAATCTCTAAATGTGTTCACTTCATTTGCAAAACGTGCTAACATTCGAAGTGATCATAGAGTCATGAGTGGTCTTAGTTGCCTATTAGTGAAACATCTTGGCTTTGGCATCGAAGACTTGGTCACATGCACATGGAGCACTTGAAGGATATTTCAAGCAAAGAACTTGTGAGGGGTCTCCCGAAGATCAAGTTTGAGAAAGATAAAGTATGTGATGCTTGTCCAATGGGTAAGTAAAAGAAAATCTCTCACAAACCGAAGAAAATGGTATCTACTTCTAGACCCTTGCAATTACTTCACATGGATATGTTTGGACCAATCCTACTACTAGTCTTGGTGGTAAATCATATTGTTTTGTTATTGTTGATGACTATTCTCGCTATACTTGGACTTTCTTTTTGGCTACCAAAGATGAATCTCTAAATGTGTTCACTTCATTTGCAAAACGTGTTCAAAATCAAAAAAGTTATTTGATTACCAACATTCGAAGTGATCATGGTAGAGAATTCAAAAATTCAAAAATAGGAGCCTTGTGTGATGACTTTGGGATATCACATAATTTTTTGGCTCCTAGAACTCCTCAACAAAATGGTGTTGCCGAAAGAAAGAATAGGTCTTTGCAAGAAGCGGCAAGAACAATGCTTAACGAATATGATTTACCTAAGTACTTTTGGGCGGAGACGGTCAATTGTGCTTGTTTTGTTCTTAATAGAGTTATCTTGCGAAAATTTTTGTTAAAAACCCTTTATGAGCTTTTTAATGATAAGAAACCTAAGGTGAGGTTTTTTAGAGTCTTTGGTTGCAAATGGTTTGTTTTAAATACCAAGGATCACCTTAGCAAATTTGATTCCAAAACCTTTGAAGGTATTTTTCTTGGTTACTCTAATAATAGTATGGCATATAAAGTTTATAATAAAAGTACTTTGGTTGTTGAAGAATCCATTAATGTTAGTTTTGATGAGACTAATCCTTTTCTTCGGAGGACTAACATTGTTAATGTAAATGGCATGGACAATGACTTGAGAACTTTGGACATAAGTGAAACACTACAAGGCAACCCCAAAGAAATTGATCTAGGGGAGCAACAATCAAGTTCTCAAGGGGGAAACGAGGAAGAAATCAATGATGCCTCAAACTTGGACAACTCTCAAGCATTACCAAAAGATTGGACTTACAAAAAGGATCATCCAAGCGATCAAATCTTAGGTAATCCTTCGAGTGGGGTAAGAACTCGACGCTCTCTTCAACAACATGTTAATATAGCGTTTCTTTCCCAAATTGAACCGAAGAACTTCTCCAAAGCTCTACATCATGAACCTTGGATGCTTGCTAAGCAAGAAGAGCTAGTTCAATTTGAAAGAAATCAAGTTTGGACCCTTGTGCCTAAACCTCAAAACTTTAGGATTATAGGCACAAAATGGATTTTTAAAAACAAACTTGATGAATCCGGAGTCGTGGTTAGAAACAAGGCTAGATTAGTGGCCCAAGGCTATAACCAAGAGGAATGAATTGATTTTGATGAAACTTATGCACCGGTAGCTAGACTTGAATCTATTATAATGCTATTAGCTTTTGCTTGCTATAGAGATTTTAAACTCTTTCAAATGGATGTCAATAGTGCTTTTCTAAATGGTTTTATTTCGAAAGAGGTTTATGTGGCTCAACCTCCCGACTTTGAACATGAAAAATTTCCAAACCATGTTTTCAAGCTTAGCAAAGCTCTTTATGGTTTAAAACAAGCTCTTAGAGCTTGGTATGAAAGGCTAAGTAGTTTTCTTTTAGAAAATGGTTTTTCAAGAGGAAAACTTGACACCACTCTTTTTATAAAATCTAAGGGCAAGGACTTATTGTTGGTGCAAATTTATGTTGATGATATTATATTTGGTGCTACTAATGGATCCTTGTGCGAAGAGTTTGCTTCTTGTATGAGTAAGGAGTTTGAAATGAGCATGATGGGAGAACTCACATTCTTCCTTGGATTGCAAATCAAACAAAGTAAGGATGGAATCTTTATCAACCAAGCCAAATACACCAAAGAGCTACTCAAAAGATTTGACATAGAAGCATTAAATGCTTTTGACACTCCAATGAGCTCTTCATTAAAGCTTGATAAAGATGAAAAGGGTAAGGATGTTGATCGCTATCGAGGTATGATCGAATCACTCCTTTACCTTACCGCAAGTAGACCCGATATAATGTTTAGTGTTTGTTTATGTGCTAGATTTCAAGCTTGTCCTAAGGAATCTCATTTGATTGCCGTCAAGAGAATCCTTAGATATCTTAAGGGCACTCACGATTTAGGGTTATGGTTTCCTAGAAACACATCCTTTTTTGACCTAATTGGTTACTCCGACGCCGACTATGCCGGTTGTAAAACCGAGCGGAAAAGTACTAGTGGAGGTTGCCAATTTTTAGGTCACTCTCTTGTTTTTTGGAGCTCCGAAAAGAAAAACTCGGTTGCACTCTCTACCACCAAAGTAGAATATATGGCGGTTGGTGCTTGTTGTGCACAAATTCTTTGGATGAAACAAACCCTTTTGAATTTTGGACTCAAGTATGATCACATACCTATCTTATGCGATAACTTGAGTGCCATTTATTTGAGCAAAAATCCCATCCAACATTCACGAACCAAGCACATAAAAATCAAACACCATTTTATCCGTGATCATGTGCAAAAAGGTGATATCTTTCTCGATTTCGTGGACACAAATCGTCAAATAGCGGATATCTTCACTAAACCGCTAGATTCGAAGAGGTTTACCGCTCTTAGAAGAGAACTCGGCATGTCTTCACCTATGTGATTAAATGTTATATCTCTTGTGCATAATCATGCAAGTTGCACTTCACATGCTTGAACATTATTTCATATGCTTATAGCATGCTTTGGTTGATTTTTATCTTTCCAAAATTATTGATTTTGTTGATATTCATTTAATCTAATTTGTCTTTATTGATTTGCACACACTTATATTTCTAAATTCTTTACACTTCTTTTAAATGTGCTATTTTTTGTAAAAGGTACTTGGTATACCTTTTGATGGTTATTCAAGTACTTATGCTTTCTTGTTTTTGAATGCCCTTGTTGGCTATAATGATTATCCATGGATGGATACATAAGTTGATCACTTTCACACACACCCTTGATCTTTTTCAATGATGTCAAGAGGGGGAGAAAATATTGTTGATTCATACTTGTGTAGTTTTGATATGAGCATATATTACTTGAGTTAGGGGGAGCCCTATATTACTTTAGATAAGGGGAGCTTTTTGTCACGACTTCTTCTCATGACCCCTTATGGTTTATAATTGAGATTGTCATGCTTCTTTGTGTTTATTATCTTATATATCTCATATTATTTGAATCAATGTTTGCCATCATAAAAAAAGGGGAGATTGTTAACCCTGCGGTTATTTAACCTAGGATTATATTTGGTTTTGATGATAACTAACATTGATGTTTATGTTGTCTAACATGCATTGAGTTGATGAAGTAATAGGAACTATCTCATACTCATGCAAACGGACTATTAGACGAGCAACACGGTCAAAGACTCTCAACGAAACGCATCAAAGAAGGAATTCGTCGATTGAATTTTACAATACTTTATTTCCTTCTTTGTAAACTAGACGTAGAGAGATGATCGTTACGATGACTGTATACCTAGAACTTGCCCATAGGTTTCCCTTGCATGCATAAAAGCTTTTCATTCTTTGAAAATAAGGAAAACTGCATTTTCAGGAATGCAGTCGACTGCAAGTTGGGCAGTGAGGTATTACAGTCGACTGCATTGGAATGCAGTCGACTACAATACTTCCAGTAGCCTATTACAGTCGACTGCATTGGATTATAGTCGACTGCAAGTTGGAAATTTGAATTTCCAACGGCTACTTTGGGAATACAGTCGACTGCAATTGGACATTGCAGTCGACTGCATTTACCGTTTGGCGCATTTAATGCTCCACCTAACTCCAAACGGTCATATTTATTCCCACCTCTATAAATACTCATTTTGGGCATAGTTTTCATTCATCAATTGCATTCAAAGCTCTCTTATCTTTCATATTCTCAAAGATCAAAGCAATTGTTCAATCTCTCTTGGTTTTCATTGATTTCTCATCCATTTCAAGAGAGCATTTATTGTGAGCTTACATTTGAGAGATATACACTTTCATAAGTCATCATACACTCATCTATCTTGTTCTAGTGCTTAAACTTGTACTCATCTACTTCTTGAGAGTGAAATCTTGTACACATTTCTTCATCTAAAGTTTCTTGTATCAAAGCTTGGAATTGTCAAGCTTTGGAGCTTTGGGTTTGTCAAAGCTTGTTCTTGATGTGGGCATAGCATCAAGGGATTGTACGAGGTTCGATCTTAACCCGTAAGGAAGATCATACTAGTGGATTCTAGGGCCTTTCAAGGGACTTCCTTGAAGGGGTGGACGTAGGCTTGTGGGTATATCAAGCTGAACCATTTAAATCTCCTTGTCAAGTATCTCTAAACCCTTCACTCTTTACATTATCGTTTTACATTTGTGTTGAGATTGATTGTTTGCTTATTTACGTTATTGAGATTGAGGTTTGTTGTTTGTTAATTTTTAAAGTAGTCTTAAAACCCTTTTCCCCCCCCCCCCCCCCTCTAGGGTTATTTTTTGGTTTCAAAGACATTTGATGATCATGTTCGGGTGATTTTAAGGGGTATGGGGGTTTAGGGGGTCTCTAGATTGGACTCTATTTGAATAAAATGGTCTAGTAAAGGGATTGATCGAAGAGGCCAGTGGTTGATCAACCCCTACAGGGTGGGGATATGTTGGGGGGAACATGTTGGGTAGGTTAGAGGTCGTGGTGGTGGGAGGTTGAACGACGATGGGGAGAGGGAATAAGGCTGATATCTCGTTAGGGTTTGGGGCTATATCTTCCTCGATTAACTCCATGCTATGATCAGACGGCCATAATTTGCCATGGATTGAAGTGCATGTTGGTTCCATTTGGGCTTCTAGGCCAAAGGTTTCTTGGGCTTTTGTGGGGTGGGCCGGATCATTGGATTGTACTTGTTTTGGCTAATCAGGGCTTTTACTTTCACTAAGTTTGGGCTTGTAAATAGGTGGAGGCTGGGGCGGTTCTTTTGGATCAACCAGATTCAATCTTCCTTCACTAAGAAAGATTAAATCTCCGATGGCAGAATAGAGACGCTGATAGAGGGATTCACTATCGACAATGTATACGACCATTGGTTATGGCCATGGTTGAGAGAGAGAGAGAGAGACGATGGTGGTTCATTCCAAAATGTACGATTTTACTCTCAACATAACTAATTGAGGGAAAACGGGTAAGAGAATGGAGAATGGATGAATATGCCCATGGAAAAATGGCAGATGCGCAACACATGCACACTTAATACCTAAAAATATACAGCCATTGGCTTTTGGACTGATCGACAACGGTTTTGTCAATTGCAATGGGACATTTATAGTTAAAGTTACAATTACAGAGAGTGAACTGCAAAAACGTGTATATTATAGGGGATAATTTTTTATTTAACCCTTAATATAATCTACAACCATAATCACGTTGACAACACTGTGAGTATTACAAAGCAAATTTCCTTCCAAACTATTTTCGGAGAGTCAATGTTTCATCTATTGTTAAATCCTGAATCAACTGTTAATTATGTGCAGAGGAAATAAAACAGCCAATTGTAGAATCCTAACATTAGTGCGGAAATTTTTATGCCATGCTTTTTTATCTGTAGCGAAACTCGATAGTAACATAATTTGAGGGGATGCTTAGAGAAGTGGTCGAGCATGTGGTGTGCATTGTTATAGTTTAAGTGAAATTGTAACTGAACTAGAAAACTTGAGAGGTAGAGATCAAGAAAAAAATCAATTTGGTGCCATAGCAATTGCAAAACTAGATCACTACTTGAAGTTGACGGCTCCAAGGATCATGATGTTTCTGTCACATTTGGGAAGGTATTCTTCCATGTGAATCATGTTAGGGACTGAACAATGCTTGAAAACAACAATACATATTATTAATCAAGGTTGGGTTGAATTGGGGGGGGGGAGGGGGGAGTGAATGAACCAGAATGACGAAGCATCGTCTGGTGCTGAAAAATGGCGCAGATAACTATTGATGTCCACGGTGGTAGCGGTTTGGTTATGCTAGCCGGTGTCCTTTGCCTAGGTAATTGTTGTTGCCCATTATCAATATATTAGTGATTTGATATTTTTTAATGAGGGTAGTTTTGGAATTAAAATGTCCAGAAAGGTTTTACTCTTTCGAGATAGAGAGACTGTATACCTTGTTATCGTAATAAAATGCGTTAGTAATCCTTAATTAAACCATTATTTGATAAGATGGTGTTCTGTAAGTTTGTGCAATTAGCATTGCCATAAATGTCTCCGATGAACTATCCAAGATTTTGAGGATTACCCTAAAGCTCATGGGATGAAGTTCAGAAATCAATTGGTATAAGTTTGAAGTGATTGATGAGGAAATGAATTTAATTCCTAATAATAATCTAAACTCGACCATTCCTAAGTGCAATCAACAATTCTAATCGAAGAAGAAACTAGTCATCACCGTATCCAACTGGTTCCTCTTGACAATTCCTCTTTCTTGGTGCCAATTAATAGCGACACAAAATTCGGTGGTTCCTTATTAATGGGAATCGAATTAAATGATGGTTGTTTAAGAAAGAGCAAATGTGGTGGTCTGGGCGATTTAAACGAAGAATATATAATGAGGGCGGCATGTTTGTTATAACTTTTCGGTGACGGGGCAGGGGGTGTTGTAAGGTATTATGTGTATGGATTGAGAGTTGATGGTCCAATGACTTTTCAATTTTTTTTTCCTTTGAGTAAAATGACATCTCCTGAGATTTTGGTTTATTACATATGGATCTCTTCTAGTCTTAAAAATTACTCTGTGCTCCCCTATTTTAGATTTCCACTAACAAAGACCCCTTTATCGTTACTTTTTAGTTAAAATAGTCACGATGTCAGCAAAATATTCTTCCAATAAACCATAGGCCCCAATAACAGATAATGAAGCATTGCCTTCTGCAAATGGGCAAGCCTTGCATATATCTCAAGGAATATTGCTAGACATTTTTCAATGCCTTCAGGCTGTAACAACGAGATTAAAGAAAATGATAATTATAAGCGGATAGCCAAAAGACTTGGTTCGCATCTTAGGGCCAATCTTGGTACGAAGTTATGAGAGCTCAATTGCTCGAAAAGTATGTGGTTAAGGTACATTCTATGAGGTTGTTTTAGCTTTTAAGGCATTGAAAAATGTCTGGCACTATTGTTTGGGATATTTGCAAGGCTTGCGCATTTCAAGGAGGCAGTACTTCATTATTTGTTGTTGACGCTTTGATAAGTATTTGTCTTAAGCACGTACATAGTATATTGGAAGATCATTTTACTAACATTATTACTACTTTAATGGCAAAGTAATGTTAGGGGTCATTGTTAGTGAAATTTAAATTAAGGAGCATGATATAATTTTCAAAACTAAAAGGTATCCACGTGTAATAAACCAAAATATAAGCAGAGGTCAACGTATTTTACTCTTTTTTTTTTCTCTCTTTAGGTAATTGACTTTTCAATCTCACCCCCTGTGAGAAAACTGAAGACGTCTTTCATCTCCAAAAAAGGGAAGGTTCTGTGGGACATCAAACATATAACAGAGAGATAAAGAGCGTTACGAAGGCAAATATAAGAGTGAAACTCGGATAGCAAGAAAAGGTTACAAATCTTTTTTACCAATAATTCTTAGCTACCGACAAAAAATAGATACTTTTGTTGATGCCTTGAGTAAAAATTCTTAACACCATCTTTTCAGCATGTATATTAACACGAAATATGTTAGTGATTAATTATTATTACTTATGTAAGAAGGTCACATGTTTCGATTTCTAGCCAAAATTTGTCTATTATGAGGTTTTGTAAATTTTAAGAACAAAATAAAAGTTAAGGGTTCAATTTCTCCTCACACGCGCTCAAAATGCAATTTAGCAAAATGAGAGCGCTCCAAAACTTCTTCAATCTGTTTTTGAGTTTTCAGATGAGAGAAAAAAAAAAGGAAGAGAAGATAAAGGAACACAAGGGAATACATTTTTTCTTTATCTTGTTTGTGAGTTAAAGTATCATTCCTTTCGAAAACATGATTTTGTGAGGGAAACAAAATAGTCATCAATGACATCATACAAAGTTCATACCGTACAAATACGAATGTTACAAGTCTTATGTCGCCGTTTATTCCACAATAAAAAGCACAATAACAAGTCATGAGTTGACTACAAACATTCAGACATTCAAATGTACCTAATATTATCCCAAAAACAAAACAATCAGTTATGAGTCAACTTTAACATCCACAAAAGTGATTTGTTTGTGAAATGATAAATTTTGTAAGAAACCTTATGAGCTAAAAGTCATTAAAATTTTAGTCTCTTTTATGTCAAAGGTAATAAGGCATTCTTTAAATATTACTTATGAGAATCTTCTTTTTCTCTATTTCTTCTCAATTTTGAGAGAAAAAATTTAAAGAGAAAGAAACCTAAATTTTTCTCTATTTTTTCTTCTTTTCTTTTTAAAAAAAACTCACAAACTAGAGGAAGAAAGAGAAAATAAAGCCATTTTCTTTTCTTTTCCTCTCTTTTTTTCTATATGAAAGTCCACCTCCACCCTTCCCTTCCCTTCCCTGCCAACTGCCAAAACAAAATGAAAGCCATCGCCAGTCAAACCCACACCTCTGCAACACCACCCCACCTCCATCCACAAGGCACCCAATAACACTACCCATTCACGTACCCTTCAATTTGGCCTCACAAGATCACCTCCCAATTCCATCACACAATCACCATCGAACACATCAAACAAACGAAATAAATGGCATCACTAGCGACCCACTTCACCGCATCCCTCCTCCTCCTCCCGCTGGGCGGCCGCCGCCTCCTCTCCTCCTCCTCCCTCTACCTCCACAACCCATCTCATTACCGCTCGAAGCCCTGGTATCTCTTACACCCAAAATGGAAAAACCTTGATTTCTACACCCTCCTCATTGCCCTCCCCATTCTCTCCTTCTCCCACCTCTTCCTCTTCCTGGCCTCCCCCGGACACCCCCCCACCCCCCGCTTCGCCTTCCTGCAGCAATCTGCCGTTGTTTTTCTCTTCTGGGTACTCCTTATATTGATCCTTTGTAGCCAAAATCTCGACCCCAACGCCGGAATCCCGGATACCCTTTTGTTCGTTTTCTCCGGCATTGCATTTCTAATTGATTATTCGATGAATGGGAAAGGAGTTGTAGGCCTGGGTGGGGTTGTGTATGGTTTGTTAGGTGGAGTGACTGTTGTTTGTGCCGCGTGCTGTTTTTACCTGTCGATCAGGCCATCAGCATTTTTCGCAGAATTTATGCTGTCGCTGGCGATTTTATTGAAGGGGAGTTGGGTTTTGCAGGTTGGTTTGTCGTTGTACACGGACGCATTTGCTTTTGAGGGGTGTGGAAAGATTTCGGGGGCAATGACAATGGGACAGGTGGATGTGAGGTGTGATCTCGAGGAGGACAGGCTGAGGGGAGTTGCATTGATGAATCTGGTATTTATTGGGCATGCTGCAGCGGTATTGACCTTGAGCTTTGTGCTGTTCGGGTTGTTGTGTAGATACAGGAGCATGAGGTGCGGCGAGGCTAGCGGGCCGTTGCTGGCGGGGATTGAATCGGAGAACATGCTGATGCACCCTATTCCAGAATTTGAGATAGACTAAGGACTAAGGAGGTCTTCCAACATACTTATTGCAGTACATAAATGATGGTGCTTTGAAATTGTTAGTTTGAGTTGAGAGAGACCCTTTTGAGGCTTTAGAGGTTGGTAGTGTTGACCTTTTTTTGGGTTTCAATTCAGTTTTTACATTTACATGTTGCCAGAAATACAGAATATTGCCTCTGATGCAATTCTTTGATGATAAACATTTCTCGGTCATTCTTTCTTACTGTTGATTTTGCTTATGATCAGAAAATGTTGTGGCCACGATAGCAAAAATGTTCTGGACCAAGAAATAAAGTGTTTGTTGCTTGATGGGAGTTCTTTATAATTTAGTAGATACTCCGTGCCAGTAGAGGATTCGACTATCAATGTCTTCAGGTCTACAAAGCCCCCTCCATTGCTCTCATAGAAAACCCTCCGAAGACCATGCTGAATACCATGTAAATATAGAGATTCTGCTCCCTCCACTAGAATCTTTATCCCACCTTTCGAGTCGATATAGGTCTCTACCTCTATTGTGACTCTTCTGGTGGTTCCCACAAAAGAACTAAGATATGTCCCCAAATATACGTCGTATCTAACCAACTTTTTACAGAACTCGTAGTCCGGGAAAGTCATGAGATCTGGTAGCTGCATTTCCAATGTTGTTACACGTGTCAATGAATGCAGCTCATCAAGAATTGATGTGCTTGCAATGTAGGACGCTGGCAGGTATAACTCTTCTAGGTATGAGAGACTTGATAAGACACCTGGCTGAATCACTCTGAGGCCGAAGACAAAGGTGTGCCTTTTGCTCTGTTCTACATTTGAAGAAGATGCTGAGATCCCAATCGATGACTTGACCAGACTCGCAAAGGCAATGGGGTATCTACCGGACGTGGATTCTTTAGGGAAGGCAAGAAACAGAGTGCTTACATTGGTTAAAGGTCTCAAAAGTTCTGGTTTGCTGCTTGAAGGTGGAGAGGAAGACACCGTAAAAATGCATGATGCTATAAGAGATGTTGCTGTGTCGATTGCTCCCAAAGAACTGAACTACGGGATCCTAGTCAAATCTGGTATAACGGAGTGGCCAATGGTAGACGAAACATGCCAACGTTACGGTGCAATCCGATTAAGATGTGATCGCACTCTTGAACTTCCAAGAAAATTGGAGTGCCCGAAGCTTCAAACCTTCTCACTGATAAATTACGATTACCGTAATCCGATTCAGGTTCCCAACACCTTTTTTGATGAGCTGGAGAAACTGAATGTGTTGGAGATGTTGGGCGTATCTATCTCCTCGGCACTGCTGTCCCTTCCAAATCCGACAAATCTTCGGATGTTGCGTCTAGAGGGACTCAAAGGATTAGACATGACTACACTCAAGGGATTACGTAAGCTTGAGGTGCTTATCCTGGTATATGATACTACTATCGAAGAGCTGCCTCTGGAGTTGAGAGAATTGAAAAATCTTCGGGTGTTGGCGTGGTATTACGACGGCCTCAGAGTGATTCAGCCAGGTGTCTTATCAAGTCTCTCATACCTAGAAGAGTTATACCTGCCAGCGTCCTACATTGCAAGCACATCAATTCTTGATGAGCTGCATGCATTGACACGTGTAACAACATTGGAAATGCAGCTACCAGATCTCATGACTTTCCCGGACTACGAGTTCTGTAAAAAGTTGGTTAGATACGACGTATATTTGGGGACATATCTTAGTTCTTTTGTGGGAACCACCAGAAGAGTCACAATAGAGGTAGAGACCTATGTCGACTCGAAAGGTGGGATAAAGATTCTAGTGGAGGGAGCAGAATCTCTATATTTACATGGTATTCAGCATGGTCTTCGGAGGGTTTTCTATGAGAGCAATGGAGGGGGCTTTGTAGACCTGAAGACATTGATAGTCGAATCCTCTACTGGCACGGAGTATCTACTAAATTATAAAGAACTCCCATCAGGGTCCTTTAAAGTGTCAAATAGCATTAGTCTTACGCCAACTGCTTTCTTGTTGGGCAATGGTTATATTGTTTTTGCTTTTGGATAATCTACATATTTATATACGCAAATACTTAATAAAGCAAGCCTGTTGTTGCCTGATGCCAGATGCATCTAGGATTCTTTACATAGACGACGTGAATGGCCGTGTCTCACTATCCCGATCCCCCCCCCCACCCACCAACAAGCACCCCACACCGCGAAAAAAAATATAAAAAAATAAAAGCACACACTCACGCTGTGTTTTACTATTTTCTCAGTGTGTTGGGCTTGATGACCAAACTGCCGGGTGAGTGTAATTCTCTTGGTTCAACTCTGTGCAAATCGAGGGGGGGGGGGGGGTGAGGGAACCGGACTAGTCCTTGCATCTTATGCGCTGGAGAAACAAGCTTATGATTAGAACTTGTATTAGAAAAGGAGACTTGACTGTTTGTGTTGCTTATGTAAACAGTGATAGTGTCAAAGTTGCCGGTACCGGCTTTGGATGAACGTTCATTGACAAATATTATGTAACCATATACTAGTGAAGTTAAATGCATATGGATACCGTATGTGTCAACAGTATGGTTGGAATTTATGGGACCTCACATTGATCAAAAGTTGTTTATTGCTTTCCTTCCAAGAGCATTAAAGCTTTGATGTTGCCTCACTTTGTAATAGAGGATAGATAGTCTTTCTGTGATTCCACGACTTCACTGTCTTTGTTGCTTGAAGATGGTATTAGAAAGTCAATCAGTAGCTTTAGAGACTCTTTAGCTTCCCTTTTTTTCTTGCACCGTGTACTTGTAAGGAAACGAAAACCTTTAGCAGACTTTGTTCTTTTGGAGGGTTTGAAAAGAAATTGCTAGGTTTTTACAGTCATACAATAGGTTTTTGTAGTATAATGTACATGGGTTCTGCTGTATACTCATTGGGTTAGCTGGTTGCATGTCAGTCAACAATAATAAGTCTCCCAAAACGTACTCATGACGATGTATATGTACACATGTACTTTTCAAACTATGAACACCTTAGCTGGTTTATATGTGTGCACTGTGCACAGATCATAGGAGATCATGAAGAGTTGTTACTACTACCTTGAACTACTGGCCATGTGTAAGCAGTATTTCTCATACTTGTGGTCAGCACTCAGCAGTGCATTATTAACAAAGTACGAAATACGGTCTTCATTATTTTTCTTGGTCGAAAGAACCAATCGGCCATGGAACAGAAGGAATGAGTTTAGTCTTTTGTGCTGAGCCTATAATGATTATACACGATTGAGGCTGCAACTATTAAGCAGGTTTTCGTGTAGAGTTGGATGTCGATTGTCAATAAATGTGTAGAAGCAGTTGTTTCTGAATATAGGTCACTGTTAGTCTTTGTTGACCATGAAAATACAAGCAACCAATTGTTTTTGCTAAAAAATTTCTACAAGTTCCATCAGGACAATATTTAACAGCTTTTTGGCATGAAGAACTTTCTTTCTACTACATTATGAATAACAGGTTGGTCTAATAACTGTTTATGCTTGTAGGTTATTTCACTTCTTTTTACTAATTTTGATGAATAATTTTAACTTTCTTAAACATACGTTACTACTTACACATCTGGGCCTGTAATATATCTGCATGGAGTCGTTTGCATTGTCAGAGGGTTCTTGTAAGCACGGCAACAAGATTGAGTCCGTGTATAAGAATCATTTCTTGGGATTGTCTCATTTATATCTACAGATTGGCATACTAGTTTTTACTTCAGTCTTGTTCAGTGTGACGAGAAGGTTGTGTAATTTGTGAACTATGTGGGACAAATGCATGCCCAAATGATTCAAGATGGAACCTGTGAGCTTTTGCTCTATTAATTTGAGTAGCTTTAACTTAAAGTGACTGGTCCTGTATTTTAGCTGTCTGAAGTCTTTTCTTGTCCCGCAGGAATTTTTTATGGAACAGCTTCCAGTACGATATCTTTTGAAGTTGTTTATTTCCAATTATTAGTATATTACTGTACTATCTTGGGATTACAGATTTGAAGAAATTAGCAGGAAGCCATTTTGTAAGTGGAATACATATGCTTTTAGTGTCGTTTATGTGATCTACAACGTGTGCCAACTCTGGTGGGTATGATGGGATACAGTAGAGAAGGAGGCACCTGATTCTTCTACTCTTTAATATATGTCTTAAGTTGTTTAGTATGTTCTAGGATCTACATTGCCGCTTGTCCAGAGCATAAGTAAGGTGTGTGAAGTACCGAACCTAAGCCATTATAAATGGGCTGCGACTGGCAAGCATATGAGGCTGAAGTTACAAAGGTCGAGCGGTTTATGCTGGTTCTGCAGATTTAACTGAAGAACTTGAAAATTTGCTATATGCCTTGCTTGATTACATGTCCAGGCTTGCGTATTTTTCAACAGTTTCCTCCCTTTCCGGTTATTCTGAGGAATGGGGTGTAGAAGGTATGATAGAGGTTTAAATTTTATTCCTCATTTTTAGGTTTGAAGTGCTATAATGCAATATCTGCTCTAGGCCACAATTGTTTTGCAGATTAAAGATTATGACTCTTATAATTCCTGACGGAGTTGAAACAAGCTTAGATAGCACTTTTGAGGTGACAGATCATCAAATATTGGATTACAGGGGCATTGTTCAATCTAGAAGCCAATGCAACATACTTTGTTTCAGATTTCTGACTAGCACACACCATAGGTCAAAATTATTACTTCCTCCTAATTATCGCTTATTTCACCTGGCATTTTCAAGTTAGGCAAAAGAATACCGTGCAAAGACGTGTTTTCAAGATCAAGGACGTGGTTCAGCTGAAGATCCCCTTCTTACTTGGTGTAAGTCATGCTTTCAGATGTGGCTTTTCTTAAGGGCATAGAGTGATGGAGATTGAACCAGCTTTTATATTGTTGCAGTTACAGTGCAGTAGTGCACATTTTCTGACTTCGACAACAGTTCACTGAAAGTCAAAACCACAAGAGAACGTTTTGGTGATTGAAGAAACTACTGAATGACATCAAATTTACAGAAGAGCAAGGTAAGGTAATTCTATACTAGGGCGTTTTCGTCATTAATAAAGTGGCTTTGTTATTGGGAGTTCTAAGAAGTTCTTTTTCTGTACTCGTACTCGGGGAATACTACTGAATGTCCATTGTCAAGCCGTTGCTTCAACTGGAACACTAGGCCAGAGCTCCTGATTTGATTATCAGATAGATATCATGTGGAGATTTTTTATGCTTTGCTAAATTTGGAAGTTACATGCTCCTTTGGACTATGTTAGATGCTGATTTCTATCTGCAGTGCAAGTTGTTATATTTGGCAAAGCCAATCAGAAAAACACTGTGTGATCATACATCAGAGATAGGCTTATGACTAGGACAAACTGTTTTCCCGCGACCACAATAGTTCTGATCATTGTGTCCCCTGGTAGATTCTAAATCTATGCAGCTCTTGTTTTTTGAGTACCCCTTATAGTTTCCACTTGGAGGGTATTTAAATATGAAATAAGATTTCATTTGCATAATGATGGTCGAGTACAAACACCTATAAATAGGTGGAGAGAGAATAATTCAAATCTATCGATAACTCAACTTAACAATATTATCTCCAGAGATAACTAATCACTTCTTATCTAAAATTTAAACTTAACAATTCTAGATTGATCTGATATAATACAATTCATAAGTATGAAAGATTATGTAAGCTTTAGTGGAGGAGTAGCAAAAAGTAGAGAAACATAGCTAGTTGGCAAATATATTTTTGGGCTTAAGATCGAATGAGGGATGTCGAATAACTGATTAGACCAAACCAAAAACCTAGAAACTTGAGAAGATAGCTTATTGCACCTAGATAACCAAAACAGAAAAAGAGAAAGAAAAACATGTATGACCAGGAGAATGGCATGAGGCTGTCCGCCTAGATGCAGAAAGAGGGGACTCTCAGAACAGGGATTTTGCTCTGATACCATATTGAAATATAAAATATGATTTCATTCGCACAATGTTGGTTGGTACAAGCACCTATATCTAGGTGGAGAGAGAATAATTCAAATCTATCGATAACTCAACCTAACAATATTATCTCCAAAGATAGCTAATCACTTCTTGGCTAAATAATAGTTAAACTTAATAATTCTAGATTGTATCTGATATTATCTAACAGAGGGTGATTATTTCAGTAGGGTACCCAATCAATTCAAGGGAAAACTTCAACTCCATATGCAAAAAAATTGGGCCTCGCTGCTGCTGTTTGCCATTTCTGGGTAGAAAGAAACAGAAAATATTCGGAAACACATCAAAGATTAGTCAAACATCTTCCACTGCATACATTTGATGTCAGAATCAATCCTCTGCGATCTATAAAAACCAACTACGGCAAAAAAGACTTTGAAATCCGCACAAATAGGCAAAAAATTTCCGTGCACTTAGGCAGTGTTTGGGAGGCTTTCTAGAAAGGACTTTCAAGTCCAGGAAGGCCATTTAAAAGCATATGGAGCTGTGGCAATATTTTCATGAGAAGGCTCTTTTGGGTCCAAGAAGGCATCCTGAAAGTACTGAGGAGGTACTTTTGAACCTACTTTTACTACATAAAGTTTTTGCTTAAACAAGAGAACTTATTCGCCAGAGAGTTCCGATATGTCTAAGGTGCTTCAAGATTAGTGAGGGGCTTATATTCGAGAAAACAAAAAGTACAGTCATCAGATGATGAGCATAAGAGGCGAGCCTCCTTTGTCAGAGATCTCTTGTCGAAATAATATCAAACAAATCCTGCTATTGCTCTGCAATAGCTTTAATAGACTTTTTTCTTCTCTTGCCTCCCAAATCTCAGCTTGACCGGATATTATATCGTCACTGATGCAAAAAATATTCTTTTTCTCAATCAAAAGCTTATGCCAATACCATACATAGAGTATAACAGCAATCGCACGGCTGTCTATCTCCTACCGGCTTCATCTTTGGCATGCATGATAGACAGGACAATATAAAGGGACTTGGGAGAAAATGAATCCAATATGGATGTCATTAAGTACTAAGCTAGTGCAGGTATGCCTGCAGTCATTATATACTAATTGCACTGTCATCGTGCCTCTTTCTGTCTATGTTAAGCAGCACATTCCAGGTTTGGAGTGTAGTATATCTTGAGGACCAACATGTCTTTGCGCTTTTACTTCTGCTTTTGCATAAGAAATTCAACAGTATATTTCATGTTTAACTGGTTAAGAAACCTAAAGGTCTCACAGGATCACTAAGAAAGTTTGATCCTTGGACATGAAAGTTGCAAGCATTTTAGTACAGTACTTATACATCAACTCAGTTGTCCATTATACATATTTGTCAAGTGGTATCTGCTAGCACACCTATGGCTATGCTCAAAGTTCTTTTATGTATTGATAACTGATAAAAAGAAAGAATTAGTCTAGTTTTGTGTAACTTGAAGAAAATCTAGGGAATGTCAACCATCGTCTGCGAAAACGATTGAATGCATGGATTTTGATTCTGGAACCAATTCTTTTGATCTTATTTGTGAGACTACGTCTTCCTTTGAGGAGCTTGGACCTTGATAAACTTATCAGTTTCCTCATGCGTCTATAACCTGCTTCAGACAATAGAAAGTGACAATTATGAAATAAGTCTAAGGTCTTTGGATAGAACAAGATAGATTTACTATGAATTTGGTTTGTGCCTTCTGCTAATGATTGTGAAGAAAAGATCAGTAGGACCATTTGTGGACTACTTTCTGTTTCTAATCCTCAGCTAAATGCCTTCTATGCTAAGGTTCATACATTGATTGCACTTGTCAACGACTTGAAAGCTTACCTTGGACCTTCTCAATACGGTCATCTTCTTCTATGCCTGCCTTCTGCAGGGCCTGAAAGTTGCAACATAAAAAAGTTGTGCTTAATCTAATAGGTTACTCACCCAATTGTACTTCCTTTGGTACAATGATCTTATAGTACCCAGAACACTAAAAGGTAAAACAGTCCACTTTGATACAATTGTAGATAGACTATACTGCCTTCAGGTTTAAGAGTTTAGACTTGATTACCTCAACCAAGTTTTGTAGGCGTTTTCTAATCCTTCTTTGTATAAAACCTCTGGTGCACTGTTTGACATTTATTTTCGGAGTTAACATGTGAGAATTCAACACTTTGTAGTTCTAACAACAGTAGGGGAAATAAATTTACCTTCACGTGGTATTTAACGAGGGAATAAAAGTTTAGTAGGCCCCATACAGTCTTGTCTAGTTTCTTGCCTTCAACATGTCGCGAGGAGATCTCTGCGAATGTGTCATGCCAAATATTTAGAGATTCGGCAGGTAGGTAAAAGATGCTTTTGCTTTATCATATTGCATTTTTTTTGCTCAAAGTAGAGATTTGTCTGGGATCATATTTTGGATAAAATGCTGATGTTAAGAGATCATGGTTTTAAACTACTCTGTACACTTATAGTGCTTGTATTAGGAGGTGGTATTACCAAAAGAAACAAATCCTCCATTCGTGCTCAAATCTTCAATGAGCTCTCCTCTTAACTCAGGTGGTGGAATAGGTGACCAGTGGCATGGAGGCACTTTAGCTAATGCTGTTGAACTCCCAACATCCATGAGTTCCTAGGGAAGAAAAGTATCAAATATATCAAGGTAGATCAAGAAGACTTCTAATCATGTTTAGAAAACATGAAACTTCTGTTCCTCTAATAGTTGTTTCTGACCTGAGTCACGGACCTGAAAGAAGGCTGTTGCTATACTCACGTCTGTATTCTCCTTAAAGCGCATTGGAAATACTGCAGTGAACTTTGTTGGCTGTCAAAATGTGAAATCACATCCTTTAGATTATACATTAGGTGCACTGGTCTTATTCCACTTCCCAATTACAATTAGATTTAGTGAGATCCTGATATTATCTGTGGTCTTCTATATTTCATATCTACATTCTAGGTACTATCTGATGCAACAAACTAAAATGGTCTTTTCCATTTGGTAAGTGGGTATTTTAATATGTTGTGTCCTGGTCATAACATTCTAAGGACTTCTAGAAATACACTGCTTAATTCTTGGAGGTGTTGAATATGCTATTAGTTCATTTGAAGTGGGAACATGATGTGCCTAGATGTTTGAGTGATAATTTCCTATTTCTCTTAGATTTGGAAGGCTGCCCTTGATCTTCTGCTAGTGGGTTTTACGATATATGACTTTTCATAATGAACTTCTGGTATTTGCAAAGTGAAGTGTAAAATACCTGTTTTACAACAAAGAAAGTCTCGCGTGGGTGATAAACAAGTTTGAGTGGCTTGTACATCCCCAGAGACAGGTCCTCGTTACTGATATTCCTTAATATTTCCTTGAGCTGAAAGCTCAGTATTGCAGCTTGCACAGAGGAAATCTGTGTGATCATCTTTACAGCGTCTGTATGAAAACACCCATAAAGAGCATTTCTCTTATCAGTTCAATATTCTGACAGTCTTGAAAAGTAACTCCAATGATTAAAGCAGAATTAGATAATACCGTGAGACAGAAGAAATAGTTCTTTTGCACTCGTTGTAACCTTTTATGCTACTTATTTCTTTGCTCATGGATGCAGTATTGGTAAAGATCGACTGCAGGAAGTTGGTTTTCATCCCCATCAACTTGCAATTACATCCCCATGCTGAGTGCTACTAGAAATACATGACAAGGTGACGTCATAGTCAAAGCCGACTCTAAAAAGCTCAGGTCGGCCCTGGTACTAATATTGTGGATTGATCTATTACGGTTAAAAGACCCGAAGTCGCAAAGCCTTGGACTAGAAGACTGATCCTGATATATGCGTGACGAGGTGAAGATTGGTCTTAGCAGGGACAGTTAGGCTCATCCGACCCTACATCGGATATGTGAGTCTAAGGTTGGCCAACCCTTACAAGAGATGCAATGCCCTGTGGTGGGATGGCGGGTGGTGTTGCTGGAGAAGTCTTTGTGCAATTGGAATTAACAGCTTACTTCAAGAAAGGGTACGTACTTATGTCCTATTTTCCGGTTCTGATTTCTAATCTGGTTCATACGCTTTTGTAGTTCCTTGACAGGAAATATACCTATAGCGTTGAATGTCTTGATAGTTGTAACTAGACATTACTTTCTGAGCATTTCTGCATTTTCTTTCTACTTGATTGCCACACCATATGTAATTCAAATTTTTGACGATATCTGGAATAGTATTTTGTTCTACAGATCTTTTGCACACCATAAACACGTTGAACAGTATATTGTTTCCGTGTGCAAGAATTGTTCGCTAAATGCTAATTTATCTCATAAAGTTCATCCTAATGCTGCTTTTGCGTGTAGCAATGTGGTACGCATCTTTTTATTGGAGTCCTAAAACCTTCTCGCACTTGTAATCATTTTGGATATTCATGTTTCAAACAACGTACATAGGACCAGTGAGGAATCCGGATTATCTAAAGAGGAGGTGTTGTTCCCTTCATTGTGGCTGTTCACTTATTATTAAATTGACAGATTAATGACATGTCAAAAGTATCTCCAGAAATACATAGGCCAAAGGTCGTCTTGTGAGACGGAGGAGGCACCTCTGCTGTTGATTCCTCTACAACAGAGGATCCTTATACCAACAGCAAGTCAAATGCCATTGTCCGGTGAGAACTGTAAAAGGGCGTCAGCCTACAACTCGTATTTGCGCTTCAAGTTTCAGGCTACCAATATGTGCAAATACCATTGGTGTTAGTTTTTTGCTCCATCTTTCTTTGGATAAATATGTTTCCCTCGCAGAACCATTAATTTTCCATGAACACCAACATCACGTGGAGCAGTAGTAAGCCAGTGCTAGATTTAATTACTAACCTTTTTTACGTGGAATTCTAGCGAGGTCAAGTCTTAGAGTCAGCTGATATCCTTCTCTTGCAGGTTCCACTATCTCAAGGACATCAGGAGGTATTCCCTCAAACATCTCTGTCGCGTGACGTGGAAGTCCATGTGAAAGTAGGACTCCTTGAGACAGCAGCGGGGTTGATATCGACAGGTAGGTGTTATTTGGTTCTGAAAGAGAAGCCTGTAAGCATTACAATAAAATGTTAGAAGAATACCTTAGGGTCTCTGAACAATGTACTCATTTTGCACGCTCTTTTATACTCCACCATGTTTTTACAGAGAATTCTACTTTTACTTGGTCACCATCATATAGTTTCTTACTTCGCTCATGAGTAGTTATCGATCTCGCGATAGAAAAGTTATAACTCTGGTAGAACACGTTATCGATTTAACTAAGATTCAAATCAGAGATCAGATATGCAAACCCGTAGGTTGTCTCAGATGTACAAGGCTATAAGGTTTTACCTGAGTGTGATATTCTACAGATCCAAACTCATACAAGTGATGATCAATTTCCGTGGGTTTATCAGCACTGCCATGAAGGAAACAACCAACACTGTCAAAATTAATTTAATCAATTTCTGATCATTTTAGCTTTTTTACACTTCATTTGGTTGCTAATGCAAATGAAGTCAAGGTAAGAAACATGTAGAAAGACCAACCAGGAGAAGACCATGTTTTTTTCCCCATATCAACCAATTCCTCCTTATGTGGTTTCCAGTTGCAGATGTAGCCCCATGAATAAGTTATTCAATGAAGTAAAAGGTTGAAAAATCACTAGATAGATTATCTTATGTGGACATAAATCTTGTTTGATTCCTCAAATTCAGTGTTTAGTTCTTTGTCATAAATCTTGTCTATCATACTAACTGTGCTCAATGTTCCTTTCATGGTTTTAAGCTGTGTACAGTGCAGTACTAATACTACTCGAGCAGAAGGTTATTCCCTCAGAACGCCCAATTACTACATTCGTTCGTTCATTGTTTTTTGAAGTGCCGATTAGTAACTAAAAGCAACTGGATCATGTGGCAATTTATGAAAGGGTATCCATGTGGATTACATATTGCCACTAGATTGTGACATTCCTTCGTGGCTGATGCATCGACGACCACTTACGGTGATTTGAGAAAGGACCTTGTTATCAGGACCCCCTTTGCTGAACTTGTCGTTGGAAATCGATGTGGAAAAACACATTTCCTGTCTGCCAAACGGCCAAAGTGCTCAAGATGCCACTATTGAGGAACGTCCTACTCTCTAAAAGTCCTCCAGTAATCTCCACTAGGCAGTATGGTGTCAAGCCTAATGTTTCTGGAACACTACAAAGGTGCTACTGCTACCTAAAGCTGTCCTCAGTATGAACGGATTAAGAATGAAATACCTTTTAACAGGTTGGCATGATCTTTCGAATTTAGTGCAAGGCCGTTTCTATCGAGGGAAGAGAAAAATCCAGCCAAGTGCAAAGCTTGTTATAGTCTACTTTGTGCAAAACAAGTGCAGAACATAATGTATCATTACAATAGGTTTCAGTGACTCCTTCAGACACCCAACACCAAATACCAAGTAACGCTTACCGGTAGAGTTTCAGCAAAATTTCCTTTAGCGCTGGTGATGCCCTCTGAAAGCATGCCATCCTTTGGTTCTTTGCGTGATCTGTCCAGTTCTGGGTCTGTGTTCATGTATATATGTTGGGGACTGAGAACTGCGCATCATTTTGCTCCTGTGGTTTGGAGAGCAAGCACTTTGAGTGGCATTTACGTCCTTGCTGCAATCATGTTTAGCAACATCTGAAGCAATGCACCTACCAAGAAACCTACCTCTCTCTCTGTGACACACAAACACCCACACACACGCACGCACCCACACATACTAACTTGGTCTGGAAGAAACATTCCACATTCATTTCACTGGTCTGGTCATGCCCTCTTCATTGCTAGATTTATGTTTTCGTTCCGATTGCTAAGCTAAGAACTATTGTTGCCTAGTGTTCCAGTGTGAATAGACACATGCATTTCACCTATTTAGAGCAGTGGATGGCTTATTTTTGTTTTTCCTTCTCTTCTTTCCTCCAGGTTATTCGTTGGTCACTATTCACCAAGATGTTAAAGAAGAGTAAATTACACAACTTAATGACTCTTTTTCACAGATCTCACAGCATTTGAAGCAGAAAACTCTGGATAGTCTGGGACCAAAACCGCTAGATATATAGTAAAATAAGATCGTGCTTCCCTTAGTTCTTCTTCTATCACATCAGCTATTTTTTGTTCATCGACTTTAAATAGTCGGAATCGTTAATCAGGGACCGTGCAATATTCAACCTAATATGCAGCAAGATAAAACTGATTCCTTTATCACCTACCAAAACAAACAAAAAGCACCAATCCATTATACAGTGACCAAGTCCCTACACATCATTAACAGCCCACCATATTTGAAGAGTGTTTTTTCTTTTGTCTTCTTACTCGTACCCTTGACTTCTTCGTTTGTTTCCTCTTCGAAACTTTTGCTAGAACACTGGCCGACAGCATCTATCACCCTCAGCTTAAAATGAAAGTACAGTCAATCCCTTGATTCTTAAATAGCACAAATCAAAAAAAAAAAAATTACTAATTGGTAAAATAGTGCCATAGTTGTAAGCAACTTTCTGGGCGGGTTCTTAAAATAAACGATGTGATCTCAATAGATTGAAAATCATCCGCTCCAAAAGTACATGTGTTTAGGACGTCAAATAACGGTCAGATATAAAATCCAGAGGATATTCCTCCTCTTTGTGGTATGGTGGTTATTAATACTTGTCGTTATGGTAAAGTATTTCTTAAATTTTCTATTATACCCTTTATTCTACCTTTTGAAACCATTTTACCCATATCCTACAAAAATTAACAATGGTCATTAAAGAAATTTCAAATTTTAAATTTACCTTCTAATACTCACTTAGCCCCATTATCTGCTCTCTCTCTCTCCATTTATTGGTAACTAGTATAGAGCACGTGCGTTGCACGTGAATATAGTACTCAAGAGTAATTTTTGAGGTGATATTATTATCTCTTTTGGGATCAAAATAATGTAATTCAATTATGTTTTTATTTTTTTTGTGATTTGTTTTAGAAGAAATGTATATTTGATGTTCGCAACTGTAATCAGTTCAGTATTTGAAAATATTATTTATAGGCTTCTGGATTTAAGAAATGTTTACTAGTACAACTGAAAATAAAAGCAAATAGAGAACTCAAGTAGGGGTTATTCTCACTTTTAAAAATATATGATATGATTCCTTTTTTATATTCTATCATCTTCTTTTATTCTATCACCTCTAGCGGGACTTCAATTAATATGATTCATCTAGAAAAGAGCCTTGAACATTTGGACTAGAATTCTAAAAGTATTCAATCAAATCTCACATCAGGAAAAAAGAATTCACATGGAGAACTTTTAAAGATACTGGTTATACATATACGGTATGAGCTTTCATTACACTAAAGAGAAGGTACTATGAAGTATTAACGCTAATTTTTAATATGGTTAATTACTCACGGTACCCCTAAGGTTTATCCTAAATTACACACGGACCCCCCTATCTTTTGAAAATTACACTCCGCTCCCCTGAGGTTTATCATTGTATTAAACAAAACCCACTTCCGTTAGGGCACTGTAAAAAAAAATTAGGGCAACATAAATTAATTTTGATATACCAAAAATACCCTCAATCTTTTGTCTTCCTCCTCTTTCTTGCCCAAAACAAGCCCAGCCGTTGCCACTAGACCCCGCCGCCGACGCCAAGCCACTGCCTACACACGACATCCACCACCGTCCTTCATCCTCAATCCGTACTTCACTCACTGACTCGTCTTTGTTCTTTTTTCAATGCGCAACAGCCTATTTGGACAATTCAATTCTTTAAAACGCATCTCTATCCATGCAATTCCAATCTCATACTCAATTCCATATACCTCAGTTTCACGTGTAATATGCCTAAGCTGCTTTCTTTCGATTTTCAGATTCCATTCCAGCCAGTTTCTCTCTTAGAGCTGCTTGAGAAGGTGGACAATCCTTCAGTGAAGACCTAACGAGAGGTTGTGGTTCCACCTCGCAAGGGGGGGCTAGTTCGTTTGATGAAGACAGTTCCAGGCCGCCCTACGACTCGGTATTTGTTCCTTCCTCTTACTCGTCTACCGGAAGTTGCTTCGCTCCCCAACTCGTTTAAGTCAACTGATGCCAGAAAAGAGAAGAAAGGGGCAAAGAATAGAATTGAGGGATTCTTTGAGAAAGCGACTAGGTCCCCCAAAGGGCCAGGTCAAGTGCCGGATTATTATTCATCGGCTGATTCTTCCGAAATTATACAATCCCTGCTGCTCCGGCCACCTACGGCCCGTAAACCCCTCCACGCCCACTCTGATTGGAATAGCATCCATAGAACCCCATTGGGAGTCAGATCTAGATCTAGATCGGTGAGTTACACGATGGCAAACCCAATTGTCTCACCGCCAACCCTTTTTTAATTTGGTTTCTCGTACAAGAATGAACACCTTTACAAGTTAATGATATGTTTGGATTTTTCTATTGACGCAACGTACTGAAGATGGCGAAGATTCACAAGAATGAAGTATGTTGTTCAGTGGTGGTGGTGAAAATAAATTGTGGTGGTAGAGAATTGGTGGTTATGGTGGTTGAGTAAATTTACATTCTTATGAGGGGTATTACCGTCATTTAGTTACTTCTGTTAACTCTTTGAACGGAAAAATAAAAAAGTGTAATTTAGTGTAATTTTCAAAAGATAAGGAGTCCGTGTGTAATTTAGGGTAAATTTCAGGAGTGCCGTAAATAATTAACCCTTTTTATTATAAAGGTGATAAAGACGACGTGGTTCAAACAACCGATTAAATAAGAAAATCTCGATCCTTATTGTCCAGAAGTTTCTCCACCTCGTTACGCCGCCTCAGATTGAAAATTCCACAGAAGCGTTCGCGTTAACTACGCTGGTAACATTGCGTCGAAGTACACCTTTCACATGAGTCGCCAATCCAAAACCCACATTTAATTCCTAGCTGATCATTTGCGCCCTTTTCTCTAACTACCGAAGCAGCCAACGAACGAACATAAACATGTACAAAAACATCCGCATATAATATCCGAGACAACGTAGGCTTCACCATTGTCAACAGTAAACGCCTTTTCTCCACTTCAATCCTAGGGTTTCCCCTCTCTTTCTCTCTCTCTATCTCTCTGCAGGCTTTCTAAATCTGCCCAATCTTCTGTTTGAATCCAAGTACGGGGATTTTGTCAATTGTTTTGATCATTTTTTCTTGTCCAAACTTCAATCTCTCAAATATTCTGATCGCTATCCTATGTGTAGAGTGCTCTGTTCAATGCATTTTCATTGACCCATTTGGTTTTCCTGAATCTTTCTTGATCAAAGAAGCTGCAACTTCAATACTTTGTTTTGGGACAGCCCGCGTTGACTTGATTGGCCAATGAAGAAAGGTTGGTGTTTCAATATGGGAATTTCAAGTTTTTGGGGATGTGATGTGCTTTAAGCCCTAATAGATTGTGGGTGTAGTGTAGTGTGCTCAATGGAAAAGAATGGAAAAGATGTTGATGGGGAGAAAATTGGGGGCAAGAATAAGGTTGTGAGTGGTTTGGGGACACCAAAAGTGGTATTGAATGGGAAGATAGAAGAGGATGATGATGATGAGTTGAAGTCACTGTTGTCGCCGCCACCGAGAGGTGGCTTGTTAAAAAAGCCGGGGAACCCTAGGCGGAAAGTGCAGTGGAACGATACGAATGGGAATAAGCTTGCTGAGATACTGGAATACCAACCAAGGTACAGTACATCGGTTGCAATTTTTTTTACTCCCTTTCATAATTTCTTTTCCTTTTGGCTTTCAACGGATTTCTAGTGTAGAATCCGGGCATCTAAGCACTGACTTAATATGATGTATTTGCCCTAGTTGACTTGTTATATGATAGTACTAACTACTGTTTGAGTTGAGCTCAATGTTTCAATATTGGCTTTCTGCAAAAGGTCAAAGGCAATTAAAATTATGAAAGGGAGGTAGTAAATAGTTATTGTATGTTTTCTTAGTATATAAAGAGCTTTGGTGGTTTTTTTTTTTTTTTTTTGGGGGGGGGGGGGTAATGTTAGTTAACTCGGTATGTTGTTTTAATCATGTTGAAGCTTTATTAACATGTTATGTAAGTCACATTAGTGTGGTTTTCATTGATTTAGTGTTTTGTGTCACTTAACTACTGGTACATATGCTTAAGAGTAGTATTTGTATTGAAGGTAAGCCTGGGGAAGAACGTGACGACTTGAGTAGAGGAGGTGGCTTGCAGCTATTTTAGGTGTGGGTAGGTTCCACCTTGGTTCATCCCGAGTCTTATTGTTCGATTTCCTTTTAGAGCAACACTTACGTGGTTATCTAATGTGCAGAAGTTGGATTAAAAATTGTCTAGTTGGAAAGTTATATTATTGATTCATCAAGGCTGGCCTCAAAATCTTTTCGGGGTCTTCATGATGGTTTTGGAATGAGTAAAAATTGAGATAAGTTGCATAGTAATTTCTCCTTAATGTTTATGTTTTGGGGTGGCCTTTTTCGGTCTATCGTCTGAATAAGATATGTTTAGCCACCCGTAATGAGGCATGAGGGAATTTTTACTAAAGATATCAGGCAAAGTGGTTCTTACATATATGGATAGATTAAGGAAGACCGTAATGGGAAAGAAGTATGGTAGTGAGGAAGATTGGCAAGTCGAAGAAGTTTGCCTTTTTCTGACTTGGTGAATGAGTGAAAAGACCAAGTGTGAGATTTTTTCATGCCTGCAAATTTGGGTGTGGCTTGTTTAAGATGATGTTTCCAGCTCCAATAGGATTACAGAGGATAAGAGGGTTGTTGTAACATCCCACATGTGCGGGGTTATAGAACATTTGCAGTGGAGGCATTTTTTCCTTGTTTCTGATGCAGCATGCATGTTTTCTATTGTATTATGATCAAGGAGTTCATTAGATGTGGGCATTGAGATGATGGACTATTAAGGTGAATGTTCTTGTAGGGTGTCAAAAGACTGTCTTTTGGAAGTCTATGGATGTACCAATGTTCATCGTGGGATTAAATATAATTTTTATTTGGGATGAGGGATCAAGTTCTCGCAAGTTATTACTCTATGTGCAAGGTGCAAGCATGGACTAATGGTTTTCACTGTGGTTGGTCTAAATAGGTTGGCCTTCTGACATGAGGTTGGTCATTTACAGCCATGGTCTGTCGTGAAAATTCAAGTGCTGAGAGGAGCAATTTGTATATGATAATGGAAAATACTACACTCTTCGGATCGAAGGAGATGCTCTGATCGTACCAGTGGTTCGTTAAGACAATGATTGCTAGTATTAATGGAATGGCCATGAAATTTTCACACACTTGTCAATTACGAGAATCTTCATTAAACAAGAGATACAACCATGTTTCGCTTCTAACAAGTTATCCAAATGCATCAGGAATGTTTATTCTGATGAGATGGTTTACATTGGAGACTTTGGTATATTTCAAATGCATCACACAGAAAAAACCAATTTAGGAATGTGCATGCTATGGATGTGTTAGTATGCACGCTATGGATGCAGCACTCACATGGGCTCCTTGATTGCTGTAAGGTCTCATTATCGGTCTACTGGGTGGTCTAAGCCGGCATAGCGTTACTCCCTCGTTAGGTATATTGTTAGTATCCTTGTCTTGATGCTTCGTGTAGAAGAAACTTTAAGACTGTGACACTCATTTTCCACTGTACTTGCTGTAACAGGATTTGTATTGCTTTCTTTTGCAAATGTTGCATAAATTGTGATTAATCTGATATTAGTGTCTGCGTCTAAGTTCCTCATATACATTTTTGGTTAATCTCTAAAAAAGGTGAATTGTAGATTTAGATCGAACTTATTATTTACAATATGGTAATCTGCATTTAGATTTTCAAGCCCGTAATTTTCACTTTTGAGGAATTTATCTTTTACCATTTTCATGTTTCTTTGAATTTTACGGGCTTATCCCAGTGGAATAAACCGCGTATGTTCTAGGCTTCCAGCTCTTTCATGTACCAGATGCATTCGAGTTATCCTGATTTTTTTTCTTATTCTTATTGTAGAATTGATTGTTGTTTAACCTCTGCAGCACATTTTAACTGATCTTTAGAAGACAAAGTAAATGTGTTAAATCATTAAAATTTTCCTACCAAAAATAATTACTTAATTTATGTATCGCGAGGATACATAAGAATTACACTTTGTTGGAAATTCAACTTTTTCTCGTTTGGGGATCCCAACTACAAACGAAACTCATAGTGTCCCTTTGAGAAATGGTATAGAACAAAATTATTTCTTCAACATGAAATCCTAAGGGGAGGTAACGTAACTATTTTCTGCCATGAGCTACCATTAAAAGATGAGAAGGATGTAAGATTGGGAGGTTGGGAGTGTGTGGGCCCTGCCAAAGCCCTGCAAACTCGCCCATGGTCATCTTGTTGAATTTATTCAAGGGAGAAGAGAAAATTACGCGTAGTATGGGGCCTCCAACCACTAGCCCAACTGAGTTTTTGTGTCTCAAATATATATATATATATATAGGGTCGTGATCCATTACTAGCACGATCTGGCCATCCGCTACATTATGTAGCAGACAATAATTTACCGTCCGCTACACTACGTAGCGGACGGGAAAAAAAATGGCGGTCGTGGCGCGCGATCGGGCCGTCTATTCTCGCGCGTGGACGGTCAGATCTTGCTAGCAACTTGGGTTAAGTTGCTAGCGCTAGCAATGGATCAGCTCCCATATATATATATATATATATATTGTTCCCAACCTATCTTGGCTACACCTATAGGCCCACTGGGGGTCCTAATTCTCATGACACGTCGGTAGGGATGGCAATGGGGCGGGTCGGATGCGGATCTTATAAAACCCTCACCCGCCCCGGTAGCCTTTTAACACTACTCCGCCCCGCCACCGGGTTATGTAAATACAATACCATACCAGATCCTATCAAAGTTTGTAAAACCGGTCCCCGCCCCGATCCGCCCCGCCCTTCCCTTGTAGCACTCAAAACTCCGTTTTCAGGTAATCGATCTGTAAGTTTTTCAGTTTTCTCTCCACATAGCCAATACAGTTATCACAATTCATCACGGCACAAAACACTGACTAATTAAACATTCAATCACAAAATCGAAAAAAGGAAACAATTACTAAAAGGCTACAATTCAACCACAAAACCATAACAAGTGATAAGGATTGAAAGCTGGATCAAGAAAGTTGGATGATGGATAGTGGACGGTGGATGGTGGTCCCCGAGGTTGAGGTGAACGCCGACGGTGCAGGGAGAGGTGTACAGTGGTCACCGAGTTGGAGGTTGACGCCGACGGTGCGGGGGAGCAGTGGACGGTGGTCGCGGAGGCGAAGATGGACGCCAACGGTGCGGGGGAGCAGTGGACGGTGGTCGCGGAGGCGAAGATGGACGCCGACGGTGCGGGGGAGAGCTGAACGGTGGTCGCCGAACTGGAGGTGGACGCCGACGGTTTGCTGGGGAGAGGGAGAGAAAGAAGGAGCCAAGGAGGCACTGAAGGTTGGTCGGCGGAGTAAAGAGAAGACTGAAACATTTAGGGCTTAAGGGACTATATATATAAATGGATGGACGGCTGAGATTATTTGGTGCATAGGGTAAGCATAACGGGGCGGGTACGGGTCGCGCGTCGGATACCGGGGCAGAGTACATAGAATACCATACCCGACCCTAACCCGCTGCGGATTTTTTAAAAAAATACCATACCCGCCCCATTGCTTGGTCAAAGTAAAAAAAACCCGCTCCTAACAGGGCGGAGCGGGGCGGAGATCCGCCGGGTGCGGATCTAATTGCCATCCCTACACGTCGGCACATTCAACGGTCAACATTTCAACGCTCATAAGCCGGTTAAAGCGACGCATGCTCTAGTCACGTGAGGTACTCGTGAAACAACCTTGGCGTGCCTTCCCCCTTAAGGGGGTCGGCCACCTACCTTGACGACTGATGACCGTCGTTCGCGGTCGCGCGCCGTAGTTGCGATGACTGTCGCTCGCCGCCGCGCTCCGTCGTCGCAACGACCGTCACTCGTTGCCGCGCTCCGTCGCCGCGACGACCATCGTTCGCCGCCGTGCGTCGTCCATGCAATGCCCGTCGTTGCTCGCGCACCGGCTTCATGGCGCCTGTCACCGTCGCCAGCGCATCGGCTTCACGGCGCCAGTCTCCCATAGTCGCGCACTATCGCCGCGACTCCCAGCGCCCGTCGCCCGTGGTCGAGCGCCATCGCCGCGACTCCCGTCACCCGTACGCCGACTTCACGAAGCCCGTCGCCCGTGGCCGCGCGCCCGCTTCATGGCTCCCGTTGCCCGCGAGCCGACTCCGCGACTCCTGTCGCCCGTCGTCCAGACATCATCTTTACGACCCCTATCGCCCGGACAACATCTCCGCAACCATTGTCGCCCGCGTCCGCGCGACAGCTCCGCGACTCCCGTTGCCCGCGCGTCGTCTCCGCGACACCCGTCGCCCACGCGCCAGCTTCGCGACTCCCGTCTCCCGCGCCTGTGTGTCGCCTCCGCGACCCCACGACCTTCGTCGCACGCATCCACGTGACAACTCCGCGACTCTCGTTGCCCGCGCGCCATCTCCGCGACCTTCGTCACCTGCACCCCCGCGCTTTCTCCACTACCCCCATCGCCGGCGTCCCCGCACCGCACTCTCACACGCCATCGCGCCCATGCGCCGCGCCACTTTCGTGACGTGCACCGGGCACCAGACATCGTCTCGCGACACTCGTCGCCGCTCTCGTGCGCCATTCTCATGATACGTGCCCCAGCACTAGGTATTGTCTCGCGACGGTAGTCGCCGCGCCCATGCGCCACAATCATATTACATGCTTCCGGGGGGCTCCGCTCGTAGTGCTCCGGCACAAGTACACCTCGTAGCGGGATGGGCTCGTTATCACAAAGCTATCGCCGTCTTCATTCCGGGGGGCTCTGCTCTTAGTGCTCCGGCACGAGGACCCTTCGCAGCGGGATGGGCTCGTTACCCCAAAGCCATCGCCGTCACCATTCCGGGGGGCTCCGCTCGTAGTGCTCCGGCACGAGGACCCTCCGCAGCAGGATGGACTCGTTACCACAAAGTCATCGCCGCCACGGGATGGGCTCGTTACCACAAAGCCATCGCCGCCACGGGATAGGCTCGTTACCACAAAGCTATCGCCGTCTTCATTCCGGGGGGCTCCGCTCGTAGTGCTCCGGCACGAGGACCCCTCGCAGCGGGATGGGCTCGTTACCACAAAGCCATTGCCGTCACCATTCTGGGGGGCTCCGCTCGTAATGCTCCGGCACGAGGACCCTCCGCAGCGGGATGGACTCGTTACCACAAAGTCATCGCCGCCACGGGATGGGCTCGTTACCACAAAGCCATCGCCGTCTTCATTCCGGGGGGCTCCGCTCGTAGTGCTCCGGCACGAGGACCCTCCGCAGCGGGATGGACTCGTTACCACAAAGTCATCGCCGCCACGGGATGGGCTCGTTACCACAAAGCCATCGCTGTCTTCATTCCGGGGGGCTCCGCTCGTAGTGCTCCGGCACGAGGACCCCTCGCAGCGGGATGGGCTCGTTACCACAAAGCCATCGCCGCCACGGGATAGGCTCGTTACCACAAAGCTATCGTCGTCTTCATGGTAACGAGCCCATGTTGCTTTGGCAAAAAGTATATTGTTTTTTCAATAGTTCTATGCTATAGATAATGGCGACTTCATTCGTTCGGTTTTTTATTGTAAGGAATACTATGACGCCGCAGGCTATTATGTTGTCATATTCTTCACCAGTATTCCATCTTCATGTAAAGTTACACTTGCTTAACTTGTAACTGTGACATTGAAATCTAAATTAGTGATTATTAGAAGTTTTTATTATGAGTTATTCACGACTTTTGTTGTCATCCTAATCTCACTTGTAGTCTTGTGTGCCTACAGCGATGTGAGTGATTCTGACGATGAGGATTCTGATGCTTGCATGTGTACCGTAATGTAAATAACAGTTATAACTAACTCTTGAGCAAATCCCTTTGCTGGACAAATCATTTCCCGATTTCAAGAAACAGTACAGAGGTTGCAACTGGCAGCTTTGTGGGCAGAAGTTTGTAAAACGGGAAACACCAGTCTTGTGCTGCAGCATCAATTTGTTGAATTTCGTTAAACCAGAGGTTAGTACCATGTCTTAAAATGGCCTTAATTGTCTGATCGTTGGAGTTAAACAGCAGTGATCTTCTACATTGAAGGATGAAGATGATTACAGTTTTATGTCGATAACGTGTAACACGCCGAGTGTAATGTATAGCTTTTAAAATCTTTGTAGTTACAGCATGTACGAGTTAGTGATATATATCTGCATATCATACTCCATGTTTACCATCTATAATGAAGCAGCAAGTGCATTTATTTGTTAATTTAGTGTCTTCCTAGACTGATGACGTACACAAGAAAACTGAGTGGTGCTTGTACCAAATAAGTTGATCATACAAGTCCATTTGACAATGAATTCAGTATAGTGGATGATCAGGATCTTTTGATTATATAGTGATAAATCGTGTAATAATTGATGGGGTAAGATCCAGTTCACTGTATACAATTGTGCCCTTTTGATTCTTAATTTGATCTGACAGGAGACAAGCTTACACCTGCAAATTTGGAGTAAATACAATAGTGATGCATGTGACACTTCTAATATGGTGTTGTTATACGGTGCTAGAAGTATATCTTGCACGGTGTAGTCAATTCTGATATACTATGGGCCAGTAGATTCTTTGTCAGTGAACAGATTATGTGATTTCATCAACCAATCCTGGACTGGAGAAGTATTTTCCCATGTGATTACATAAGTTGGCGTCAACTAATGTACCCCTAGAGCCAGGCATGCAGTAAATGTCTTTTTCTTTTTGAACAGGTGCACCATCTAGAACTTACATGAAGGCATGAGTGCTGCACTATTGATCAGAAAGTCAAAAAAGATTATGAGAATAATATAACCCCACCATACCATGCTTTTCTGTTGGGTATTACAAAGACCACTATGTAAGAGAACAAAGCGCAGGGGTCCAGGATTGTTTTCCTAAAAATGTTCCTTGGATGGTTTTTAGTTTGTGACTTGCTTCACCATTTTATGAGCCGTCTGCAGAAATATAGCTGGAACATAATACTTTTTTCAATATGATCCTTATAGGCTTTCTTATATGTTGAATATGCTTCTGCTACTGATCAAGAGATTTTTTTAACCTTGGGTAATTTGGTCGTCTACTATTTGTATCAAAAGCTAGATACTTGGTTTGAAGCAAAAGAATTACAATACAAATCAAACTTCATCAGCAGTACCGCATCTTTGTGTGACAATAATGCAAATCCGAAGACTCTTAACAAAAAGAACAGGACATTGAATGATATCACTCTCGTGAAACATATTGTAGGAAACAACCGAAGTACCTGATTTGAAATCCCTCGACAACCTCTTTTCACTGGGTAAGTTTGTGCCTTGCTTATCTTTCAATGGTAGTAGTAGATGTTATAGTAGAAAAGTAGTTACGCCACTGTCTTTTCTCTAGGATTTTGGCAACTCCATGACTACCTTCTTAGGCCTGCAACTTGGCGATACGCCTATTTGCTCTAGTGTGTGAATATGATTATTCCATCATGGTTTTCTTCGATGACATGGCCAAAACTGTATAGCTGCTACCGCAGTTGATGGTTTCTTGCTTGGATTGAGCCAACCAGTTTGAGAGTCTGGTATGAACTGCAAATATCTTGCGTTAGCGGCTTGGCATCATTTGAGTTAGAACTGAAAGGTATGGTACTGAAACTTGGCATAGAGTTTTGTTCCTTCTGCTCTGGTAGCGCGTTAGCCTTCCTAAGTTGCTTTTGAGGTGTTGCTCTAGCTTTGATTGCTTTCCATTGAGTCAGATTCTCAACTGGATTGAGCACAGAGTGCACATATTTACTCCTGTCTCGAGCGTTACGATTTATCCCAAGTTTCTTAAGCTCTTGATATGCCGAAGCATGATAAGGCATAAAATTGTTGGTTCCATCAGCCGATTGAGAATTATAAGCCATAGAGAGAGAGTAGAATTCTTCTGGAAGCTTTACATTCCTTGTTCTACAACCATCTTCGTCATCATTGCTGTCTTGACTATATTCTTCATCAGTTTCACCATCGTCGTCATCATCATCGAGATCACTTTGCTCAAGTTTTACGTCCTCTTCATCATAGCTAGCTCTTAAATTCTGATATCTATAACCAGAAATGTATGGTCCAATCCTCGACGCCATCGAGTTCTGATGGTACTGGAATTTGGAAAGGCTTTCGCCTGCTTTTGCTTCGTCGTTCTTTTCCCATGATGCCTTTTTACCAATCTCGGGAAAGTAATCAGTATTTTCATCGGTAGGGATTGGCTCGTAGGTTTTGACATTCAAATTAAAGCGGACTTTCTTTTTGATTTTGGAACTGGACCGCTCCTTAGGCGTATCTCTAACATCAAAAAGAGCAAATATAAAAGACTACATATCTGAAAAACAACAATTAAGTGGAAAAGGACAGGAAATAGAGAGAACATAAATAAACGATATCTAAGTGACTGACATGAACACGGGATCCGAGCTGATGGGGTTCTCCGTGACATTGTACGTTGTAATGTCCTCAGATTGAAGGTGTTCGTAACTTCCATGTCCCTGCAACAAGTTTGAACGAACAAAAACGTGTGTAAAAACGAGAAACTTGAACCAACGAAGGCAAAGGCTAAGAAGAAGAACTATGATTTCATAAACTGCAATTGTATCTGGGAGTGAAGCTTGAAGTTGGTCTCAGTACTTGGTGTCCAGATAAAAGATCTAAGGCAGACTTTCGACACTTTCGCTTCTTGGAGTAACCGAAACAGGCAAGAAACCATCTCATTTGGAACTTCAGCTAGATCCAAAGACTGCCCTTTTGCTCCCAATGGTGTGATGGCCTTAAAAGGGAGAGGGGGTGGAGAGGGATTAAAGTTTGAATGTGTTATTGGCTCCAAGTAAATTTGAAAAAAGGAACGTTGAGTAATGAGGTGATGCACAAGTTTAATAAATGACAGGGGGCATAGCTTTGTCATGGGGACACTCTGGCTCCACCTACATTTCTGGTAAAATCATATTCGAGTTCGATTTATGTCCAACACTTTGTTGTTCTCTCTCTCTTTTTTTTCCCTCTCTTTTTTAATCAACCTCATCTATACTTCTGGCTAGTTTGAATCTATAAATGATAATTTGATAGTCAAGTAAATAATTCAACCCAAAAGAAGATAAAAAGAAATGCCTCCTCACGATACCAATGAAAACACACACACACACACAACGAGCGAGAGAGAGAGAGAGAGAGAGAGAGAGAGAGAGAGAGAGAGAGAGGCAGGCGCCACCCCTTGGTTCTCCTCTTGTGCTTGGCTTAAAAGGTAGCACTCCCGTATTTACTTTATTTACTAATTTTAATTCCGTGCGTTGCGTACGGAGTAACAACCAGGAGGATATTGAGAAAGCTCATCATAGTATCCTTAATAGTAATAAGAAAAAAGGAAATAACAATAGTAGTAACATCAGTAACAGAAATGTTATTTCCACCTTTTCGTGGGATTTTCCTACCATTTTTTGTCATAAAATAAAATTTAGAAACAATCATTAGCTTTTTAGCATCAAATGAAAAGTTAAAATAGCATATAAAGTGGTAGGAATAGTATCTTACAAAAAAAATAGTAATGATTATGATAACTCGTGTGTTGAGGTTAGAATTAATAAAGACCAGCAAGAAGAGAATAAAAAGATATATCAAAATGATGACAAATAAAATGAGGGATAAGGTTATATATATTGTAAAGATTGGAATATTGAGCTTGTCTAAAACATAAAAAAGATTTGAAAAGGCAATGGTGTTGGTCACATATTTCAACAGTGGTGGTGGTTGTCGGTATTGCAATGGTTGTAAAGGTCAACCGTCTTGGCTATGGTGGATGTTGGCGTCGATGGAGGGACGACATCAATAGCGTATATGTGGGTTTCTGGCTATCGTGGATGAAGACGGTTGCTGGTGATGGCAGTGGATTGTCGATGACGGTGGTTTGGGGATAATTAATAGTTGTACTTGGTCATGGAAATAAGGTTTGTTAAAGAGAGCATATAATGTAAATTTACGATCTTAGGCCACGTTTGACGCGGTTTTTTTTTCCTCTTTTTTTCAGTTTTGAAAATTGGGAAAAAAAAGTGCGTTTGGTAACCATTTTTTTTCCTTCTCCAATTTAAAAAATTAGTTTTTAAACTGAAGAGTAAAAAAAAACTCCAAAAACTGATTTTTTTTTTAGACCACCACCACCACCCTCCCACCGCCGGCAGCCACCTCAGGCGACCACCTCCGGCCGCCGGCAACTGTCGGCAGCCACCGCCGGAGACTGCCGGCAGCCACCTCCGGCCGCCGACCACCATCACCACCACCGTTGGCCACCGCTACGCCCCACCACCGCCACCGCAAACCACCAAAAAAAAAAAGTCAAAATAAAAAGGGTTACCAAACACCAAAAAAAAAAATTCAAAAAAAAAAAGGTAATCAAACACCCACTTATTTTTGTAAAAAAAAATAAAAATTAAGCTGCTCTTTAAAACTGAAAACCAAAAAAAAAAAATTGTCAAACAAACCTTAGATTTTGAAAAAAGTTAAACATTATCCAATTAACCCTTTGCATCCACTCTACCGGATATAAGGTTTTATACAACACGATTTTCTTGTTAAAGGATCAAGTAGATACCAATAAAAAAAGAAAATTGACTTAATGGGTTAGACATGCGGGCATACAGAGATTTACTTCTTTTATTTTTATTGGCTTGGCTAGAAATAAATGTGTGTTGCCTATTTCACCCCAACCCTTACATTAAAAAATTAGGACGATGTTCATTCTTCACAATGCTACCAAAAAAAATGAAATAGAGCCTAAAATGTTTTGGCAGTAAAGGTCAAGGTTTACTACGCATTTAATTCTTATTAATATGGAATGAACAACAACATGTTTAATTTTGTTCATCTTTGGGAGCTATTTTTTATGGATCCCGTAAACATTGATATAACTGTAGATGGACTACAGAAACTTAAAAGATATAACGAAAATAAAGACAAAACTAAAATAAAGACAAATGACCAATGTCGCATCAGAGCTTTTGTCGGAGGTCTTATAGGCATAGTTATCAAAACTAGACCAATCATTAAACCAATAAAGACACCGGTTCACTGGTTCAATCGGTTATTGAAGTAAATAGATTTATATTAATTAAAGAAAAAATTACACGATCAAACATACATGATAATTTACAAATTATCAAGTTTAACCATAACTAATGTGCTAAAATTCCTTTGATCTTTAATTTTTTAAACTCCAAAGTTATTTAAAAATAATATGAGAAAAACTAGTGTGTATTAAAGAGTTAATAATAGTACTGTATTTGCTTTGTTGTTTGCTAACGAAGATGTGTGGTTTGTTAAGTGGTATTAAGGTACTTAATAAGAACTTTTCATTTTGGAATCTCAAATTCAATTCCTAGTGTCAGTAAATGTATTAAAATGAGTATTTTTTATAAATGTAAACGTATCTATGAGTGTTAACCCTTATTGGTTGGACAGTGAAATCGGTCGGTTTATGCCACATCATTCGGTTCAAGTATGAAAGTGGTCCAACTTGAGAACCTAACCGGTGAATAGAACCTAGGCGTGCCTTATAACACTGCTCCCTGCACAATCAGTAATCAAACTCATGACCACCACGACGAATGGCAAAATCTTTTCAACCCTTTTAAATATAGTCATCACTGTCATCATCTTCCTTTATTCGCCACCTTTACAAAAAAATTATTGATAAAGAAAATAGTGTTCGTGATAAAGATCGAAGATAATTGAACTTAGGATCTAGACTTGAACTAAATGTGCATAAAGAAAAGGAGGATCATTGTTCTTTATGAATGAGGCTCACATATGGACGCTAATGCCACTCTAAATGGCACTGTTTCTCTCGCTACCCGGCACTACCGAGAACTGTACTGAAGATCCATAAGAACTCTATGGCAACATTGCTCAAGGCGAACTGCAACAAGTTACACATGATTTTGAATTCAACTCAAAAAACTCCCCTAATCATCCCACATGAGAACTTAATGCTACTTTCTTTCCTTAACTGCAACATAATAACTTAAATTCGAGCGATTAGAGAGGATCAAAGACCAAATTGACAGAAATAAATTGAGTAAGGCTGGCCTTCCCAAAATTTTATCCTAATTGTTGACGTGCAAATGAGGTGACAAGATTTGGTTCATGCATTTGAAAAGAAGAATGGTGTCAACAATTCTTAATTCTTGGCTCACGCCATTTACATCATATGGAAGTAAATATTTTCAATAAAAATTTCAGAAGAGCAGCAAAACTCAGTGAAGTTTAAGGGATTTAATAAGATTTTGTATGACAGAATCCCCATGTCCAGATGGAATGTGAGCTCTTTTCTTCTGAAAATACTGACATTTAGTTGGGAACAATGTATCCAGTGGCAGAGCCAGAATTTTTTTTAAAGGTGGACACCAAAATCTCAATCTAAAATTAACAATCCCATTAGAAAATTTACCAATTTTTAATTGCATATTGTTAGTTCCAAAACTCAATTGTTATATTCTAAAGGGATAATTGCATAAAATACCCTTGTGATTTGGAATAATTGCAAAAAGACCCCTCTTGTTACAAAAGTTACAGAAAGACACCTGAGTTTACAAAGGTGTTCTATCATAAAATTTCCGTAATGGAATAATGAAAATGTCTAAATTGCCCATCTATATAATTTCGAAATGCATCAATTTTTTCATTTCTAAGTCGTGACTTCCAAAGGCACAAAAAATTGGTGGTAAACCCAACTCCACCTAGGTTCATCTCAATCCATCCGAAGACATTAGAAAATTTAGTGGTAGCGACGCAGCGAGAGTCTAGGCTCGATCGTGGCGGGACTGGCGGCGGCGCAGCAAGTGGTTGGGCTCAATCGCGACGGGGCTGGCATCGGCGTAAGGGGGGATCGATTGGGCTGCCTCGAACGGTAATGACACCAGATGTGACTGATTTACCCGGATTGGACAAACTCAGATCTAGGGTTTAAATCGCACAATGCGATTTGAAACCCTAGATCTTAGTTTCAGCAATTAGGGTTCGATGCGACTGGGCGATGATGGCAGCCGTGACATTGGGTGCTGGTTGTGGATGGCGGCGGTAGTAGATCTAAGGTTTTTTGTTTGAATGGTGGACAAGGCTATGAACATGGTGGGTGATTGGGGCTGGTTGCGGTGGCGTAAGTGTTGGGGTGATGAAAGGGCTTTCGCCGGCAGCGTACGGTAGCGAGGCTGGCGGCATCGTAGGCGCATGCTGGTGGCTGACGGGAAATGAGATGTCAGTGGTTGATGGGAAACTTAGAGGAGCAGGTGAGCTCGGTGTCCTCCGCCGGCGCAAGTGGATGTGCCCAAGGTGGGTGGTGGCAGACGGGGCGGTGGCGGCTAGGGTGGTGGTTGGCAAATGTGGCAGCTAGGGTTAGGTTTTGGTGAAATTGAAGAGATAAAAAGTGAGGGTATTTTTGTCTTTTTAAAGTATAATTTTTTTACTAAACACATTTTTAAAGAGTGTGAAGAGCACGCTTCATTAATTTAGATGATTTGTCTAACAGTTGCAACGAAATAAGCACCAGAGGGAGGCTTTTGCAATTTTTGTAAGGAGTGGGGTGTTTTTGCAACTATTCCAAACCACAGGGGTATTTTACGTAATTATCCCTATTCTAAATTGATACAAAAAAGTAAGGGTTCTTAGAAGTAAAAGATTTAAGAATCAATCACTGGATCTTTCCTCGCTTTCACACACTGCCGTGACCATTAGTGTCATCGTCGAGAAATTGACCAGCAGGCTGTCGTCCGTGAGCGCTGTCGCCGGTGAGCCTGTGAATTAGGCCGTGAGGCCATGCCTAAGCACGTGAGGGCGTGACCTTTGGTCTTAGGGTGCCGTGACTCGCAAGCCTGTGATCTGCTGGAGGTGGACCGACCGGTGGAGGCAGTAGCGTTGGCCGTTAAGGGTGTGTCGGCGAGAGGTAAGGCCGGTGGGCAGTGAGAGAACTGAGGAGGAGGCGGTGCTCTCCTGTCTACATATGTACCTTTAAGGCTTTGAAAGTATTGAGGCTTTGGAAACTGTAAAAAAAAAAAAAAAAAAAAATTTGACTTTATATGTAGATTAAGTTTTTATTTCTATTTGTTTGGTTTATTTGTTCAACTTTAACATTTTAAATGACTGAAAGGATTTTTTTTAAACTATCTTTGGAACTTTTAGGTAAATTAACATGTAAAATGACTACAAATACATCTCCTTTAAGCATTTTTTTAAAATTTTTAGGTGGGTACTTTCACCATTAGGGATAAAATATTCCATCTAAAGAGAAAATTTTCTGGAGAACCGGCCCACCGGTGCCCCCCGCTCCCTCCGCCACTGAATGTATCCAAGGTAGAAGGTAGTCCTTTTGTTTCTTAATTGTGACCCCCTGATGCCACAGCTAAATTACACACACACATAGTTTTTTTCCCCCTAAATGTCAAAACCCTGAGATGTTAGGCCAATTAGTCCGTGTAATTTTTCTTACAAAATAGCCTCCAAGGCAATTGCTAACAGATGAAAATTATACTCCCAAATATCATTTCCAATTGTCAATGTGCTTTTGTTCCAGACAGACTCATTTCTGATGATGTCTTAGTGGATTACGAGAATAACCTTTGTATAAAGTATAAAACCTAGGGAAAACCGGCACATGGGCGCTAAAGCTCGACATGAGTAAGGCATATGAGCTCGTCAAGTAGGGTTTTTTTTAAAGAGGTCATGACAAAGCTCGGGTTTGATCTACGGTCGGTTTTTACAATAATATGTTGTTTAACTACAATTTCTTATTCCATAATTCTGAAAGTTGATTAGCTTGGATTTTTTTAGGTTGAAAGAGGTCTACATCAAGGGGGTCCATTATCATCTTATGTGTCTTATTTGTGTAAAAGGACCATCCTTTCTCCTTGCAGATGCTGAAGCGAAGGGCCTCATTCACCGTGTAGCTGTCAAAAAAGGTTGCCTACGAGTTTCTCTTTTTTTCTGGACAATAGCCTATTTTCCTTCGATGCAACATTAGGGGGGGACGCGATAACGAACATATTGGAATTTATTAGAAAGCATCTGGGTAACAAGTGAACCTTGAGAAGTCTTTGATGGTGTTGAGCAAAAACACTCAACTAGGTTTAAAAGTAGAGTTGGCAAGGTGGTAGAAGGTTAACCTGGTGGAATCTCAAGACAAGTACTTAGGATGATAAGGGTGTCTTCTACACAGGGCTCTCAAAGCAGATTGCAACACTAGAGGAGGGGGATGATAAGGGTGTCTTCAACGCAGGGCTCTCAAAGCTAATTGACGACATCTTTGATTAGAAATCGTCGAAGCATGTGCAACATTTGAGACATGTTGTTTTGCGAAGCAGTCGAGATTTTGGACGATAGATTGAAGGTAATTCTTCTACTATCAATTAAGCATGAAAGTTGTAGATTTGTCTCATATAAGTAACATTATTTGTGATGTTCAGAGGTTTTTAGAGAATATCAATATGAGTCAGCTGTACAGGAAATAGAGTAACAATGAACTAGTTAGGAATGTTAGATTTATCAGTTTGTTTGAGACTTGATTGAAGAGGCCCCCACTTCTTGATGTCGTCTATCCTAAAAGACTATTGCCTCTCACTATCCTCCTCCCTTTCCTTTAACCCTTTCTTCATTCGCCATTTTCGACCTATTTCCATTTTCCACGAAGAACCCCAACTATGCCTTCGGCTCACCCTCTGCGGCCATATCCAAGGAAGATGTCAATCGCCGGTCAGCCATTACCAATCCCACCACCGTCTTTCTAAGTCTAAATCTACCCCGTTGATGTCATATCGTTCAAACTATATAGGATGAAGATGGAATACATTGCAGTTGGGTCGAACTTGTAATATACTCCCACCGTCCCTAATTAATTGATCATATTTCTTTTTTGGGCAGTCCCAACAGAATTGATCAATTTCAAATTAAGAAAAACTTCATAGGTATTTTTCATATTTACTCTTCTTACACATTTTTTATTCTATTCTTATCTCCACATTTATTCCTTCACCAACTCATTTTCTTCCCTCTTTCTATCCTACTTTCTCTTGAATTAAAATGAGAAACTCATAAAAATAATTCATATCGTAAATAAGTGTACAAGTAAAAAATTGATCAAATAAAGAGCGACGGGACAGAGTACTAAATAACCACCATGGAAAAACCCAAAGAGCTTTTTCGAACTTGTCATGCTTTGGACTCGATCCTAGTTTGTGGAATCGTCCTTCTAAGCCTTCCCGGTCAAAATGATGTTAAACTTCTGAATAGACTTTCTATTTTAGGACTTCCTAGGTTTATATTTCATTGTCCAGAAGGAAATGAAAAAAGGAAAAAAAGGGAAAAAGAAAAAACATGAAAAAGGACTTCCGGACAAAGATCCGAAGGAATAAAATATCTGACACCAAAACGACACCGTTAGGTACCAATGCCAAACCTAGACAATCTCATCCATCCAACCCAACACATCCACACCGTCCACTCGGAGTAGCTCCGATCACTTCTTATTCCCCTCACGAGTTGACCCTCTCTCCCCTCTCTCAAACCCAGGCGGCCAAACCCTCGCGCTCTCTCTCACACACTCACACAGGACACCAACCCCCCAGACAAATCGAACCCATTTCGGACACATGGATTCAGATCAGGGAAAGCTGTTCATAGGTGGGATTTCGTGGGAGACATCGGAGGAGAAGCTGTCGGACTACTTCGGCAACTATGGCGAGATTTCGCAGGCCGTGGTCATGAGGGACAAGCTATCTGGCAGGCCCAGGGGCTTCGGTTTCGTGGTGTTTGCGGATCCCGCCGTCCTCGACAGCGTCCTTCAGGAGAAGCACGTCATCGATGGCCGAACTGTAAGACTCTTAAGAACCCCAGATCCGCTATCTTGTGTGCTCTGTTTGACGTTTTGATGCTTGATTGTTGATGGGTCTGGGTATTGTTGCGTTTCGCTATGTGGGTTTCTTTTGGTTTGGTGTTTTGTCGGTGGGTCTTATGCGTTTTTTCACCATCTCATTTGCGTCTGTTTAGTTTCAACTTCTGGTTTTTTTGGGGTTTTTTCATCTATTGAAGTTATACTGTTGGATTGTTAGTGTGCCTGGTTATATAATGCTTTGGCTTGTGGGTTTTTGGTGGTTTAGGTTTTTTCCATGGTCGTATTTTATTTGCTGCTGTATCGATATGTACTTGTTTGATTGGCTTAGGGTAGTGTATGTTGTGCTGGTTATTAATGGGTCCGTTGTATATTTATGTGTGCGCTTAGCGTTTTGGTCGTTTGTTCATGTATTTGTTTGGAAATGTTGCAATAGACCGTCACTCACTTGCATACGCAGACATACCCTTTTTCTGTTAGCTTTCTTTGTTCTTGCTTTCTCTTGGAATAAGGATCTACTTCTGTGCTGAGAAAAGTTGCCTATGGAAGAATGTATTTCGTATTAATTGTTAAATGGTTTATTTCTTTTATGTCATTAAACCCCTAATGGTATTTTAATCACGTAATTCCAAACTAATCCGAATCATAGAATTGATAATTTGGAGGCTCGCATAGTATTCACTATCCTTTCCCCCTCTGCTTTCTTGCTGTTGTTGGGATTCGTGTCTTTGATGTTAATGTTGTTGTTCGTGAGCATTTTTCTGTATATTCTGTTAATATGTGTTGTCTCATAGTTGCTCATTCTATGATGAGTAAAGTGTCTTGTCTTTCTTTTGGTACAGCATCTATCTTAAATCCAATTGTTTGACCTGTAAAACGAGTCCCTATATTATTGGATTTATAGTATTCTGTGTTGTAGTGCTATTTTGGTTATCTAATCTCAAGTAATTACAATAATATCCTGTTTATAGACTTGGGGGGGGGGGGGGGGGGGAAATCATGTAAAATAAGGCACAAAGGTACCGTCTGTATTATTTGGCGGAACTATTCAAGAGTTGCGATATACCTCATTTCAAATATATCTCATGATAAAATATTTAGCCTTTTGCTTGCTTATCAACATCTCAATCTTGTCAAAGGCTCTAAACACCAAACTATGCGTAAAAGAGTTAAATGCTTTCTCATCTGAGGAAGCAACAGTAGGTGATCCATTCACACCCTTTCTATTACTAGCCCATATAGATCTTTGCGCTTCCTCAAGTTCTTTGTGTTTTTTTAAACTTATGATTTTTGTGTATTTCTTTCCATTTTGTGTATGTTGGGTTGGGGGGTGGGGGAGGTGTTATTTTGTGAATATGTAAAGTTGAGGATTGCAAGGAGGATATACTTGGTAGTGACTACATAAACACAATAGATATGGTCTCAATCTTTTAATTCTTACATTTCTATGTGCATCTTGTGTAATTATATAACTTTTTACTAACCGTTAGTCATCCGTGTGACTTGTGATACAACAAATTCAAATGATTGACTTCAAATTTTCCAAATTAATAATCTGTCCTCGTGTCTCTCTTGTATATTGAAACTGACACGTCAGTTACGCATCTGAATTGTGTGCAAGTGTACTTGTACTAGTTGAGTGCCTCATTTTGTTTTACAGCTTCTCGTGCACTTCTTTTTTGCTGTAACCACCATTTTTATCGTCTAGGTTGAGGCTAAGAGGGCTCTATCAAGAGAGGAACAACAGGTATCCAAAGCTGGAAACCCTAATGCTGGTAGAAATTTTGGAGGTGCTGGAAATGTAAGGACAAAGAAGATATTTGTTGGGGGATTGCCTCCTACCCTGTCCGAGGATGGATTCCGCCAGTATTTTGAAACTTATGGTCAAGTAACTGATGTAGTAGTGATGTATGATCAGCAGACAAATAGACCTCGTGGATTTGGATTTATTTCCTTTGATACTGAAGATGCAGTTGATAGGGTGTTACACAAGACCTTCCATGATTTGAATGGCAAGCAAGTGGAAGTGAAGCGGGCTCTTCCTAAGGATGCCAATCCCGGTGGTGGTGGCCGATCAATGGGTGGTGGTGCAGGTGGTGGCGGTAGTGGAAATTACGGGAGTTTTGGTTCTTCTGGTGGTAGTTCAGGTTCGTATGAAGGTCGAGCGGATGCTAACAGGTATATGCAATCTCAAAATACTGGAGGCGGATTTCCACCTTATGGTTCTTCTGGTTATAGTACACCTGGGTATGGATATGGTCCTGCCAGCAATGGCCTTGGTTACGGTGGCTATGGCAGTTACGGTGGTGCGAACCCCGCATATGGTGGTCCAGGTGGCGCAGCCTATGGAAATCCCAATGTTCCTAATGCTGGGTATGGAAGTGGTCCACCAGGTGCAGCAAGAAGTTCATGGAGCAATCAGGCTTCCTCTGGATATGGTGCCGCAGGCTATGGTAATGCTCCTTGGGGTGCATCTAGTGCCAGTGGTGGTGGTCCTGGTACTGGAGGTCCTGTTTCAGCACCCACAGGTCAATCTCCAAGTGGAGCAGCTGGGTACGGGAATCAAGGTTATGGTTATGGTGGGTATGGTGGAAGTGATGGATCTTATGGAAATCCAGCTACTTATGGTGCGGTTGGAGGGCGTCTGGGAAGTAACCCAAATAGCAGTTCTACAGGTGGTGTATCTGGAGGAGAGCTACAGGGAAGTGGTGGGGGCTACATGGGAGGTAGCTACGGTGACACCAACGGTAATTCTGGGTATGGAAATCAAGGATGGAGATCTGATCCCTCGCAAGCTTCTGGGAACTATGGGGCTCAAGCCAATGGACCACATGGTGGACAAGTTGGATATGGTGGTGGATATGGTGGTGCTCCGACACGACAGGCTCAGCAGCAGTAATTTTGACCATTTGAGATTTGATACATCTGGGAGTTCATCGTTCTGCCAAGGATGTGCATTCAATGCTTCCCGCCTCGGATGCAGAGGTGCCATGCACCAAATGGGACTGGTTGGATTGCTTAAATCCCAGTAGTTTGCAGTATCTACTTTCCTAGTTTAAATAAGCAGTATTTTTGAGGAGTAGTGTTGCCCCTTTCTTTACTATTTGCTTCTGAGTGTAGTTTTATTTTGCGTGCTTATAGTTGTGCCTACTATCTTATCTGGAGCTTTTGTTACTGTAGTGTTTAACGTATAATAGCTTAAATTTGAACTATTGTTGTTGCTACATAGATTGTTGTGATGTCGGGTAACAGTTGCTATTCTCTAGCAGGATTAGATGATTACTTGGGGAGCTACATGATTAGAATCTTTGCGTGGTAATAGTAGTCTCCCGTTACTCTATCTGATATGACCAATTAGAAGTACAGAGCTGGTAGTGCGCATCTTACTGATACGAGTGGAGCTGTAGGCTACTTTGGTTGATCAGTTCGTAATGGGTAGCGATAAACGTAAATGGGTAGCGATAATCGTAGTGGTAGTTCAACTTTGACAATGGCATAATCATTTGCGCCTGTGCCCTTGTGTTGTACAGGAGGAGAGATGCTCGACTCCTAAAGTGAAGTGTCTGCTTGTGGCTAAACACGAGCTTCATGCTGGATATGTTTTCTGTGGAATGGAACTTAAGAAGTGGATTTAGCTGGGTTGACCAATTTGCATTAGCCTGAGATTGGTCATGCCGAAGCCAGGCCATGCCGATGCTATCAAAGTGGAGTGACAAGCTACATTCAGGTTGTGGTGGGATCGAGTTTCCGAGCTTGGCAGCTTGTGGTATGTGGACTAGAGCAATTAGACAATTTTCATTCAGTTATTCAGTTAGGCACCTTCTAGTAAAATAGAGTTGAAAATGGGCTCGCCAATACTCGAGAAACATGATAGAAGGAGACTCCTGTTTTCTAGGTCGTAGGCCGAACTGAAGAACTTACCAGTTGCTATCACCGTGTCTTTATGCATCATCAACAGGTGTAGGGTTTAGTTACTACTGCCATTGGAATGTATACTTTCACATGGAACATGATATTTTCTTTTGTTCCATATTACTTTGTTATGCAGTGATCGTCCACTTCATTTATACATTTGCTGGTTTTATATGATGTTTGTGACATCACAATGAAATGACATGTAAATATGTAAATTGTTTCAGTCTTCGTTATCTCTGGGTCAGCACTAACATTTGGTTGCATTCTTCTTCCATTCTGCCTCCTTTTGTATTGAGTAAACGCATTTACTTGTGCCGTTTCTGTTGTATCTGAGTAGTGCACTTTCTATCTCATTATGCGCCGAGGCCTCCTTTGAGGAGGTCAAGCACCCTTTCCACTGGTTTAGGTTGTATTACTATGTTTGCATTTTTTGTCTACCGCATTACACCCCCGGAATCTTTTAGCTATTAGTTCACTGGAACTTGAAAGTTTGAGCTTCCAGGATGACTCCCAACATTTTGGTGGTACTTGTTTCTTGGAGAAATCTGAAACTAAGAGTGATATTGCCTCTTTTTCTGGTTTGGTGTTTTATTTTCCTTGAGATTGAAGGGAAGGAGGTGGACGCGACCGCTGTGGTGTCCATGTCTGGCCTTACTCTTTTGAAGGTGAAATGTAAACACACTCCCTATTCTGCAATTTGTCTCTCTGTTTACAAAATTGAGTCAGATAAAGAGTGAGGCAACTAGGGTATTAGAAACCGTGGATGATGCTCGTTTGCTGTCACGGCTTGAGCCCCTTCTGTTGCCAAAATACTTGCGAGATTTATATGCTTGCGCGTGCTGTTTTTATACGGCTTGTGCACTAGTAAGCTCGTAGATATCTTTAAATTTTGATGGTGACTTGGAAATATTGCCCTGCTTGGCATGCTATTTGTGATTTTTGTTTTCATTCTTTTCCTTCTTGTTTTAAGTGAAATTTTTTTGTATTTTTGGAAGTGTCTGAAAAGGAATTGTTTTTTAATAGAGTTGTTTGGAAATAATTTATGTTTTCAGCTCATGGTAAGAGTTCTTAATATGATTTTAGAATCAATTCTTTTATTTTCGATTATTACCCATTGATTTTTTGATTCCACTGGGCACTGACTCATTTCCTTATACCAAACTACGTACGTACCACTTTTTTTATTTTTTATTTTATGGTATTGACCGATGCAAACCCCTCCTTGTTCCATTCTATTAACGGACACAAACCTCTCTTCTTGCAGAGACTTCTCTGAAGCTCATCTCTGTTTATTCTCTCATCGAGAACTCCGTCTCCCTTTTCTGTCTTTCTCATGATCTTGCATAGCAATCGATGTTAGTTTGTGGAGTTGGTGTTGAAGGTAGCAATCGAAGAATATTGAATCGAGCAAGGTCATTTGGGCTGTGGCAGTTAGGTCAAGCTGCCGGGAAAATTCGTGTTGTGGAGACGTGTAAATGGGTTCTTATTTTGGTTTAAGATTTGTGTGGCTGAGGTGTTTCAATTGTGATGATTTCTGAAGGTGGTGGTGGTGCTATTTAGGTTTAGATCTGCGTTGATATGTGGCGGCTGTGATGGATGGGTGGTGGTTGATTAGAGGCGCGAGATGGTTTTACGATGGTTATGTAGGGCTGTAGTCATTTGATGGTGGGGGTTGGGTTGATAGGTGGCAGCTCTGATGGCTGGGTGGTGGTTGATTGACTCAGTGAGGTGGTTTTGTGGTGGTGGATGGTGGTCACGTGGGCCTGTAGTCGTCAGGTGGTGGCAAGTGGTGGCTGTGATAGTTGACTGGGGTTTCATCGACAGTGTGAGGTGGTTTTGTGGTGGTGGATGGTGGTTATATGGGGCTGTAATCTTTGGGTGGTGGTTGGTGATAGTTGAGTTGGGGGGTGGTTGGTGATGGTGATGGTGATGGTTGGGTTGGTTGATGGTATCTGGGTGGTTGTTCCATGGTAGGTTGTGCGGCTGTCCTCTGGTGGTGATACAATGGTTTTGCAGGAGTGGTGTGGTGGTAGGTGGCGGTTTTTCGGTGGGCATTGTGTGAAGAAAATCTCTCCCCTTTGCCATTAAATGATTGGTTTGTCCCTCCACACCTGTTTGCTAGATAATCTCTTATGTCATATGTTCCTTGCAAGGTGCATCCAACAGTAAATTTAGTACATGAAAAAGAAAAAGGGAATACACGAGACTGAAGAGTGGAACTTCGGACAATGAGTGAAGAATAACGACTAATATGTCAAGAACTACCTACCGAAAGCTACATGTATTCGGTAGGATTAATGTGCCTTCACCGTGACCAAGATAGAGACAATCACCCTGTCTTGAAGTTACTGAACATAGCAGAAAATAAATACAAGTCATACATCAAACCATTAAATGACGACTCGAAACTAAAGGCCATCAAGAGCTCATCACCACCGGCCAATGCTAGCCAACAACTATCAACTAGAGGCCAACAAACCGACATCAGCCAATGCAAGGCCACATGCCCCAAGGCCATCAAGAGGTCATCACCACCACTGATTGCATATCCACGCCACTGCCAGACCACCACACTCCGGTCGACCGTCGCAAGGCCTCTACAACGACAGGAGGCACTTCCACCTATGGGTTGATTTGAACAATCAACGCCCATGCGCCCTCCTTGGCGATCATCCCACTCTAACCCACAGTGCCAAACAACACCACCCCAATGAAACCACCTAGCCAACAAAACCACCTCCACGGCAGCTGCACCCGAGATCCTAATCTCAACCACCACTCCACCACAAGAATCCGATAAATTGGGGTGGGGGGACCTAAGTAGGAAGGGAAGGGGGGAGAAGGGAGACGAAAACCTAGCAAGAGAAGTCTATTAGAACCATGTGATCACTGGCTACCATCCACCGTCAAACTCCGGCTCGACCTCCTACCCTAACTTAGGAACATAGAGCCAACAATGAGAAGACGAGCAACCCGAGTGATCAATCCCCAGCTACTTCGCACCGCAGGCATCAAAAGCCGAAAGGCATCAAAATCCCGATAAAACCCTGAACCCAATTCCACCCCACACAAGCCAATACAAAGATAATAAAAAGAAAACCCACGACGCGCAAGGGAAGATGGTGGGGGTGAGCAGCGATTCGAATCATGTGGGACGGAAAGAGGAGGTTTTTCGAGAGAGCCGCTCACCTATATGCTTATTGGTTTGTCCAGAGAGATTATAAGACACGGTTCTTTAATAGTTCTGCCGCTCCACCAGATTTCCTTTCAATAACGAAGCAACTTACAAAAGTGAGCAAACTACGAACTTTTTCATGAACAGTGTAAACTAATGACATTGTCAAGGAAAGAAGAAGCTTATGGCCCGTACGCTTACAAAATTATGTTTTCGTTTTTGTAATGATGATGAAAAAGATGCATTTTTTTTTACGTACTTTTATCTTTTTCTGTATCCGTTTTGAGTAAAATATCCAAATAGTAGCAAAAAATGTGAACACCTAAATTGTGTTTTCACCTTTTTCCACTATCTGTATTCTCTTGTCAGATCCTGTCTCCACAATTTTGCCATGCCCCTCCCACTATGCTGCATCCTAGCTCTCTCTCCCCCTCTCTCTCTATCTCTCTTCATGTACTCTTTCTTCATCCACAGACAACACGATCAACTCCCATCCGAAAGGAGATCTCGCCGGAATCCATGGCGAGATTGCCGAAGCAGTGATAGATGGCTGAAGGAGATCTGCGCCGGAAGCTACGAGGTTCTGCTCTGATGGGGTTGGCGAAATCGCTGGCCAATCTCGCCGGAATCCATGTCTTAGGTGATGGAAAAAAGAAGGAAAAAGAGAAGAAATACCATGATACCGAAGGCGAAGGTCTGAATGCCGTTGTTTCCTAGGGAGGCGGCAGTGAGCTCAAGGTTGCCAAGGTGGTCGGAGAAGATCTGGGTGAACATGGACATGACGTAGTTGAGCAAGTACACCGCTGCTGCAGGGGCCGCGAGGCGGAAGAGGAGCTTCAGCTCTATGCATGTCGGTGTTGGACAGCCGCCGCTGGAAGGGCACGTCGGTTCTGCTCTGATCGAGATTGCCAAAGTAATCTCGCCGGAATCCATGACGAGATTGCCGAAGCAGTGACAGATGGCCGAGATCTCGCCGGAATCCATGACGAGCACTTTCATCTTAACAGTAGCCGAATTAGGGAGAGATGGCAGGTGTTGGAATGGCGGAGAAGATGGACGGGTGGGGGAGGATGTCCATTTTGGAGTAAGGATCAAAGCGGAAAAAAATGACCGTAACAGTAGTGAAAGCGGAAATAAAAATGTAAACGTACGAAAACCACCTGAAAAAAGAGGTATAAAAAAGTGATGAAAATAATAAAAGTACACAATCATATTTTGTAATTGGATACGAAAATATTGAAAACGAATACATAATTCAAATACACAAAATAAAAATGGTAAACGTACGGGCCCTCAATTTTCATAGCTCAAATCCAGAATAAGCACATACTAAGATGTACACGGGAATCTTCCTTAACGGGTTTTGATCATACGGCTAGCGCCATTTGAAAATTCCGCAGTTCGCAAGTAAAATACTAGAGTCTATTCATCGAGTCAAGCAAGTCTAGCAGCTAACATTGAAAAAGGTCTAACCTAAAATTTCTTTATACGTGACGTGCATCCATGACTGGTCTAATCTTCAGAGGTGCTAGCCAATGATGCACCATGCTGCTTGATTATCCGGGCATACTGCATAAGAATATCTTGCTCTGTTGAAAATAACTTGTCCTTGCTCTACAACCGCAGATTAACACCAATTTCAGATACTGAAAAGAAAATAGGGACGACGTGCTGAATAATAATAGATCAAGCAGAATTCAGAAGAATAAGAAATAAATATACGCGTGATCAAAGTTCAACTTACGTGATGCAATTAAGGATGCAAAGATATGCGCATACTTAGATTACACAGGCTGAGTTCTTAGGAAATTGAAACGAGTACTCTACTTTACAGACAATGCCTTTTAGATCTGAGCAACAGCGAATAGCACAGGAAACAGTGGCTTTGTGCTGGCCTCTCGCGCATATAGCGGCGGCAGAGGGATCAGAAGGCGCCAAGGGGTTGAATCCTCAAAACCCAAGCCTCCAATGCTTGAGAACCCTAGCTGGGGTGGAGCTGAAGCTCAATCTTAATAGTCTTCTTTTCTGTTTCTTCAAAAGTCCCCTAGAGAAGGCAGACTTGCCCTCTTTTATACCGACCCCAAAGCTTCCCTGAGAAGCTAACTCTAATCTTCCAAGAGAAGCTAGAACTTTGCACACAAACCCCTCCCACTAATTTCACACTTATCTAGCTCCCCAAGCATACAAGTACTTTTACAAAAGACCCCAAAAGTTCAGAGTTGACTCAGATTAGAGACCAAACTGAAAAGACAATACTACTCCTGACAAAAAGTACTACTGAAAATACTTGAAATAGAAACTCCTTAGAAGCTGTACATATTTACATGAGTTTGCATCATTACGCGATTAAGAATTGATAATGTCCCAATACACATCTATCATAGAGATCAAAACTCGAAAGAAAGAAAATGCTAAGATCCAAAAAAGTGCTCGTATCTACTTTTTTGGCGGTATAAGTGCTGGTATTTGATAACCAAACAGCACATCACAAGATAAACAGAAGTACTTATGAAGTCATTGTTCTGAAGCAAAACAAAACGAATTACACCATTCATATTTTGTTTCACTCGAGCAACTCAATTTTTATGAAAAAGCCTACGAATTCATCTTCATGTTTAAGCATGTCATTCTGTTTTGCCACCATCCAAAGTTCCCGTACTAAATAAAACAGAATGCACAGTATTATTCAAATTATATCAGAGCCAGAAAAATAACTGCCTCAACAGAGTGATAGTCCACGGTATGCTTAATGAAGTTAGAAAACCCCTGTACGTTATAAGTTCTAGATATGGAAGAAACAAGCAGAATGTTAAATTATCAGAAAAAAATGTATAAAGATCCTCTGCTGTACGGAATTTTTGCAATGACATCTTTAGTGACAAAATATTATCACAACAAATGTTTTGTTTATGTTGATGAAATTTATAGTGACAGCTTTGTCGCTAAAATACATTTAACGACTTTTTTATGCTACAGCAAAGGGTAGAGGATCATCGTCCAGGAAATATTCCCAATCAACTGGTTGCTACTCGTTGTACGAATACAATTTATTTAGTGCCCTCAAAACCATTCTTGACATTCTCAAAAGAACATCAAAGTCTCCATTCATTAGTCAAACAGAGGAACCCTTCGGACCAACTATTGTCTAATCCCTTTGCAGTTGTCCCAAGCTTATCGGTCCTGTATACTAGCTTCTCATTTGAATGTTCACGTTAGCGCATAGAAAAGATACCACCGTAAAGATGGCAATGCAACACTCACCTAGCTAGCTAGATGGTGATTCTGCGAAAATTGCATTAGAATGAACTCTGTGATGGCCCTTTGCAAACAGAATCCATGTTATCTCAGGAAGTTATTTGATACCTTCCATTTTCACTAGTAGGCAAGAGCCTCTTAATCATATCTAGCTGAGCAGGATCTCGAAATCTGGTGAGTAGATCCACCACAATTGCAGAAGTTGAAGAATCCGCTGGGAAACCCCAACCAACCGTTTCCTCTGGAAGTATCATTGCCTTGTCAGATCTCCATTCCTTCCAGGAAACTGCAGACAATTGCATTGTACGTGACAGCATTTCGAAGGCAGCCATTGTCTTTCTTTTTCCGGAGCGATTCTATCCAGCAACCCTTCTTGACAAAGCCCACTAGTCATTGTATTGTGTGGAATTATATTAGGTTCCAATCCTTTATAAGAAAGGATAATTAATAAACACCTCCGTTGCAGTATCAGAGTTTCCCAGCCTTGCACAATGCCTCAATGGTGGGATCATCTAATAAGATACCATCATTGTTTCTATCTGGAGCTAGACCTGCAGCTTGCATGTCATTGAAGAACTTACAATTTCCTACCCTAAACAAACCCTTTTAACAGTGTTGTAAGTAACAACCATGGACTTCAACCCCTTGCAAGATGTCTCTAAGGAGGTGCACGGCCTCGTCCATTCTCGTACTCTCGTAAAAACCATCGAATGAACTGCTTTAGCTAATAACATTAGCACAATGCCTCGGCCCAGCATGGAATCAAAAACTCTCCGTCGTCCATCTTTACACAGGCCAAGAATCAAGGAGTTGTAAGTAACAACATTGGCGTAATGCCGAGTCATATCTAGATATATTCGCTCTCTATTGGGCATACTAAAGACTGACTGCTTCAGCAAGATTTCCGGTATAAGATGCCATATGTGGGTGTGTTTTGTACCGCACCTGCAGCTTGCATATCATCAAAGTGTATGCGCTGGGCAACATTTTCTAGACTGAAAAAACGCCTGCAAGATATCGCTATAGGGGAAAACATCAGGTTTCAACCCCTTACAAGGCAGTTCCCGAAGGAGGTGGATGGCTACGTCCATTTCCCAACTCTTGGAATCAAGTCTATCATGGAATCAAAAAATTTCCTCGCTTCGTCCATCTCTCTGCGCATACAGTATCCATCCATTAGTGCATTCTTCGTAACGACATCATGATCCACACCCCTTTGCCTCATGATTTGGAGGACAACACCTTCAGCTACCGCAACCATCCTTTCCTTACAAAGTGCATCCACCAATATACTAAAGCTACGGACATTTGGAGATAGTTTCCTACCTTACATACATTCCTCTCAACATTTTGATAGCCGCTTTCCTTTGTCCATTATAATACAGGCCATGAATCAAGGAGTTGTAAGTATCCACGTTAGGCGAAATGCAGTTTCAGTTATCTCGGAGAATAGGGTTAAACTGTTAAAGTATCATCCATCATTGGTCCTCGTAAAGACTATCTGTGATCGTGGTGTACATAACCATATTAGGTTTACATTTCCCTTTCTCTTCCATCAATCAGAGCAACTGAATCGCCCAACTGGTACTCCCCATTCTACAAAGCCCACTTACAATTGTTGCGTACATGACTTCATTCGGTTCGTAACTCTCTCTCTTATTAGCTTCTTAAGTTATTCGACTACCTCAGGAACCCTATCTTCTCTAACAAGCGCTTTCAAAAGAGTGATGAAGGCAGCCACAATACCATGCCGAAAGAAGCTGCCTAAGATAGTGAAACCACAATTGACGCGACTCAAGTGACAGCAAGAATTAATAGCGATGCTCATGGTGTATTCGTTGATTGGGATCCATCTTCAAGTTTGTTAGTGTTGCTAAAGTCGATACGATGACGTTGGCGATTTGAAGCAGTACTATCCTTAGTAGGATAATGGAAAGGAAAGGAGGTGGAAGAAGAAGAAAAAATGGCATTGAAGCAAAACATTTTGCATTCTGCTTGGGAAACAAGTACCAAGTTATGTAGTATTGTACACACAAGAATCAGAATAATAAAATAGAAATATAGAGCAAACACCTAGAGAGATGATGTTTTTCTGACTATTGCGGAAGATGACCTGTGTAAAGGCACGTAAAGAGCAAACTCATATTTTCTCGAGAATTTGTTCAGTATTTTCCACTCCATTCTTACTAGTTGGCAAGATCCTCTTAATCATTTCGACTTGAGTGGGATCTTGTGATATGGCCAAGAGTAGATCTACCACTATCTCAGAAATTGAAGCATCCTCTGAGAATCCCGTAGCTACCATTTCCTCCAAAAGTATCATTGCCTCGCAATATCTCTCTCTTTTGAGGAACCCCTTGACAATTGCATAGTAAGTGACATCATCTGGCTTGCACCCGTTCTCTTCCATGTGCACGAGCAGTTCATTTGCTTTGTCTAGCAACCCTTCTTGACAAAGCCCGTTCATCATTGTATTGTACGTGATTACATTAACCATCAATCCTATAGAAGAAAGGTTATCAAAAATGTCCCATGCACTTTCAAGTTTCCTGTCCTTGCATAGTCCATCTATGATGGAAGTATAGACAGCAATATTTAGATACATTCCCTTGCTATTGAGCATATTAAAAACTGACAGTGCTCCAGCAAGATGCCCGCTTTTGCATAGACCATCCAATAAGATGCAATAAGAGGGTGTCCTTGGCAACACACCTGCAGCTTGCATATCATCAAAAAGTTTGAGAGCTGCGCCACATTTTCCAGACCGAAACAACGGCTGCAAAATAATGTTATAGGAGATTACATCAGGTTTCAAACCCTTACACGGCATTTCTTGAAGGAGGCGCATGGCTTCGTCTATTTTGAAGCTCTTGCAATAACCATTGATTAAAGCATTGTAGGTGATAATATTTGGCACAAGCCCCAAATCTGCCATGGAATCAAAAATTTTCCTTGCTACGTCCATCTGGCATAGCATACAATATCCATCTACACCCCTTGACCTCATGAGTCGGAGGACCACATCTTCAGCTACTTCAGCCATCCCTTGCTTGCAAAGTGCATCCACAACTACACTAAACATATGAACATTTGGAAATATTTTTTCTACTGTTCATGCTTCTTAACATTCTGATAACTTCTTTCAATCGTTCTTCACGGCAAAGGCCATCAATCAAGGAGGTGTAAGTAACCACGTTAGGGGGAATGCACTTCTCAATCATCTCAGAGAAAAGGGTCAAAGCATCATCCACCATTCTGTCCTTGCAAAGACCATCTATGACCGTACTGTAGATAACTGTGTCGGGTTTACATTTCCCTTCTTCTTCCATTAGTCTGAGCAACGGAGTCGCCCGACTGGTATTACCCGTTCTGCAAATCCCACTTACAATCGTTCCGTACATGACTTGATCCGGTTCACAAATTCTCTCCTGTATTAACTTCAAGAACAATTTGACTGCCTCGGGAACCCTATCTTCTAGAACAAGCCCTTTCAAAAGAGTGTTGAAGGTAGCCACATCTGGCAGAATACCACGCCAAAAGAAGCTGCCTAAGATAGCGTAAGCATCATTTACTCGATTCAAGCAACAGCAACAATTTATCGCAATGTTCATGCTGTATGCGTTGACAGGGATACCCAACGCGCACATTCGATTGTACAAAGAGATGGAAGCCGAGTAATGTCTCAGTTTGGCAACGGCAGTTAGCAATCGATTGAACTGGCGAATAGACAGCGGAGGCTGCATTCGGACCATTTCATCAAACAGGAAAAGTGCATCTTCGAGCTTCTTAATGTTGTTAAAAGTCAATGCAATGCAATTGGGGATTTGAAGCAGTACTATGAAACCCCATGGAGAAGAATCGCAAGATTGGAGGTGTAAGAAGAAGAAGAGTACCGTGTTTGTGGGTAAGTGGAGGACAGCATGCCAGAGCTGCTGCTGCTGCGACACCGCCTGGTTTCATCTTCAACCGGGAATGACGGCGAACTGGTGTTTATTTACTCCGTCAGTCTCTCTATGGTTGTGGGCAAGAGAAAGGGTCCAGTGAAGCCCGCTTTCGGAGTGCCGTCTCCGAAAAGCACTCCGGAAAGCGGGCTTCATTTGACCATCTACAACCGCTGCACCGCCACAGCTCCGAGCTATAGCTAGCTAAACAGCCGACGTTGCCGCCAACCCACTCGCATCTGCATCCAATTGCCATGAAATCCGACACGAACACCTTCATCTTGTCCATTCCATTCCTTTCACTCTTCTCACACTCGTTCGCGGAACTAGAAGACAACATCGTCATTCGTCACTGGTTCCATGATAATCAATTAAGACTGAATCAGGTCTTGCAGTGTTTAGCCAAAAAAATAATCTAATTAAATCTGCTCGAAAATACAGAATCATTATATTGTTGAATTGTGACTTAATCAATTATAGAGACTCGTGTTTAACCAAAGGAATCGTCAAAGTATCCTCATTCACGTATAAATAGAGATTAAATATAACTTATAAATCAATAATATCTTATTCGGTTCTGTCTCGACGTACTTTTGATATTTTTTATCCAATCACTTTTGAAATTTCATCACAAAAAGAGAACAAATAAAAAGAAAATTACTCTTAGGTGAAAGGAACATTATGGTTGATACCTGTTAGTTGGAGGGAAGATTCAAAAGAAAGAAAACAAGCTCAAAGAACCTAGATAAAACTACATGTGTGGGTACAAGACACATGTGCATCATCTTTATTTGTGTTTTGAAGCTCAGAAATATGAAAATTTGAATGGAGTTTTTCCGAAATTCTTTCATTCTGAAATTCCCTCACTTTGAAATTTTAGGATTTAAAAGTTCATTGTTTGGGTAATACTTTTGTTGTGAGCATTTCTAAGTGTGAATATTTTTTTTTTTTTTTTACGGTTGGCATAAAATTAATATGGAAGAGACTATATATATATATATATATATATATATATATATATATATGGGAGTTGATCCGTTGCTCGCGCTGGCAAATAGAGTTAAGTTACAAACGCGATCTGGCCGTCCACGCGCGATCTGTGGACGGCCTAAATCTTTTTTTTGCAATTTTTTTAAGTATGTCCGCCACATTATGTAGCGGACAGTATTTTTGACAAAAATACCCCTCAATCCCCGAACTAAGAACCTTGTATTCTGTCTATCCGCCACATAATGTGGCGGACAAGCCAAGGGAATTTTTGTTTTGCTTTCCTTGTTCCTTATTCCTTATTCTATTCAGTAAGGCGTATCATTGCAATTCAGAAGGAACTCCAGTTCCACTTCAACCCAAACTCCGTGACTTCACTGTGGTTCCTTCTTTGTCACTATGTCGAAGAATCCATTTTTAGCTCGAGAGATTCAGAATGTAAAAGTCACATACCATCAATCTTTGGAACTGGAACCGAAAGAAGCAATTGAAAGCATAACAAGAACCCATCATATTTTGATCTAAAACACAAACAACTATATTTGATAAATTCTGCGTTTGATAAATACAAACAACTATATTTCCACAATTCCAAAACTATTCCAGGGTTCATTCCAGGGTTCATCGTTGACGTTGCAATTTTTGGCTAAAGCTTCGTTGACGTTGCAATTTTTGGGTAGGAGCTTCGGCCTGTCAAGGACGTTCGGCCTAAACAATGAGTTTGACAAGGAGCTTTGTTGACGTTGCGATTTTTGGGCCTTCAGATCTGGATCAATGGTTGCGATTGAAGCTACAGATAAGGATTTTCAGATCCGAGCCTTCAGATCTGGGCCTGACGCCGGAGAATTACCTGGTGCCGGTGGATTCAGCCGAGAAGTTTTGCTTCTCATTTGCGCCGACGCCGGAATCATTGACGGAGCTCATCCAGAACGCCGACGACGCCGGCGCCACCACGGTCTGGCTGTGCCTCGATCGCCACTCGCACGCTCACAAGGGAGAGAGAGAAGATGAGAGATGAGGGGGAAAGATGGCTGTGCCCTCGATCGCCGGAATCCCTGCCGGAGTCCTTCCTGTTGGAAGATCGCCGCCGGACACGGGAGGTGCTGTCCAACTACCCCGAGGGAACCACCGTCTTGAAGGAGCTCATCCAGAACGCCGACGACGCCGACGCCACCACGGTATGGTTGTGCCTCGATCGCCACTCGCACGCTCACAAGGGAGAGAGAAGATGAGAGATGAAGGGGAAAGATGGCTGTTCCAGAAGAGAGAAGATGAGAGATGAGGGGGAAAATGAAAGATGGCTGTTCCAGAGCTGACGGATGTCTCTGTAAAATAGTCCGCTACATTATGTAGCGGACAGATGTAATCGGGATTGAGGGGTATTTTTGTCAAAAATACTGTCCGCTACATAATGTGGCGGACAGACTTAAAAAAATTGCAAAAAAAAGATCTGGGCCGTCCACAGATCGCGCGTGGACGGCCAGATCGCGTTTGCAACTTAACTCCATTTGCCAGCGCGAGCAATGGATCAGCTCCCATATATTACTTTACCTCATCTTTGTTGTTAAAAATTTTATAATTGCCACAAATATATACTTTTAGCAACGAAAAACAGGTGAAAAAATATTAACGGGTCAAAATAGCATTTTCAAATATGAACTATGAAGCACAAATTTTATATTATGTCATATGAAAAATAGAAGTAAAAAAAGGATAAAAATCATCTTAACTTGTTTTGCATAAGTTGGCGTTTGTAAAACTAAAACCATAAATTCTCTTTCTGGTAGTAAAAGGTATTATAGTAAGGGAAAAAAAAAACAAAGACAAGGCCACATTGTCGTAAAAGAATTCGGAAAACAAAATGGAAGATTAAAAATGGCAATTACAAATTAAAGGAAACTTTGGTGACTTACAGCCCACCAAATGAGGAAGACTGTAATGTGGGGATTCCACCAAAATCCCCTTTCAAATCCCTCGTAAAATTTTGCAAGTCTCTTTTAACACATCCCAAACAATGGATTTCATAAAAGGGATTTTCAAATGCCCTTCCAAAGTGAAATGTCCACTTAAAATACCACATTCAAATGCTTGACTCCAACTCCTCATAAGTAAATCTCTTGGTTTTCTTCACCTGCTGCAACATTCTCAAAGGCGATTTGTCGATTTATCATATGAATCCAGTGATGCTTTTCCACCAAGGACTTCTTTTCGAACAAGGTAAGGTAACTGCAAACGCAAAAGTACAACGTGAAAACGATTGCCTCATCTAACTTCTAAAAAGGTTTTGACAATAAAATTCAAGAAACTAGTGCACAAGGCTTTGAAAAGAATCTGACAAAGATTGATGTACTAATCAAAAGAGCAGCGCACAAGATTGTCTTCCTCCCCTATCTTTGCTCCATTTTTGGTCTCCGAAAATTTAATATGCCAAAATTGCAACCACCGTGACAGTGCCACTTTCTCTCCTTGATAATTCTCTGTCCTTTCACTGAACACCAAGAGGGCAACAGCTTAGAAAGATGGTCACCTCTCCTCCATTGATTGTTTTAGCGATCATTACCTGTTGTTACAACATGGAATTGCAGAACACTGTAAATATATTGATCACAAGCTCAAACCAAAAAATGAGTAGATATATAACAGAATTAAGCAGTTTAAAATCTATAAATGTACAACCAATCAATTCAGTTCTGAGGAATGAAGCACTGTTTCAGGGATACCCCATGCATGGCAAAGACTTCTGTTAGTTTGGTTGTTGGGAAGCTTAGTTTAACTCTCTCAAAACTTAATCCACAGAACAATTATTTGTAAGAGTCACCCCTTCTGCCCTGTGCTCTTGTGAAAACACTCTGCGATATCTTTCAATCCACAGTCGAACCGTAGTTGCAAGAGCAAGCTTGCATAACCTTGTAAGGAAACTCTCTCCTCCAAAGTGTTCTATGGCATAAGAAAAGAACTGAGTCCAAGAGTCCAGGAAGACTCCCACTTGCAGCTTATCCAAAACCATCCCATAAAAAGTTTTTCTTATGAGCAAGATACCAGATATGCTTGCTTATTGCTTCTTTATTTCAATCATCCAACTTTTTGAAGCCCAGACCACCCTCTTTCTAGGTAAACAGAGGTCTTTCCAAGCCACTTTAGCCCCTGTGCATTTGTATCCTGATCATACCGCAAAGGGATCTTAGCTTCAGTTTGATTTAGAATCTTCTTTGGAAGGATAAAAATGGAGCTAAAATTTTTACGATGTACTTTAAAAGTACCAAAGAAAAAGAAAGCATCACTATCTATCAGAAACAAAACAGTGACGAGAATTGCTAAAAATTAGTAAAATTGTTATCTAGCGTGTGGTTCAGGATTTGGGAGTTTAGGAGAAAAGAGAGGCAAAAACGTGCCCGTCACGGTATGGTTTTTAATTTATATGCAGCTTTCTTTGCAAGGCCTCTTGCTTCTCCATATGTATGATGTAGTCATGAGCCAAATACTCCACTTACATATTCAGAAGTTACTTCTGGCGCTGGGATATATCAGTCTCGGGCCTTAGAAGTATGACTCAGGAAGATGATCAAGCTGATAATATCTCTTACCTCTGATTTTCGAAGAAGTTTTGCCTCCAATCCTTAGTGTTTGATAGTAATGTCCGCATGCTCCACGCTGCACTTGCAGCAGTTTAATAAATTTACTAAGAAATATAAACTTTCTGGCAACCACAATTATCCATATCAAGTTTGCTTTTACCAGAGCCTTGAAGTAGCAGCCACGGCTGTAAGATCTGAGCTCCACCGGGGAAACATAAACTTTTGTAAGATCTGAGCTCCGCCTGTATCCATTATACCACTCATCTGCTATTGATTTGAATTAAGGCAAAACCAACCAGATAGTAGTTAGCAAAGCATACTATTTCTAGATAGAGATCTTCGACTTAATGCCTGGACATTCAACTTAGAAGTTTCAATTTTTTACTTGAAGATAAAATTGAACAAGTGGTGCTATTTCCCCTCTTTATTAGTTTTAATTTACTTTTTTCCCCTTATGATTACCTTTAGAACAATTAGCCCACTCCTGGCCAAAACTGATCCGCAACAAGTAAAGAACTCCTCCATGTATTCATGTCCAATAGCTTCTAAAATTTCACTGCAAATGGTCATTGATTAAGTCATTCTATATGTAGAAATGATATAATCTGTCATAAGACTGGCAATGAGGAACTCACCAAGATGTAATTATATTGTACTAAAAAGTTCGAGCAATTGGCGGTGGTCACAGAAGAGAAATCTTATGTGGTCCTGAAAACAAATATGATGTTAGAAGCTTCATGCAACCAAATTTGTGAGACTAATGTGTTATCTTTACTTTTATTTTCCATTTTCCCTCCAACTGAAATGCTACACATGCATGACGGATCCATGTCTATTTTCCGAAATAGATGATCAGTAGATTTGAGCTTTTAGGTTATCTTAAGTTGATATTAATTGATTTGCACAAAGTCCTGAGACTGTAGTAAGCAAAAGTTGTGACAAATCAGATTGTAAAACTCATTTCATTATATCTGTATGATGTGTGTCCAAGTATAATTAAAGTAACGTGGTACTGTACGAACAAGGCAATTCAAAATGACAACCAGAAAGGAAAAAGAAAAAGAAAACATAGAGCCAACACCTAGTAAGGTGATGCTTTTGGGACTATTGCAGAGGATGACTGTCTAATGGCCCTTTGAAAAGTAAACTCCATGCTGTCTCAAGAAGTTTATTTGGTGATTTTCGATCCATGTTTACTAATTGGAAAGATCCTCCTAATCATTTCTAAATGAGCTGAATCTTGTGAACTCGCTACGAGTAGATCCGCCGCCATCGTAGAAGTTGTAGCATCCGCTGAGAATCCCCTAACCACCATTCCTCAAAAATTCTCATTGCCTCTTGATATCTCTTTTGAGGAACCCCTGGATAATTGTAATATAAGTAACATCATCTGGAATGCGCCCGTTCTCTTCCATTTTCACGGGCTATTCATGCTCTGTCTAGCAATTTTTCTCGACGAGGCCCGTTGTTTAGGTCTTTACACTAGGCATCAATTCTTTAAAATTGATGTTCTACATAATGTCACATACACTTTCAAGTTTCCCATCCTTGCATAGTCCATCTATGATGGCAGCATAGACAGTAATATCTAGATATATTCCCTTTCTACTGGGGATACTAAAAACTGAGTGCTTCTCCAAGATCTCCGGTTTATGCATAGACCATCCAATAAGATGCCATATATGGGTGCGTTTGGTACCTGCAACTTGCATATCATCAAAAAGTACGCGCTGGGCAACATTTTCAAGACCGAAACAATGCCTGAAAGATACTGCTATAGGGGAAAACATCAATTTTTTAACCCATAACAAGGCAGTTCCTGAAGGAGGTGCATGGCTTCATCCATTTTCCAACTCTTGGTATAACCATTGATCAAAATGCTGTAGATGTAATATTAGGTACAAGGCTCAAGTCTATCATGAACATTTCCTCGCTTCATCCATCTGGCTGCGCATACAGTATCCATCCATTAGTGCATTGTTCGTAACAACATAAGGATCCACACCCCTTTGCCTTATGATTTGGAGGACAACACCTTCAGCTACCTCAACTATCCTTTCCTTACGAAGTGCATCCACCAATATATTAAATGTACGGACATTTGGAGATAGTTTCCTACTGTACGTACGTTCCTCTCAACATTGTGATAGTCGCTTTCCTTTGTCCATTATTATACAGGCCATGAATCAAGGAGTTGAGTAACCACGTTAGGTGGAATGCAGTTTCAGTCATCTCCGAGAATAGGCTTAAAGTATCATCCATCATTTGGTCCTTGTCAAGACTCTCTGTGATCGTGGTGTACATAACCATACTAGGTTTACATTTACCTTCCTCTTCTATCAAACAGAGCAACTGAGTCGCCCGACTAGTACTCCCCGTTCGGTAAAGCCCAATTACAATTGTTGCGTACATGATTTCATTTGGTTCGTAAACTCTCTCTCTTATTAGCTTCTCGAATAATTCGACAACCTCAGGAACCCTATCATCTAGACCAAGCCCTTTCAAAGGAGTGATGAAGGTAGCCACATCGGGCACAATACCACACCGAAAGCAGCTGCCTAAGATAGCGAAACCACAATCGACGTGACTTAAGTGACAGCAACAATCGATTGCAATGTTCATGCTGTATCAGCGTCCATTTCTTTGTACAAAGATATGGAACAGGCTAAGTACATTTTCAAGTTTGTTAATGTTGCTAAAGTCCATACGATGACATTGGGGATTTGAAGCAATACTATGAAAATCATAAGGACAATAATGGAAAAGAGAGGAGGTGGAAATGGAAGAAAAGATGGCATTGAAGCAAAACACTGCATTCTGCTTGGGAACCAACCACCAAGTTATGTAGTATTGTACAAACAAGAATCAGAATAATAAAATGGAAATGTAGATCAAACACCTAGGCAGATGATGTTTTCTGGGCTTTGCAGAAGATGACCTGTGTCATAGCACGTTAATAGCAAACTTCATATCGTCTGGAGAATTTATTCAATAATTTTCACACCATTCTTACAAGTCGGCAAGATCCTCTTAATCATTTCAACCTGAGCGGGATCCTGTGACATGGCCAAGAATAGATCCACCACTATCCCAGAAGTTGAAGCATCCTCTGAGAATCCACTAGCTCTCATTTCCTCTAAATGTGTCATTCCCTCATGATATCTCTCTCTTCTAAGGAACCCCTTGACAATTGTATTGTAAGTGACATCATTTGGCTTGCACCCGTTCTCTTCCATTTGCACGAGCAGTTCATTTGCTTCATCGAGCAACCCTTCTTGACGAAGCCCGTTTATCATTACTGTGTACGTGGTTACATTAGGCATCAATCCTTTAGAAGAAAGGTTATAAAAAATGTCCTGTGCACTTTCAAGTTTCCCATCCTTGCAAATCCGACACCTGTGTAAAATGTGTGTTGAGCCAAAGAACTTGTACCTAGGCTAGGACAACAATAAAGCACCAATATAGCGATCTTGTCCATAGTTATAAATACCGTACCGGAGCACGTACCGTTTTCTCTATAAAATGGAACATACCGGTACCGGTACCGTTTCGGTACCGTCTCGGATTTTTCATTACTTATATACATATAGATATATATTATAAAACAATCAAATTGCCTGACATTTTATTGCAGTCCACTAAAGTTCACATTCCAAAAAACATGCATAAAGCTAGTCCTTTAAGCCGAATAAGATAACAAAGTTCATAAACAATAACTTTATGATCGATCACTCGATATAGTGATAAGGATCTCCCTCCCCTCCGAATTCCCAATCATATTGGCTAGGAATGTCATGAAGTGCATCTTCCTCATCCTCGTAATGTACTTCTTCATCTTCTAAGTTAACTGCAGCAGGCTCTGGTTGAAGGACATCTCATCCACCATCATTGTCTAGATCTTCTTGGGTAATAACAGATTCCTCCTCGGATACCCAATCAGCAAGAACATCAATGTTATCGAGGCTAACCGGATCAAGTGCTTCTTTTGTTCGACCAATAGCCCTGTATTAAATTTACAAGATAAAAAGAGGTTGATAAAGAATTTTGCAAATAATGTACATGTCACGTATTTTAATTGCAAAGTGATTATTACAGTGTTACCTTTCTCTAAGTTTCAAGTTATAACGAACAAAAACAAGATCATTTAGTCGTTTGTGCTCCAATCTATTGCGCTTCTTGGAATGGATAAACTCAAACACACTCCAATTTCTTTCACATCCTGTTGCACTAGTACATTGACTAAGTACACGTATTGCAAACTTTTGCAAATCTGGACAGTTGTTTCCAAATTGCTCCCACCATGCAACTATATTAGAAAATAAAAGAATTTTGACACGTTAAGAATTTTAAACAAAATCGGTTGTAGTAAGCATTTTAAGATGCTTATCAACTATCTAATTATAAGAATGTAACTACTAGTACTTGAAAAACTTTTGCAATTCAACAAAGAGCTTAAATGGAATGATAAATGTCTAACCCGGATTTAGCTTTTCACGCTGACGAACAGCAATAGGCATACCAAAGTCACCTATAGCTTGCTTGTACTCTTCGAGTTGTGAACTGATCAAGTCTTGCATGTAATCATCAGGCACTAAAGCTGTAATCGTACTAAGTAAGCCTCTAGTAACCTCCTTTTGCTTCTTGAAAGAGGGCTTGAAAAAAATTCCAGGATTAAGAAAACAGCCGGCTGAATGAAGTGGGCTTGAAAGTTGTTTATCCCACCTCGCATCAATCACTCTGAGGACTGGCATATAAAAGGATAACCGGTTCTTCAAGTTTGATTTGATTGTCTCCTTCGCCTTATCAATGGCTTCATACAAGTACCCCATAGAAGGTTTCTCATCGCCATCAGTGAGACGAAGAACCCTCATCAAAGGCTCACTAAGCTTCACAACATGCTGACATTGCAACCAAAAGTCCCTATCTTCTAGCACCAATTTCGCAACTTTCTTCCCAACAACACTTTTGGCAAGCTTAGAATTAACCCACTTATCACAAGTGAACATCTGTCTAAGCTCTTTCTTAAACTTGAGCAAGCATTGAAGACTTAGAAAATTAGTTGCAAATCTAGTTATTCCAGGCCGACACAGTTCTCTACCATTGGTAAACTCTTTTCTCATCATATTCACAACAAACCCATGATTGTAAATAAACTTTGTGATGTTTTTGGCTTTTATAATGGTAGCATCAACAGTGGGGAAGTGTCTAACATCAGCGAGGTTCTCTAACATCAAGTCTATGCAATGAGCTGCACAAGGAGCCCAAAAAAATCCGTACTCCCTTTGTAACCTTTTCCCAGCTGCTTTATAAGCGGCCTCATTATCAGTAATGAACTGAACAATGTAATTAGGACCGATAAGCTGAACAACTTCATTAAAAATGCCATAAAGTGTATCAGCATCCTTAGTAAGGCCAGATGCATCAATTGATTTCAAAAACATGGTACCCTTAGGACAATAAACAAGAAAGTTGATAACGGGCTCTTGCCTACGATTAGACCACCCATCAGACATAACAGAACAACCATATAACTCCCATATCGGCCTAAATTCATCTAGGTATGTACTGATCTCATCAACTAAAGTACGCAACAAGTTTCCCCTTAAGTCATGGAAAGATGGTGCTTTAAATCCTGGTCCAACAGCTAATGCAGCGTCAAACATTGGTTGGTAATACTTAGAATGAGCCCCATTAAATGGTACATTAGCATCGTACCACCAAGTGCAACTGCTAATTTAGCATTGTCAACCATTTCTTTAGTTGCCATTGCACTTTTTATAGAAGGTTGAGACCCTGGAGTTGTTCTTGGGGCAAAAAAGCTACTAACCTTTTTCCTTTTACTTGCAACTGCAACTTCCTTCCCTTTCTTTTTTCCAGCATTACCAACAGAATCAGCCGACAGAGCAATATCTTCACTGTCATCATCTACATCAATGCAATCACCATAGCCAATATTCACATTTAACTTTTCTTTCCTTGCTTTTGCTTTTTGATACCCTTCAAGCAATTGTTTCATCTGCCATCTTACATCATGCGGAGCTTTTTTGCAAGCCTCAACTTGTCCTGTGACCCCAGCAAGGTGCATCTTTAATCGAGTTATTCCTCCACCTTTAAGGTGTTTGTCACAATGAATGCAGATGGTGTTGTTTCTTTTTCCCTCAACCACTTTACCGTGAGCCCATGCAGGATCATCAGATCTAGCTGGAGCCGACGCAATAGATGAAGAATTATCTGTCATATTCTGGCACAAGCAAGAATTGAGCTAATCAGTACTAAAAAAGCATATTCTGAATCAAACAAAAACTGATGATGATTACAAAATTACTATATGCGCATAGGGTGTTAGCCAGATTACCACAAGAATTTATCAAATCACGTACTCAGCAACATAATATAGCTGTGGGTTTTTAGGGGTTGGGGAAATGTCAGCTTTTACATGCATCTAAATGAACCCAACAGTAGGAGATAAAGATAGTGTGTTCATGACTGTAAAACCCTTGTTTCCTCTCATCAACTTGTAGTCACATAAAATTCAAAAAGTGCAGCAGATTCTAAAATATCAAATAACCTAAAAAAGCCACAATTCCTCTTATCAACTTGCAGTATCAGGCTATCAGCAATACTCGATCCAACCAACTGTCTTTTTGAAGTCTACCCACACAAGTTGCAATGAAATCCTAAGACTTGAATCTGGTATACTTGTTCACTTTACACATTATTTGCGTATAAAGAAAAAAAAACTTATATTGTCGTCAAAATTGTCATATGTAAGGAAAACTAAAAACTACAGCACTTATATGTTAAACTGTGTGAATTTATAAACCCTAATTGTCGACACATTAATACACTAATTGCTACATAGTGGACTGGAGGATGCTTATCGGTTTGTTAGTGGAGAAGACACTAATTGCCGGCACAGTGAGACAATATAGTGGAAACTGGAAAGCTCAAATTCATCTTACATATTATGCAACCAATGTCAACTAACCACATTATTTGATCATTCTAGTTTTCTGCATGTTTCTTGCTATACTCACTAACTAACGTGTCAATCAATCAGCATATAGAAGAGTGGTAATAGGTAGCAACCAATACCTGAATTTGGTACACTTGGAATTTTGTGGAGGCTATTGCTGTATTGCAGTATTGCTGGCTTGCTGCTCTTGAGTCTTCTTGACGGTGCTTTACGAGTTTTGATACTAGATTAGCAGATACAGATTGGCTAGGGTTTTTTTCCCTAGTCTAGATGGTTAAATTACCAGATTGTCCAATAAACATACAATGCAATACGCCACTTCTAGAAATCCAGAAACCCGGTACAAAACCAACATTTTCGAGCGGAACATCTCTCTCGGCTGATACCGGTTGTACCGGCCGGTACAATCGGTACACGCCGGTATTTAAACTGGTACGAAGTTTATACCCTTACCGTACCGGAATAAGCCCAAACTGGTACGTACCGGCCGGTATATCCGGTACCGGTACGGTATTTAAAACATTGATCTTGTCCTCTAGTAGAAAAAAGAGTTAATTACGCGGTTGACCACTGTACTATTAGGCAAATTTCACTTTGACCACTGAACTTCGATTTGTGTCATAGTAACCACTAAACTTTGAAATTCGTTTCAATCAGGTCACTCCGTCAAATTAATATTGACGGAGTTAGGTTACTCAGAGGTATATTGGTCTTTTTACGCTAGTCTTTATGAATTTTCCTTTTCTTTCTCTTTTTTCCCTCCTTCCTCTCTCTCTCTCTCTCTCTCTCTGTCCCTCTCTCTTCTTCTTCTTCTTCTTCTTCTTCAGTCCCTCTCCCCGTCTCATTTTGTCCACTCTTTAATTTTGGAAAGTCAAATTAGAGAGGGAAAAGGGAGAGGAAACTAGAGGAAAGTCCACGGCCACTCACTCGGCGCACTGCAGCAGCAGGCCCAGCAACCTCAGCCCCGTGGACTCTGCTCCGGCGGCGATGTCCTCCCCCTCCTCGTGCTCGGCGACGGCCTTTTCGCCTGAAACGGTGGCCTCGCCGGAGAAGTTGCTGCGCTTGTTGGAGAGGTCGTCGTCGTGGTCGCCGGAAGATTCGCCGGCAACGATGTCGATGGCGCGTTTGCTTTTCATGGGTGGTGAATTGGGGGGCCACTCACTCGGCGCACTACAGCAGCAGGCCCAGCAACCTCAGCCCCGTGGACTCTGCTCCGGCGGCGATTTCCTCCCCCTTCTCGTGCTAGTGAGATTTGTTCCTTGGGTCTTGTTCAGTGCTGTTCTCCATCAGTTGCGGGAAGACCGGAAGAGTTGCCTGGATTCTGGTAAGTAGGATTAGGCAAATTGCCTTCTAACTGAAATACGGTTTCTTTTCTCTACAAAAGATTCCGTCTTCATTGCTACCCATTGATACTGGTCCCTGGGCACTATCATTGTTTAAACCTTTGGCAGCCTCCCATTCCTGTTCAGATAGAATAGCACAAAGAATCTCATTATCTTCACGAGTGATAAGGGGAAGAATGCAATCTAACTGATACTTCTAGCATTAGAAGACGTCAAAATGTCCTTAGAGAGCCTCTTTTTGTGCTATAATGGAATAAAGTGAGAAATGTACCATCTGGTTGCTTGAGGATTTTCTGGATAGTTCCCCCTCTCTTTGATAGAGACCTGGGAAAAATAGGAGTTTCTGTCACCTTCCTTTAGCCAGGTGGCACTGTTGTCCCTTAACAAGCTTTCCTCATATGATAACAGTGAGTTCCTGGTTTGACAGAGTAGGTCGAAAGAATTTCGTTGTCGCCGGAAGATTCGTCGGCAACGATGTCGATAGCGCGTTTGCTTTTCATGGGTGGTGAATTGGGGCTGATGGGTGGTTGAAAGGCCAGACTCTGAAGCATGATCGGTGGAATATTGAAAAGGGGAAGGTTCCCCGGGGAAGCTTTCGAGTGAAAATTTGACAAAATCTGAGAGGGTGAACAGTGAAAAAGAAGAAATCAGAAGAAGAATAAGGGAGCTTACATAAGGTGAACAGTGAATAAGAAGAAGAAGAATAAGAAAGAAGACGGTGAACAGTGAATGGACGGTTATACCCCTAAATAAACGGACTTAAATTGACGGAGTGACCTGATTGAAACGAATTTCAAAGTTTAGTGGTTACTATGACACAAATCGAAGTCCAGTGGTCAAAGTGAAATTTGCCTAATAGTACAGTGGTCAACCGCGTAATTAACTCTAGAAAAAATGATTGCAGAACTTTCTACAAAAGTCTATTTTTACATCAAATTCTGCATCGGCCTAAATGTGAAAAGACGGCATCAAAATAAAACATCTCGCTCTAATTGGGAACCAAGTACTTCAAAGCTTACTGTAGAACTCAAGCTTATGAAGTAATGTACAAACAAGAAGCAATGTAAGAAAAAACATAGAGCGAACACCTAGCAAGATGATGTTTCTGGACTATTGCAGAAGATGACCTTTGCAATGGCACGTTAAAAGTAAACTATATGTTGTCTCGAGAATTTATTCAGTATTTCTCACTCCAGGCTTACTAGTTGGCAAGATTCTCCTAATCATTTCAAGCTGAGCGGGATCTTTTGCTTTGGCCGAGAGTAGATCCACCACTATAGCAGAAGTTGTAGTATCCGCTGGGAATCCCCTAGCTTTCATTTCCTCTAAAAGTGTCATTGCCTCAAGATATTTCTCTCTTTTGAGGAACCCCTTGACAATTGTATTGTAAGTGACATCATTTGGCTTGCACCCGTTCTCTTCCATTTGCACTAGCAGTTCATTTGCTTTGTGTAGCAACCCTTCTTGACAAAACCCCTTCATCATTGTATTGTATGTCGTTACATCAGGCATCATTCCTTTGGAAGAAAGGTTCTCAAAAAAGTCCCGCGCACTTCCAAGTTTCCCATCCTTGCATAGTCCATTTATGATTGCATTATAGACATGAATGTGTAGATACATTCCCTTACTATTGAGCATACTAAAAACCGACAGTGCTTCAGCAAGATGCCCATTTTTGCATAGGCCATCCAATAAGATGCAATACGTGGGTGCGTTTGGTACCACACCTGCTGCTAGCATGTCATCAAAAAGTTTGCGAGCTACGCCACATTTTCCAGACAGGAACAAAGCGTGCAACATACTATTATAGGAGAAAACATCAGGTTTCAACCCCTTACAAGGGACTTGTCGAAAGAGGTCAATGGCTTCGTCCATTTTCAAGCTCTTGCAATAACCATTGATTAAAATGTTGTAGGTGATAACATCAGGCACAAGGCCCAAATCTATCATGGAATCAATAATTCTCCTTGCTTCGTTCATCTGGCCGCGCATACAGAATCCATCTATTAGTGAATTGTACGTAATGACATCAGGATCTACACCCTTTTGCCTCATGATTGGGAGGATGACATCTTCAGCTAATTCAGCCATTCCTTCCTTGCAAAGTGCATCCACCACTATATTAAAGGTATGAACTTCTGGAAATATTTGTCTTTTCCCCATCTCTCCTAACACTCTGGTAACCTCTTTCCATCGTCCAGTATTGCAAAGGCCGTGAATCAAGGAGTTGTAAGTAAACACATCAGGCAGAATGCACTTCTCAATCATCTCCGAGAAAAGAGCCAAAGCATCATCCACCATTCTGTCCTTGCAAAGACCATCTACGACCATATTGTAGATAACCGTGCCAGGTTTACATTTGTCTTCTTTTTCCATCAATCTGAGCAACTGAATTGCCCGACTGGTATTTCCCGTTCTGCAAAGCCCCCTTACAATCGTTCCGCACATGATTTCATCTGGTTCGCAAACTCTCTCCCTTCTTCACTTCAAGAACAATTCGACTGCCTCGGGAACCCTATCTTCTAAAACAAGCCCTTTCAAAAGAGTGTTGAAGGTAGCCACATCAGGCACAATGCCATGCCGAAAGAAGCTGCCTAAGATAGCGAAACCACAATGGACGTGACTCAAGTGAACGCAACAATCAATCGCGATGTTCATGGTGTATTCGCTCATAGGTATACGCAGTGCGCCCATTTCTTTGTACAAAGCGATGGAAGCTGAGTAGTGTTTCATTTTCGTAACAGCAGTAAGTAATCGGTTGAATTGGATAGTTGAAGGAAGAGGGCGCATTTGGAGCATTTCATGGAACAGGAAAAGTGCATCTTCGAGCTTGTTAATGTTGTTAAAGTTGTTAAAGTCGTTAGGATAAAATTGGGGATTTGAAGCCATAGTACTATGATATCCTAAGGAGAAGAACTGCAAGAGCGGAGGCGGAAGAAGAAGAGTACCGTGTTTGCGGGGAAGTGGTGGACGGCGTGCCAGAGCTGCTGCTGCTGCTGCGACGCCGTTTGGTTTCATCTTCAACCACAAATGACGGAGAATTGGTGCTTATTTAGGTCCTCTTTGAAAACCTTTCTCCAGTTTACAGAACTTGAGGGAAAAAAAAAAAACATTAACACACATTTTTCTTTTCTTTTAAAAATTAATTTTTAAAACATAATTGTTTTTAAAAAACTCTATTTTGGAATTCTGAATTTAGGCTCTGTTTGACCACACTTTTTTTTTTTTATTTTCTAAAAAAAAATAAAAATTAAAGAGTAACTTAATTTTATTTTTTTTACAAAAACAAGTGAGTGTTAGATGACGCAATTTTTTTTAAATTTTTTTATGGTGGTTTGCGGTGGCGGTGGCTAGTGGCTGTCGGCGGTGGTCGCCGGAGGTTGCCGCCGGCGATGGTGGCCGGAGTTGGCCGCCGGCAACCGCTGGTGGTGGTGGTCGGAGGTGGCCGCCGGCTGACGGTGGGAGGGTAGTTGTAATATCTCAAACTTCGAGAGCCGATTAAAATAGCCATCCGGGCTCTGAAAAATTAAACGGGAGATAATTTTGAACAATGCTCGAGTATTAGTACACTATCGACGCTTAAAATAATTTTGGGATAAAAATGTAAATTCTGAAAGTTTAGGGGCATTTCTGTAATTTTGGAAAAACAATTTAATAACCATGTTTTTTTTTTAGAGTCTTGCCACCTCCTCCTTGTTACAATGACTCAGTTAGATAAAATATTAAATATTAGAGTAGATAATGACTTCGGGTGAAGATGAAAAAGGAAAAAAAAAAAACAAAAACAAAAAGGAAAACCTTTCCCTTTCGGGAAAGAAAGAAGAACCAAGACAGAGAACAAGAACAAGAGAAGAGAAGTGAAACAGGGGGAAGAACAGAACTTCGGGGAAGCAAAAATCACAGAAAAGGGAAAGATCCCCAAGGTTAACTTCTCCATTTTTGTTAAGTGAAATTCTTGTTTTAAAAATTAGTGGAAGATTTCGTAATAGTTTGTGTTTAGTGTTTTTGCTGGTTGTGTTTTTCGTGTGAGAAGAAGGGGGAGCTTCGGGTATGGCTTCAATGGAAATTTGTTGAGTAATTTTGTATATTCATATGGTGATTTGGTGTTTTGGAAGAAAATAAGAGGGATTAGGAGTATTTGGTGGGCTGCCGAGAGTGTAGGTGGGTGCGGGTGAGTTTGCAGTGGAGGTTTGTTAAAGATATATGTGATGGGGGTGTGTACATGTGTGTAAATATTGTGTATTAGTGTGTTAGAATGTAAGTTTTAGGTATAGAAATGGGAATGGTGTGTGGCCGTGTGTTGCAGGTATGAATTGTGTGTGTCTGTGCGTGCCAGTTGTGAAAAAGAAGATGATGTGTGTGTAAAAGGTGAGTTAGTGTGTGCTTTGATTATGAACAGTGAGTGTAAGTGTCGCTAAAGATAAATTTATCCCAGCAGTTCTTTATGAATTTTTAAAATATGTCTAGAGACCTATTTGGACAAAGTTTAAAACTGTAACTCCCGATATTTTTACAAGATCTACGCTCTGGAATTGTTTGAGAATTTTCGGGGTCCGTGAAGGGTGCTAAATTGGGGCATCGATTAAAGACAATTATCAAATTATTTAGCATAGGAAACCAAACATTTTTAATCTGAAATTTTTATTTAAACCTTATTTTACTGATATGATTCATATTCTAAAATTTCGGCCCATTCTGAGGCCGATAGGTATTTTTCGCGAAACTGGCCTTTTAGCGCTCGGTCTGGACAACGGTTCGGAATTTTCGGACGAAAATTCTTTGAAATGCTTTTTAGACCTTAAATAATATCAGGATGCTTAAAATAGCGTTTTAAGATATTTTGAGATTTTTCCGGTGCCGGAAACCCCAGGGGCATTTTGGAAATTTGCCACCCCAAAGGAGTATTTTGGTAATTTGACCTACGAAAGGTATTTTTGCATAAATTTACATATGGGAAGCTTATTTCAGTGATTCTACTTATGGGAAGACCATTTCGGTAATTTAAGTCCGAGAGGGGCATTTTGGTAATTTTACACCCTAGGGGCGTTTCGGTAATTTTACATACCCGGTGAGGGGAGATTCATTTTGGGAGTACGCGTGAGTCTGTATTAAGTTATAATATTTTGCTATAATCTGTGTTCTAATGATTCGATTATTCCGTTTAGGTTAAAGCTAAAGACTTTCTGGTTAGGATAATTTAGCTGCGGATCCAGGTAAAGGATTCTATCTGAACCCTGGGTAAGGACTTTTGTCCAAACCCTTATTTGATAACTCGTATTTGTAAGTACTCCTTTGAATTACTTACGATTAATGTCGAACTCTGAAGTATGCATTGATATCAGTATGTTATTGCCCAAAAACCCCAATATTGAACCTGAATCGATTATTTGGAAATCTTGTGATGCTCGCATGTATTTCATGCTGAGTAAATCTGATAATTCTTTGTATCCCATTCTTCCGAATTATTATGCCTAAATTCGAAAATCGTTTTGCTACTTATTGTGATTTTCTTCTGAAAATTCTGAATGATGACTTATTTTGATATGTTATGGTTATTGAAATCTGATCTGATTCTGGTGAAAATTCTGATTTCTTCTGAAAATTCTAAATGCTGACTTATGTCAGTATGATTATTGTTATTGGAATCTAAATTGATTTCGGTGATTGAGCTTATGTTAATGCTCATTGATATTGTTGATTTTTCTGTGTTGACCTGGGTTTTCTGTTCTGTTCTGAGGCGGGGCGTTATAAGGCTGGTCTGAATCCTGCATGGAATGCAGGCTAGTACCCAAGTGGACTAGTAATTATTATGGTACATCATGCATGTGTACATTCTGTTAGCTTTCCGGAATGGCATTGCTATTGCCCAGGATCAACGTTGATTTTTGATTTTCTCTGCTCTGGAAAGTATTATCTGAAATGATTTGTGCTTCTGTTGAAATCCTTTGGAAAATCTTCATTGTTTTCTGAAAATGATATGTTATTGATTGATTTGGAATCTGTCATGTTTGTTCTGATTTATTTTGGTATCTATTTCTAATGAGTTTTTGAGCCTTTTGGAAATCATTGAGTTTTTTACCATCCAAAGTATTCTGGAAAGTTTCATCGGTTAGATTCTTCGGAATCACTTGTAATCCTGTTGTTAGTCCTTGTGCGACCTTACTGAGCTCTCAAAAGCTCACCCTTCGTTTGGCTCCCTTCTGCAGGTGATGATAAGCTGTAGCAGGTTCGGGAATGGGTTAGAGTCTGAGTGAGATTCCGATGAGCCCATCACTACGGTATAGTAAGACCCCTGCGTGGGTCGGTACTATTATTTGATCTTAGAGAATTTGAATTGCGAAGAACCTAAGCTGTAATAGTTTAAGCTAAGCAATTGTGATCTAGTATTTTTAGAAATATGAGTTGATGCGGAATTAGATGATTTGAAGTATGTGTTAGTGAACAAATCTGACAGGTTTGATGTGATCCGATAGGTTAACGACCCGGGAGTTCGGGACGGCGGAGTTTCGGATTTCCGGGGATGTTACAATAGTGGTGGTGGTCTAAAAAAAAAAACCAAAACTGAAAAAAAAAACTCATTTTTGGAGTTTTTTTTCTTTTTTAGTTTAAAAATTGATTTTTAAACTAAAGAAGAAAAAAAATGATTACCAAACGCAACTTTTTTTTCCAATTTCTAAAATTGGAAAAAAAAGTTGTGTCAAACAGGACCTTAGTTTTTGTTTTGAAATCACCATCACTACCCCCCCCCCCCCCCCCCGGCCACAGCCACCGCCGCCGCCGCCGCAACCATCGCCAAAAAAAAAATTCGAAATAAAAAATGGGTAATCAAACACCCAAAAGAAAAAAACTCAAAATAAAAACTAGACAATCAAACACCCATTTGTTTTTTGTAAAAAACTAAACTCGTTTTATTTTTTATTTTTTTTGGAAACAGAAAACCAAAACTGGAAATGATTTCAAACAGACACTTACTTTGTCAGCCTCTCGTTGGCTAGAGTAGGTAAGTGGTTCCCTCCACGCTCTAAGTTAACAAAAGTTTAAAAGCGAAAAAGACCGTACAATGCCAGTATTTTTATCTAGGGTAAAATATGTCTGTACACACAAATTACGTGTCTAAACTGCAAGATAAGAAATAATTGCACAAAATTCAATTTAATGATTTAAATTATAGGTTACACCACTCTGTGATTTTTATACAATAAATGTAAATCCTCTGATTCGATCTCCGGTTTGGTCACGATCCAAGGGCTAAAATAGCTTGATCTTGAAACGTGAATTTTGAATTCTCCAATCTTCACTGTTGAAAGTTTGTTGAAGCGGCGCTTGCTCGAGGGCTTCGAAGCTTTATCCCAAACAAGTATGGCGATCCTTGACTTGTAGAATCATTGATGTTAAAGGCGGATTCTTCTTCAACTTGAAGTGAAAGAGAAGCCAATCTTCATGACTTGGAAGTGCTCGATTGAAGAACGGCACTGCGTTAGTGCGTATTGTTCTTCAAATAAAGTATAACCTGTGAGACGACAGCGTTTCGACGGAACTTAGGCTTTGATCGCGGAGACCCTGTGTCTCCTTCTTCTCTACCCCAAGCCCTCTATTTATAGGTAAGATGGTAGGCTTAAACTTGAAAAATCCGTAATTTGATTTTTGACTTTGTAATTAAGAAGATTTTTGTCCCCATACTCATCTTGATCTTATCAATTAAATGGATATTTGTCTCCGTTTAATTTTGGGAATGATTTTAGTCAAATTTGACTTTCTGGTCACAAGATCATGGGCTGTAGTGCATAATTTTATCTGGACTGGTTCTTCAAATTTAACTTTGGTTCGAACCTGGTCTTTTGCTTGGCTTCATGTCAGCATCTTGACCCGTATTTTTCGCAACGTTGAATATTTCACTGGTCAATTAACTTTTACATCATTGACCAACCACAAATTTTGGTTGTCTACAATGTCACTACGCTTTACATGTAATAACTAAAGTTAGAACTCAACGGGCATAGCGAGAGGTTTTGACTAGACTAGTTAGAGCCCCAAATCGTCATTCAATTTGTCTGCTAAAACTATTGGCCCATTTTATTTGAGCTTAACATTTTTTATTCAAACACTTTCGAAACTTCATTGCAAAACAAAAATTAATAGAAAAGTGTATCTTATGTGTAAAAGACATCATGGTTGAAACTTGTTACTTCGAGTGAAGGTCCAAAAGAAAAGAAACAAGCTCAAAGAGCCTAGATGGAACTACAAGTGCGGGTTCAAGATGCAGTTGCATTTTCTCTATTTGTGTTTTCATGTTCGGAAATATGAAAAGTAAGAAATATCTGTAAACTCATTTAAATATAATATACATCATTAAAAAAAATGTGAAAACTCATATACTGTAGTTTGGTTACCACTTCACACATTTATAAATGAAAATGAATAGGTGATTCAGGATTAGTAAATAGTGATTAATTTTAGTTCTTTGAAAGTAGAAATAGTGAATGGCAAACAAAGTTGAAATATTGAAGGAAAAAAAAAATCAAAGAAGGATCATGCAATCAAATTCTATAATGAGTGTGTTTGAATGGAATTTTTCAAAAAACTATGCATTTCAAAATCTTCATTCTTAAACTTCCCTCATTTTGCAATCTTACGATTTAAAAGTTCATTGCTTGGATAAAAAATTTTCTTGTGATCATTTCTGCGTGTGAATTTTAATTTCTTTTTACAGTTAGCATGAAGTTAATATGGGAAAGGTTATTTCTATCACATTAGATATGTTAGGGTTAAATACACTTTAGTATTCCAAAATACCCTGAAATCTCGGCTGAAGACCTAAGGGGCTGTACGCTTACAATTTTTTTTTCTGTATTCTATATTCTGTTTTTGTTTTCTAGAATTTAGTATTCAGTTCTAAAATCGTATTGTGTACTTATACTTTTTTCCGTATTTACTTTTTTAATTTTTTCTGTACGTTTACCATTTTCATTTTGGTTTTTGCTGACTTTTTCTGAACCAATTTTGTATGTTTAAAATTTTCCACACTACTTCGTTTTCACCAACTTGTGTATGAACATGACAAAGAGAACACAAACACAAACACAAACACAAACAAGAACTCTCTACTAAAGTATGGACAAACTACAATAGAATTTTCCCATAAAATGCATTCTAATAGAGTCATCTTAGGACGAAGAAGCTACTGATGATACAGGATGACAAAATCTGTACCTTTCCTCATGTATGTCTTTCTCCTACAAAAGATACAGGACGAAGAAGGTACAGGTTTTTCTCCTACAGGACGAAGAAGGTACAGGTTTTTCATTTTCACACCCCATCTCTTTCATCCAGAGACTTTGGATATAGTGGAATTTTGCCACACAAGGACATGAAGATCGAATAAGCTGAGACAAATTGTCTTCTTCCTGGCCGATTTGACCAGAAAACATTACCGTCTTTGTGCTCACAACACCTACGTCAGTGCCACTGGTTTTCGCCCAGCGGAAGCGGAGCCAAAATCGAAAGCGAGAGCCCGCAAAACCCAGATTTCCTCCTCCGAATTCATCAACAGAACTCCAAAAACAAAACCCCTCAATAATCATTCACAGCTGAACCAAACATTGAAAATCAAAGAAGAAAAAGCAGAAAGTAAGAGGAGTAACGGATCGAACGACGAAAAGGTACCGACGGCTTCTCCGTCGTATCTAGGCCGAGACTTCGGCTCCGTGTCGGTGCAACTTCTCCGTTGATGTCGGCAGATCTGGGAGGGCATGAGATTGAAGTGAGTTGCTATTATTCATGGAAGGTAAATGAGAGAGAGAGAGAGAGAAGAGCAGAAGACTTTAGCCGAGCAGACAAGAATTGTATTCTCTGACACAGAATACAGGAAGCCGAAAAAGGTGAAAGTTTTGGGTGTTTTCTGATTTTTGGCTACTGTTTGGATTTTTTTATTCAAAATGGAACTGAAAAAAATAAAAGTACAGGAAAAAAAGCATCTTTTTCATCATCATTACAGAAACGAAAACAGAAAAACGTAAGCGTTAAGTTTTTTATTTTTACACTTCAGGGTCTGAAGTTTCAATTAAACCATTAGTAAGTACTTCCGTCCAAATTCCTAACTTAAAAGACAGAACCGCCAAGAGCAAAATCGTCAGACTAGGTTTGGTTTTCAAAAACCCTAGTTTGTACACCCAACCTCCAACTAACCAAAGTCAAGCTCTACGACAATTGTTATCTCAAAACCATTACATGAAAACACGTTACTGTACATCCAGTACTGTGAAAACCTTGGACTATAACAGCAAGTTCACCTCTTCTTTTGGATCACTCTCCTCAGCTGCACCTGCACATCGACCTGAAAGAATCTCAACAACCACCATCATCATCATAGTTGCCTGGATACCACCACTCCCCACCGTCATCCACTGTCGTCTCCATATTCCAGCCACGCCGCGACCTCGCCAACCACCAACGTCCCTCGATTCGCCACCACCTCGCCAACCCTGTCGCAAACTAAAGGTCACACCTCGACCACCACTATGTCACCATATTCCCAATCACTACCATCACCAACCCATGCCCAAGGCCCATCCACCTTTACTCACCCCCCTAGTTCAGCATTGACAAGCCACCAACACAGAAAAGAAAACCCACCACCACCGATCCACTTCTTAACCATGACCACTTTAATCCATAAATCAACTGTCACAACCACACCAACCCACAGATCCATCGACGACAATGCCACCAACCACCCAAGACCACCACCGTGCCCCCTCCCCTACCCTCACCAACCCACATATCCGTCCCCCTCTCTTGAGATATATTTCTCATCATCCTCACACATCTTAATATTTTGTAGAATATGTGGTTATACTTTCCAAGAAAACTTGTAAATTGGGATTATTCATTCACCTGGAGCAAATTGTGTAAAGCCTATGATTTGTAAATTAGAATTAAAGGAGGGTTAGAAAAAGACAAAGCTGGCTTGACAAAATTGCTCCTGACGGTTTTGCCTAGAACATTAAGAATTTAGATGGAAGTCCTTACTCAATGCGTAATTGAAAATACAGTCCCTTTCCTGTAAAAATTAAACATTTGGTCCATCAAATAAGATTTCAGGGTACTTTAGGGGTAATAAAGTGTATTTAACCCGATATGTTACTTTACCTCATCTTTGTAATTGAAAAGTTTACATTTGTCACTAATATTTACTTTTTTGTTGGTCGGCATTACCTAGTTAATCTTGCTTTCTGTCTTACGACGTCACAAATTTAGCCAATTTGGAACTCCAAAGACATTTAAAGTACGTAGAGCAATTAAAGACGTATGTGGAACAGACTAGGCATCTTTCCTATAACCTATTAGCAACTGAGTACCAAACATACCTAGAGTCTATTATATTCTTTCTACAGAGAGTCCATAGTACAAAGGTTATTTGTTTAACCAACAGAAAGATACAAATGGTGGCATTGGTGGAGAACAAGGTAAGGGTTGAAAATGTGCCAGATATGGTAAATAAATGACAGAGGAAATGGAAATTTGTTCACAACAGCAGTCAGAAAGGCGTATCCAGAATTTGGTTAGAATGGTAACACCAACACATAAGCATCAGACCTATTTTTGTTACCCCCCAAGTACTTACTGCTGAGGTGCAAGGGACAGATATGGACCCTTGGTATATGTCATGTATCTATGGGAATAATACCGGGATAAGAAGAAAGGAACTGTGGCAGCAATTACAATAGGATAACATGAAGGTGGGATCTATGCCATGGATGTTGATGGGTGACTTTAATGTCGTAAGCTATTCAAATGAAAGACAAGGGGGATCTGGAATGAACAAGCTGGATACAATGGAATTTAATCAATGCATCTATAAGCTAAGTTTGCAAGACATGGCTACAAAAGGGGTATGTTATACTTGGTGTAATAAAAGGGAAGAGGGATAAATGATTTTGAGCAGAATTGATCGAGTGTTGGTGCATAATGTGTGGTTAGGTAAGTATACAAGCTCTGAGGCAGAAACTTGTGATCCAGGTTTATCAAACCACTATATGTTGGTAGTAACAGCTTATCATGGCAATGTTGAAGGTAAAAAACATTTTAAAATTTTCAACTATTAGATGGCACACCCTGATTTTCAAGCAATACTAAGAGAATCTTGGGAAGAAGAAGCTAATGGAGATGATGTGCACAAACTATACAACAAACTCAAGAGGTTGAAACCAAAACTGAAAAAGTTGAACTATGAGAAATACATCTCAAGAAGGGTGGCCTTGTAGAGCAGGAATTGAAGAAAGTACAAAAGGAAATATATGATGGTTGTGCTACAGCTGAGATCATAAATAAAGAGAAAGACTTGGCTGTGCAATATTATGAGATACTAAAGGTTGAGGAAGGTTTTTATTATCAAAAGTCAAGGGTAAAGGAAATAAAGCTGGCATATTTCCATAAGAAAATGCAGGTACACAGAGCTCACAATAAAATACTATCAATTAGAACAATTGATGATGAGCGCAATATGGGAGAAAAGGAAGTCCATCAGGAAACAATTAGGCATTTCTCAAGATTTCTGGGATCTACACAAACTATTTGGACAAATACAAGAGTTGAATTACATAGGGTAATACAAATGAGATTGTCTTCACAGCAGCAACTAGAGATGATGTATGAATTCTCTGAAGAGGAGGTGAAACAAGCTATGTGTTCATTCAAGACCAACAAGGCACCAAACCCATATGGATATACATCATAGTTCTTTCAAAAGAACTGGGAGATAATTGGTATTGATCTAACTCAAGCTGTTCTTTCATTCTTCAAGTATGGACAGCCTGTGAAAATTTTTAATAGTACTGGTCTGACTTTAATCCATAAAATTATTGTACCTAATACGATGAAGGACTTTAGCCCTATAGCATGCTGCAATGTGATGTACAAGTGCATTACCAAGATGATGAACAATGTGATGAAGAAGGTATTACCTGGTCTAATAAGCAACAGACAAGCAGCTTTTGTGAAAAATAGGAATATTGGGGATAATATAGTGCTTATGCAAGAATTGGTAAGGAACCATCATAGGTCAAGGGGTCATCCTAGATGTGATATGAAAATAGATATCCAAAAAGCTTATGATACCCTGGAATGGAAATCCTTAAAAGCAGTAATGGAAGAGATGCAATTTCGTGGCAAATTCATAGAGTGGACTATGCACTGTGTCACGCATGCAAAGAGTTCTATTAATATGAATGGCAACATGGAAGGAAACTTCAGTAGTAAGAAAGGATTAAGACAAGGGGATCCCATTTCCCTCTATCTATTCCTTCTAGTAATGGAGGCATTCTCATGCCTTTTTGATGACTCTGCTCAAAACAATGATTTCAGCTATCATCCAAAATGCCATGAGCATAAAATTACTCATGTGTGTTTTGCTGATGACTTATTTATCCTACCAGGAGCCAACATTCATACTATCAACACTATTAAGCAAACTATCTAAAGATTTGGAAGTACGTTTGGTATGTATCCTAATCTGCAAAAGAGTGCTATATACGTTGCATGATTAAATGAAGAAGACACTAATTTGTTGGTGCAAGACAGTGGTATTCCCATTGATACTTTTCCAGTGACTTATTTGGGAGTACCTTTGATTACTACAAAGCTGAAAGCCAGTGACTGTCAAATACTTATTGATAGAATATTGGCTAGAATCAACTCTTGGACAGTCAAGCACTTATCTTATGGGAGAATTTAGTTGTCCACTTCAGTGCTCTTTAGTATGCAAATATATTGGTGCTCATAATTCCAATTGCCTAAGAAGATTATATCTGAAATTGAAGCAAAAATTAGAAGCTTTATATGGCATGGAAGAGAAATTAAATGCACATGTGCAAATGTAGCTTGGAAGGATGTATGCTTGCCTAAAAAGGAAGGTCGACTAGGGCTGAAGAAGTTGCTTGAATGGAATAAGGCTGCCCTATGTAGATATATTTGGGATTTGGCAAGGAAAAAAGATACATTATGGATACAATTGTGCCATTCATATATCATCAAAGGACATAATATATGGAGCTTCAAGTCACCTACAGATATTTCTTGGACGTGGTGCAAACTACTGAAACTTAGGAGTATTATGCAAAACTAGGTGAAATACAGAGTTGGGAAAGGAGATGAGACTTGGTTTTGGCTAGACAATTGGTTGCCCCAAGGTCCAATTGTCCAGCAGTTTGGACCTAGAATTGTCTATGATGATGCATGCTCTATAGACCTAAAGGTAAAGGAAGCTTTTCTATTTGGGGAATGGAACATACCAATCAGATCACATGCATTAAGTATATTAAATTCTCAAATCAGCGGCATTGTCCTGAATAATAATCCTGACAAGCTAAGACAGAAATTGAGTCTAAATGGAGATTTCAGCATCCACACAGCCTGGAATGAATTAAGACAGTAAGACCATACTACCCCATGGTAGAACTTATATGGTTTTCTGGGAATATTCTTAAATGTGCAATGATCTTATGGATGGCCTGTAGAAGGAAAATGAGAACAAAGGATAAGCTAAAAGCTTGGAATGTTATTACTGATGACACATGCAGTTTATGCTCTCAGCAAAACCAAACAATGGAGCATCTATTCATGTCATGCCCCTTTGCTCAGGCTATATTGATGAGCACTCTACAGAAATTATAAATCTCACAGAGCTCACAACCTGGACTATGCTCCTTCAATTTGCAGTTATCAGATTTAGAGGGTAGAGCTTTCGTGCAAAACTAAGCAAATTAGCTCTTGCTGTTACTCTATGTGGTATATGGGAGGGAAGAAATTTGAGGACTTTTACGGAGCAAAGCACATAGAAGAATGGAGTAATGGCTAAGATTGAGGTATGACTCAGACATATAGAGTACTAAGCTGGAGGAAGGCAACAGCTAACCAGGAACTTTGCAAAAATTGGAACTTACATGCCTGTGTGCTAAGGTAGGAATTGTTTATATGAATATGAACATTATTGAGTTGTAATGGAGGGATGTACTGTGGAGGTGGATGCTATAGTTTAGCTGATTGGGGGAGGAATGTATGAGTTGTACTTGAGCTTTAATGGAATAAATGACATTTTACCAACAAAAAAAAAAGTTATTTCTGTATCGACTACCGAGTATAAGAAGACACAAGTTGCGAGCCATTTATCATTTACTAGTACATGAATAGTAGCCACCAAATTAAAATAATTGGTGTTCTTGCTTTGCCAAAAGCCTCTTTGGTTCCCTTGAGAGATTGCCAAATTTATTATCGATCATCATTCTTGATCACCCATTTCACCCTAGTAACCCTGCCCTTTCCATGTCTTTTGTACAACACGTTCTTTTTTGCCTTTTTGCATCCCCTTTCAATGGGTTTTAATTTTATTTCCATTTTTCATAGTTTAGCGCGGCATATTATTCCCATCATATATTCCAATTTTGACTCCCAGCACCTACCATTCCAAAGTTTGATACAAGCAAGCAATACTGCTAAGTTTCATAAGCATTGCATCAAAGTAGCCTAGCGTTCGGATCTATTCATTAAAAAGAATCCACTCAACACATTTCTTATGTACCCATAGGTGTCAAACGACTTAAATCCCCATTGAATTGTTGCTTGTGATTTCTTATTAAAATTTTGTTGGGTACATACGAAATTCCATAAAAACCTCCGCATTCTTTACAATATCCTGAACAAATTCAGAGCGTTTTTCTCAAGGAAATCTAGAATAGCTAGGACCAAATGGATGTCGACTCAATCTTAACGAGCACTTCCCATAGGTTAAGAGCCATTTTCAACTCAGACCATAACGGATGTTGGCTTGAACCGAAGGAAATAACGAGAAAGCTTTCCAGAATTGTTATGAAGCTACATGACTTGAAACAGATCCCTATGATTGAGGTTATATACAGTGTGTAATAAGTTACCAACTACTACTTTCATGCCCTCACCGCTGAGTAAGGGTGTGAGACAAAACAGTGATATTGTAATACAATACTGAACCAATTCATCTCGGTATCCATTTTCAGTATACGCTCGATATCGAGAATAGTACATGTTTTTCAAAAAAGCGGTGTTGAGAATTGGTTTTGCGGGTGATCTTTCTAAATTTCAAAATCCCAACACCAAAAATATTGTGTAGTAAGAAATATTATACTTTTTACGTTGCGAGTTTGTTAAAAGTTACTCTTTTTTGTTTTGTGGGTTGCACTTACATCGTTTAAACCTCATACAAGTAAATTTGAGAACTCAATTACTATATTGAATATCGATAACTAAATAATACGCGAAACGAATATTTTTTTTGGTTAAGAATTTTTTGTGGAAAATAGTATATAACGAAAATAATGATACTGTTTGGTATCGGTATCCGTCGGTATTAGACGGTATTAGACATATATGTATCCAAGTTTTGCAATAAATCGCTAATTCTGAACTGTACGATATCCTGTGTGGTAGGACATCCAGAAATTACAAATTCCTATCACTGAGCACTGTCGAGTAAAGTTGGCAGAAGAAATTTGCAAAAAAAAACTCAACCTGGTACCATTTTAAACAACCACCATATTCTAATGCTAAACTTTGAACTAACGATTCTTTAAACCTTACCCATTTGTCAACTCTATTCTCCGGAGCAATTGATTTCAGACTTTCATTGAAATGGCTCAATTAACTCTTTATTCTCGCAATCAAAGCCAATATTTGTGGATGAGTGGTTTGGATAGGGGTCTTCCTTGTTTTCTCTTTTTTCTCTTTCAAGTTCATTTGTCAACAATGCTCTTAAAGCAAGTTGCATTTTCATCACTTCGATGAGACCTTTGAAAGGGAAGTAGTGCTGAGTCGGGGAACACCTTGGGAGGGGGCAGGGGCGGATCCAGGAATCCTAATTGCGGGGACCAAAAAGTAATTAAAAAAAGTTGACGGTTTCACAAGGTTCAAGCTCACATAAAACATGATTTTTTTAATCGATAAGTTTATCATTCATTGTGACTTATTTAACTCGGTAATGTTAGTCAGTAACAAATTACTAATCCTTGACAAAAGAAACTTAACTCTTACATGTATATACGTAATATTAATGTGATAATTAATTATTCAAGGACAGTAGTGTATGTATAAGTTAACATATTATAAGAATTTAAATTAAAAAAAATAACCTTGATCTAATATGAAGATTTGGAATTTGAAAAAATGAAAATGAAGCAAGAAAAAGAAAAAGACAAAAAGACTACGGCGGTCAGTGACACAAGAAGATAAAAACACAACGAAAAAACATCGATACATTAATTTCATATTATAGTGACATTTTTTGTAAATATTTTAAATATAATTTTCCCACTATTTTACAAACTCAAAAAAAACAATTTTAAAAATTGGGGGGTGGCCATGGCCCCCCCTTGTCATGCCTTAGCTCCGCCACTGGGAGGGGGGATAAAGCACCCTTCGTTGCTCGCCGCTTCACATTATCTAACATTGCAACGAACGCCGTTTCAAGAACGGGTGGATTGCTAGCCCACACTAGAAACGATTATATTAACAACTTGAGAAATTTACAGCAAGACGCATTTGCATCTTCTTTACTTCTGTTTTCATGTTATCTTTACAGTTCACACAGCTAAACTACAAGTTCTCTCACTTGCAGCTTATGCAAACCAGCCACCAAAGAGTAGTACCACAAGGACATGTCATACAGCGGTGATGAATGTTTTCTTGGTGCTGACAGCAAACAGGGCATAGATCATCCTGAACCTCTTTCCAAGTTTTCATAAAGGCATATAACCAGGGCACAATTAGGTACATGGCCAGTGACCATACAACATTTCCACCATGGAACCACAATTTCACTTCTCCTTGTAGCATTCCAAGCTTACTGTGCAGAGAACTTGCCACTGGAATGGACAGCCCAAAGCACATTGTCATTTTCTTTAGTCAGATGCATGTGAGGTGTAAAAGTAAGGCCTCTTGCCAGTTTCTAGGAACAGGTCATTTCCTAGTTGCATCTTGTTTCATATCGGTAACTATAACTAGGGGTGACAATTAAGACCCAATCCAACCCATTTACGCGGCGAAATCCGTCCACTAAAAACTAACACAAATTCACACATCTGATAATTGAGTCAGTGGGTTGTAAATGAACGACAATTTAGTCGTGTGTGTGTGTGTGTGTATATATATATATATATATAATTTGATTTTTTATAATGTGACACATTGACAAATAGTTTGGTCTCTGTAAGTAAAAGAGCAAAAACGTTTAACGATGTTCTTTAATTTACCAAAGAGAACATCACTATCTATCACATACGAATGTATAACAGTGACGTGAGTAGCTAAAGTGCAATTGAATGTTATCTAGCTTGTGGTTAAGGATTTGGTAGAACAGAATAAAAGAAAGGTAAAGGTATGAATTATGAATTATGAAGAGATGAATTACAAAAATGAATGTGTTTCATAGTGCGTGCGCGCGCGCTTTGACAGGTTTGGAGGAGAAAGTTTGATCTCTTCACAGAGGCAACGAACAATAAGCTGAAGGTACACCCTCGTAAGGATCGCTAAATGCAGCAGCGTTGCCTGGACGCGAGAACACCACCTGTGTAACAAGCAGACACTTGTAATTTCTTGAATCAAAAATTCGAAAATTGAGTTCTTGGCATGTAATCTTCGAAACCATGAAAATTTGCATATTTGGGAAAGGCATATAATCTGGAATATCATGCTTTCTATCATACATTTGCTATTTTTACTTCAACTCTTGCTTTACACCAGATATACATTAAGTTTTCAGTTCCTAGAGCAGTTCAAGAACACTTTCCCTGAGCGACAGTTGTGGGCAATGCTAACTACCAAACTTCCATCACAATCTGCAAAATGAAGACCTAAAGGCAAATAGATGCTGGTGACGAATTTGTTGGACACGTCATGGGAATGCATAGCACGGTCTCTAAGTTCCTTGTGTAGCCCATCGGGGAGGGACTTTTAACTTCACACACTATGTGTGGGTGTATAGAATAATTTCGTAGCAATCATATCAGCTATTTATATAGGGTGGACAACCTTCATCAAAGGTGCAGAATAAGCTATTCTAAAAACTTAACAATCTTTTTAATAGAAACGAACCTGATAATTTCCAAGTGTATGCGTCTTAAAACCGGCTGCACAGTAGTCAAAATAGTACTCCCACGTCCGGATGAACTTTTGGTTGAAACCCAAAGCAAGAATTTTGCTAATAACACATGCAGAAATGCCCCGCCGTTAGAAGTTTACAGTTAGTATAAGAACTTAAATGATAAAGAAGCATTACTTGAGTGGTTATACTGAAAAGGACCCAATAAGATCTATGCAACTGCTCCAAAGATTCTACTGGACTACCTAAAAGTGAGCCTTGTTCACATATCAAGGAAGAAGTACGGTTGATAGCTTTATCAAGATGAACAAGTGCAACAGCAGCACAGAACTGTGAAAGTCTTACCGGTCGAAGTAGCTAGGGAAGATTGTCATGGACAACTTTACACAAAACATGCGACTCAGGCACACAAATCTTTCCCCACTCTCTTCATCTTATATGAAATTAGGATGGTTCAGTGTAAGGGATGATATAATTATGAGCCAAATACTTCACTCACATTCCGAAGTTACTTCTGGTGTTGGGCCTTAGAGGTACGACTGAAGGCAGTCATAATCAAGCTGATAATATCTCTTACCTCTGCTTTTCCAAGAAGTTTTGCCTCCAGCATCTGAGTGTTCGATAGTAATGTATCCCTATGTTTTCCACGTGCTCCACGCTGCACTTTTAGCAGTACAATAAACTTACTGGGAGATATAAACTTCATGGCAACTAAAGTTATCCATATCAAGTTTGCTTTTACCAGAGCCTTGAAGCAGCAGCCATGGCTGATGTTACTCTGCTAAGTGAAGGCAGGCATCCTCCGGGAAATATATATTCCTTTATGAAATCTGAGCTCCGCCTGTACTCATCATACCGTTCATCTGGTATTGATATGAACTAAGGCAAAACCAACCGCATAAGTAGTTAGCAAAGCATAATATTTCTATATAGACCTTTTCAACATAATGCCTGGACTTTCAAGTTAAAAGTTTTAAATCTTACCTAAAACTAAGTAAGAAATTTTTTTTGCGACATGAACAAATGCAAAACAAGAATTAGCGATAAAAAATTTAAAAATTGATAAAAGGAGTTCAAACAAAAAGATATAGTGGTTCCATTTCCCTCTTTCTTTGTTAAAATTTGTTTATTCCTCCCATGATTACCTGTAGAACAAATAACCCATCTTTGGCCAAAACTGATTCGCAACAAGTAAAGAACTCCTCCATGTATTCATGGCCAACAGCTTCTAACATCTCACTGCAAATGATTACTGGTTAAGTCATTCTATATGTAGAAGATGATATAATCTGACACAAGATTGGTAATGAGGAACTCACCAAGATATAATTCTATCGTACTTATAAGTTTCGGGCAATTGGCGATAGTCGCAGAGAAGAAATCTTATGTGGTCCTGAAAACAAGTTTGATGGTAAGAACTTAGAATCTTGATAACACCAAACTTGTGAGACAAAGGTGTTATCTTTACTTTTTACTTTTCCTCTTTCCCCTCCAACCTAAATGCTGAAGCATCCATGTCTATATTGCGAAGTGGATGATCACTAGATTGAGCTTTTAGGTTATATCTTTCTTTTTTTTGGTTATCTTTAGGTTATCTTCAGTTGAGAATATTTGATGGTGACAAAGTTTGATAACTGTAGTAAATAGAGGCTGTGTAAAGCTCATTTCATTACATCTCTGTAATTGGGATGATGTGATGCTCAAACATTATATACCTGAAGGCCAGCTTTCTTAACTTCCATTTCTGCATATCTTAGTTGCTCTTCGGATAAAGTGATGCCAGTGTAGTTGCATCCTGTTCGCCTGACAACTTCAATAGCTAAACTTCCCCAACCACATCCAATCTCAAGAATTTTGTGGCCCTTTTTAATTCTTGCCTACGTTGGTCAAATGATAAAAGTCATTTAAGTGACAAATTTGTTAGAAAATTGCAGGAAAACGCAAAGGCCTAACCTTCTCAATCAAACCCGAGATCTTTCTCATCTGTGCAATTTTCAAGTCCTCGTCTTCTGTCTATAAAAGTACGGTAGGAAGAGAGAAGAGAGAATTACAAATCAGATGGAAGAAGAAGAACTTTTGCAAAGGTACTGTCTAAATGTAGCATCAGTCGACTGTTTGAGATCCTGACCTTAAATATAGCACATGAGTAAGTCATTGTCTCATCCAAGAACAGAGCAAAGAGTTCATTGCTCTGGAAACACACAGAAGAAGATTACTTACCCACTGAATCTTCATAATTTTCTAATTAAATGCAGCAACATCGGGGGGAAATAACAAAAAACTGCAAGGTACTAAAATACGTAGAGCAGCACTTTTGTTTTATCAAAAAAATGAATAAATTTCATTTAATTGCTTATCATACATAACAACTTCACAATAAGATCCTACAAGATGATATAAAATGACAAACTTTAATCAGAATAAAATCTGCAGTTTTTTTTTAAAAGAAAAACAGTCCAAGATGTGCAAAGAAAATACTTTTTCGCATTAAATCATGTACACAAGGGTTTACTTCATGCATGCATCACTACATGCTTATGCAAGCTATCTGAACAGTAGATAACAGAAGCAATTTTCCCAGAAACACATTTTGAACATATTGAACTTACAGTTATACACCAACAGGATGGTACCACGTACCAGGTCATAATGACGAGAAATGTTCCTGCGAGCTTGAGTGAGAGTATTTTGCCGTGAAACATGCTGGAAAAAATATTTTGCAGATGCTATCCCAGCTGTTAGAAGCAATGGTGTCCACCAACCCCTAGAGCCAACAAAGGGCGGACGCATGTATATTAGCATTAAGGCAATTACCACGACTATGAGTACGAATCATATCACTTTACATGTAGTCCACCAGTAAACTTCACCTTTTGTTACTGAACCTTGAGTTAGAAGTTTTTACGTCGCGGTTGGCTATTAACATCTGCAGAATACATTAAAAACAACAACCAGTTGGAAACTGCTCGGAACTATAAACCCAAATCCATTTTCTTACCATGAAAAGATTTAGAAGACCTTCTTTTTTATCGACAAAAGAAAAATCTCCATTGATATAGGCATCTGCAAGGCCTAAGTCAGCTTGTGTAACAACCTGCAGAATGGTTGAAAGTAAGTGGTTTCTATCATTGAGCTTGTATTTCATTAGAACTGATGCGAAACTAGCTCTATAATGAGAAATGCCAATACTAAATCGAAATCACTTGCCTTCCAATAAAACTTGGGGCTGAGAACTTTCATATAAACTTTGAGAGAACTTTTATTGTTGTTTCCTTCGAAAGTGAATATTGTACCTCCTTCTTCCAACAATCTACGAAATCACATACTGCATTATATCAATATATCTTTGTTTAAGTTTCTTATGGGTTCTGATTACTTACTTTATGGAAATAATAGGAAGTTAGAGTACACGCCACGAGATTGTAGATCATGAGAATCATAAGATAAAACCATTTGTGCACATTGAATGGGGGATTTAAGTGAATAAAAAGAGAAAAACATAAATTCCTGGGGCATGTCACTGAAAAAGGTGAAGAAAGCAGCAAAGGGTCAATTTTATGTTTTAGAGGCATGAAATTTAAAAAATTAGGATGCCAGGTTATCCTAGAGGTGCTTATGCAATATAATAAAAACCAAGGTGAAAAGAGGAATAACAGTGACGACACTGAACTGCAAACATAACTATTCAAACGTCACTGCAATATTGTTCCTCTAAATGCATTCACACAAATAGTCACAACTTTCAGCCACTGCTCACAACAATCTATCTACCAGGATGGACACTATCACGTATGATCCTTAGCTAACAAAATATCTTATAATCCTGAAGCAAAATCATATAAACCTTACTGAAATATACAGCACTACAACAAAAATGTAAAGACTACATCGACATTGAGCTCCTTGCCAAATACTCAAGTATGTTTTTCCCAACAACTACATTGGCCCCAGAGTTCGTTTTACCATTCTCTTCTAATGTGCTCTTTTCTTTCATTTTTAACTTTACAATATCATGAAGACAAGATTACGTAAAAGTTGGTAAAAATATGTTCCCAACCTATCCCACTTTCCTTGGCATCAAAGTATATGCACATAAGCATGTTCAACTCAATATGTATGCACAAATTCTGTTCAATATTTTCAGATCCTGTCATTACCCGAACTAGAAACGTAATTTGGCATCCGGTAATGATCTTGAAAGTGGTAATAGTTCTGAGCTTAAGATAAGTAAACAAGTGAATCCTACATGAAAGAATGTTTGTCCTTTGCAAGGGTTGACTCACATTAAACAGCCGCTAGCAATATAATTTCCAAGGAACCTTGTAACAAACAACCGTGCCCCAGTTTCTACCAAGGAAGGTACCATATGTTTGGGGTTCTTCAGAATAGCACAACTCTTTCTGAGAATGCCATGTGCAGCAACCATACCGGCCTGCAAAGGTAGAGAAAGTAGAACTGCCTTGTTAACATGTCTTCCGTTTATATTTGTACATAAAGGAATGACTTTGAGTTTAGCCACCATGCTCCACAAAGCAAAACTTTGCAATCAGATAGGCAGAAACAATTATTATGTTTTCGAAAAATATGTACCTTAAGCCCATCCTCATGGAATCCATATCCTGAAAGCAATGCAACACAAGATGCACAAATGAGTTCTCTAAGTATAAGCTTATTAACTGACGCTTCTCTTGCGAAACAGATGCAACTCATCATACCAAGGCAACAGATGTATAGAATGTCACCAAGGTTGCACCATAGTCAAGAACAACAAAGGACTAGCTTGCAATTTATCACACCTTTTTCGTACCATTCGAATATTTTGCCAGACTTTTATGATTGCTTAAGGGTGATAAACTCAAAAGGAGCTCTTTTAGCCTTTTAGCTGCACTACTAATGCCATGCAACAGAATTATTCTTCATTGAGTTTGGCTTTTAGCCAAGAAATTTATGCTTTGAGTTGAAGTTTCTCAATGATGCAACTGGAGGGTATATTGTTAGATACATGCTCATCTCATCTTATAGATAGTATTCTGGTTATCTCTTTCAACATGAGGCACAAAGTTAACCTTGGTACGCTCCACAGAACCATATTCCTCTCTTCCCTTGAATATCATCAATCTCAAGTGAAGCTTTCGATGCAGCAACAGATGGGATTGGATGGCCAGTTGACCACTTAAGCAAAATATGTTCCGGTGTGTGTGACGGATTAAGAGTTACCAGATAAGGTAGCCCTTTTTCGTCAATGTTCTGCATTATCAGAAGAGCCAACTTTAGAAAAAGAGAAAGAAATTATTTACTGAGTAATGTTTAACTAAAATTAAATGTGCTGGCCATCATATTAGAAAAAGAACCTTGAGCCACTCTGTGTATATTTTTTGGTAGTTCTATTTGAACCTTTGCTATTCTAGTGATCATTTATTGCTAAAGACTTCCTCTATTGCTAGGGTACATGACTCATCCAGGTGCACATAATCAGGGCTACCTTTACTACTTGAAATTGTCAGGAAGATCATGTGTCTCTTTACATGCCTCCAGGCACAAGAGGGGCTTCCGCCAAATAACCTTCGTTGGAAAGTAATGTATTGATAAATCATAAATATCACCTTCAGGAAAGTTTAAGGGACTCGACCAACACAAAGCCCATTCATAGGCTTTCAGCCTCTAAACAAAGAAACTTTGGGAAGAAATCCGACAAATAAAATCTTTGAAGCTTTTGCTAAAACTAAAAATTGGACCCATTTAAAGGGAGACATTTGTTACAAACCTGGAGCACATTGAGCCAGTACGTCAGACAAACTTTATTGTCAACATTTCCAAGAAAATTCCATGCGCTCCATGCTGCTGGATTTTGGGGGATTAAATTTGTGTCACGATGAAGATAAATATCGCTGCCATAAAGATTACAAGAATGATTTCACATTTTTTGACATAATAAGTTAGGAACAGAAGAACACTTCCATCAATTATAGCAGCTCACTTTCAACCGATCAAAGCACAATGCACCAGTGCAGCATAACAAGATACTGCAATATTAAACCTGACATTGCAGTTCTATGTACTTCATCAAAGCAACAACTATTCAAGGTGCTTGTTGTTTCTTTTCAAATATATCGCATGATTCATATTTTCTGGCATCAAGTATATTGCATAGACAGGAACACTAGGCATTTCACACTCCACTTTGGTGTATAATTCTGATAATCAGAGACACATATCTCAATGCTAAACACACACAGAGAGAGAGAGAGAGAGAGAGAGAGAGAGAGAGAGAGAGAGTACCTGTAGACATAATTAAAAGCACCAAGTACTCTCCTTTCATCATGTGTTGCCAGTTCTCCTAGTATTTTGAGGGTATCAGGGGCATGCGTGGCTATTATGCATCCATCATACCTTTCTTCTGAGCCATCTTCGCTGATTATGATGCAACCTGCTCAAACTCCTTTAATATTTAGAATCAGAATCAGGCCTTAAATTTATGCAAAGTACAATTCAACTTCTAAAAGCCCTTTGGCATTCGCACATGTAAACTTACATATCATATCATATCATATCATATACAACTAATAACAACTGCTTACCTTTATCATATTGCTATAGTTTCGTAGATGTTTAGATTGCATGCCTTGTGATGGCATGGAAGCCAAATCTTTGATCTGTATTCTTAGCACATAAATCGGAGTTAGGAAATTTATTTATCGTCCATTGCTTTTTCACTCCCCCTATCACTCCGGGTTTAAGTAGAAACTTAATGTTGTATAAGGCACGAAGGACAGCTAGTCTGCTAGCAACTAAAGGTGCTTCAAGAATAATATGGACTTTTGAGCTGTTTTAGGCGTTCTCCATGTTAGCACACATAGCAGTAGATTTGGTTCACCATGTAGGCTCCGTGAGCAATCTTAGTCCTTTGAGAAGTTTTGTTCTGCACTCACATGGACACTAGACAACCTCGACACTAGACAACCTCGCGCATACTATGCATGTCATCATTCACTAACAAAGTAATTTTGGGTTTTTCCTCATAAAGCATACGTATGGAGAGGATTTATTGAGATACTAATCAAAGTCAAAGCGTATCATGGATTAAATTAAAACTTCTGTAGAAGTTTATGATGCTTTTGTAACAACATTAAAATGACAATTTCTTTCTGCGTAATTAAGTTGATGCCAATTGTATATATGTGATAAACAAGGTAATGCTTGGCTACAATGGTATGCTTATGATCTCCAAATCTGATATTATTGCTTCAGTTAAGAAACATCAAACACGGGCCATACTTGCATAAAGTAATTCTCTGCACTGGCCAAAAGATTCAAGTAAATCGTGCATTTTTTCTCTTACAGCCTAGTAACATATTTAACACTGCATATAAGCCCTACTGCAACAGAATACATCAGATGAAGTTATGTTATGTAATTTAACAAACATTAACATGGAATTCATTCATTTTCAAAGTCCTTGTTACACAAAAGTGATTCCAAGACTTAATAATGTAACCGACCAGGACAGTATTTTGAAGAGCACCAAGAATCCACAAACAGAAATACAGATCAGCACTGATAAAAGAGAAAGAAAATTTAACTACTTACCCTCCTCAACAGTTGAAACGGACTGTATCGCGCAACCACTTCTAATTTCACAACTTCTACACTCAAGTTCTTCTCTAACCTGTTTTCCATTTTAGCAAGTTTAGTCGAGCAGAAATTTTCTCCTTATGATAGAGGACTTGGTAAAACACTCCCACTTGATTCAAAAGTACACACAAGAAAAAAGTGAATCACCTTGTTGACATAATCATGTGAACGCCATCTTACAGTAAGCCACTGAGGGCGACCCAAGAGCTTTTGCAGAAGGTACAGTTAGATAGTTGAAAAGAATATAAATAAGGAACGCTTCATACTAGATTAAGAGATACTGTAGCATTTACATCCCTGAAGCAAAATTCAGATACTGCACCTAAACGTCAATAAGGACCTGTACCTGAAGTAGATGGTGGTTGCGACAAAATGAAAGAACTGAATAAGCGGAAAAGACCATTACTCCTTCTGAAGGGCAGGACCAGATTGAAGAACACATTGGAAGCTGCAGAGATCTCTTTGTTACTCTTTCCAGATAGGTAATGAGTAAGCAATATAATGGCATATAAGAAGTGTTATACTCTTAAAACAAAATAAAATTTTAGCTATCTCACAAGATAAGCCTTCTGAAATAACTCAGAATAACCATGGGACTCAATGAATTGCCCCAGTGTTTCATTGCGATCAATGGCTGGATCGTTTTCAAGATCTTCAAGGTACCTGCAAAACCACCATTGACAAATGTAATCAATCCTTTCCCGAGGTGTACACGGTTCAACATCTATGAAATATTTAAGATGCATGAACAGATAATGGAGGTTAGCTGGTTAAGGTAAAACATTAATGCACACAACTATGAACGAATTTGAAGTTCCCGTAAGAGAATGCAGAAATGTACCGAAAACGAGTCATGATCATTATCGAATTATGAGTTGTCTTACTTTTTTCATTAATTTTGTGCCTCAGGAGCCTGAGTATGTCCCAAAATCTTTTAAGCAGGTAGCACTCCCACTTTAAATTGCTATTGCTCCGTGTCGCTACTAAAATTTACAACAAATCTTACAATTTCTGCCTTTTTCACCCGAGTTAGGGTATGACCAATGTGCTTTCTAGCTTTAAGAGTGATTAATACAAACACTGAACTTCCCAACGAACATAATAAACAATGATCATCACAACCAACAATATCAATCTTCACCAGATTATCTAGGGTGGCCTTAGCCCAGCTATATATAATAAACACTTTTATTTTGTTGTCAGAATATGGTAGTGAGAATCTAATTCTTCAGAAAGGGTTTAGCGAAGAACGATGTCTTTGTTATTTACCTCATGACATCATCTTTGAACTTGATAATTTCTCGAAGCATTTGCCAAAAATAAGGACTGAGAGCATTCTTCTTTTGTGCAAACAGACTTGATATACCATTTCGGCTTCCCCACTCACAGCCCTGGCCTTTTTCCAAACTCACCGACAATGACATATCCGAAACCTCCATATCAACTCCAAGACTCTCAAAGAACTCCATCATGTTCGGATATGTAACCTGTGTGATCATCCAATGTTTCCTTAGTCAACAAATTGTATTATCACTAAACAGCACACATGGAAATTTTAGCTTGTCTATTTTCCACATCCAAGAGAATTCATAATTATCATCCTAGGGAGAAACAAACTTATTGAGTATTGAAGTATTCCTCAAATGGCACTAATTAACAAGTACTACTACATAGTTTAGGTAGCCCTAGCAGCCTCGCCAAATTCTCTCGTATGGAAGCACATGGATCATGAGTTGAAAGAAAAATAGAGTTTCTGAAAGTGTTGATAATCACAGATATGAATAAACACCTGTTAGAAATACTCCAGAATAGAACATTTCACTCTTTGTGGTTTAGGTCTAGTAAACATATGAGGCGTCAATGCAATTCAGTCTCCTCCTTTTCGGTTAACATGTTACCAAAGCCCTAAGAAAAAGTTTTTATGCGGTTTTGAGGGACGCTTGAAAGTGCTTCCGGATATTTATTTGGTGGTAGCTCTTTGATTGAGGGATGTACAATGCTTTCGTTAATTATAAACTTTTAAGCTTTGATAAGAAAGTAAATGTAACAGATAACATAAACGTCATTAAACAGAAAAGAGACATCAAATGAGCAGCAATGTGAAGCTAAGGATCCTTCTTTAAGGATTTTCGTGCGTTAAATTGCTTCTTTCTTCTGAATTCAGTAGGATAACTACATAGTGCAACATTTGTGCAACCCAGGGAAGCCATGCTAAAGAATTAATTACCAGTCAACATTGTGCATGGAGTCTGCAAGGTGTTCCACATAACCATTGTCGATTTGCAAAAATTTGAATATCAGAATTCCATGTAACCAATTTCATAGCACAGTTACTTTTATCTCCAAGGCCAATTTTCTTTGATTCACTTCCTTTTATCCCCACATTTAATGAGTTCATATATATGTTTGCCATAAACAGCATCTACCCACTACAAAGGAATCTGAAGTAGGCCAACAAAAGGCAATAATTTGCAAATTAAGAAAAGTATGAATTGCTTGGATAAATATTAAACACTTGCTTCCTACAATGACTACCGATAGATTTATGTATTTTTTTTATTTTTTGATACAAGCATCTTCTCAAACAACTCTTCCCCTTCACTGCTAGAATGCTGTACTAAAATGAAATTACAAAAAAGGATAGGAAAATAGAGGAAGAAGTTGTGAGGTATATCCACTATGTGTACTTTCCAAATAGAGTTTAGATAATTTTATTTTCTTTTTAATTTTCTAGCCCTCACATAAAAGAGACCAACCACTATGCATGTGCACCTTTCATAACATATCCATTTCCTATAACTTGGTAAAACTCATCTAAATTTAACAAAGTCACAGGAGTACTAGCCCTCAAACTCCAGATATAGACTAAAGCTCAGTACTTGATACTCATACAAGAGAGCAATGTTATTACTCCTACAGAAACACAGAAAGATGTTTGCTTTAGCTAATACTGCAGATTTTGATGTGGGTAGCCATGAAAGACATAAAGCTGGGGAGACGCACTTTTCAGGATTCCTTGTGGTTCCCAGCAACCTTGTCAATGAAGATCCTCGCTTATTGAGTACCAAAAGTGGCAGAAGAGGTTCACGTGAACCTCACCAAAAACAGGACCATTACCAAATAGACTAGTAAATATCTATGAAGTCAATGTTCCAAATCTAGCACAGGAAAAAGGGGACAGTCCTCTATCGTTGCTTCTGCTAACAAGAAGGGCCCTTACATTGCTTTCAGCAAGCCCTTCACTTGGTCGCTACACTTGGCTCTATTCAGTGAGGTTCCTCTTTCGGAAATATTTTGATCAGGTTTATCGCAAAAACATGGCTATTGCTAGAAATTTTTACAGTAGAATAAAACAGGCTGTACACCCACCCACACCGGACATTTTTAGCAGGAACTAAATCTACTTTGGCATTAGGACCAGGGGCGGACCTATGTTGTGGGGGGGGGGGGGGGGGGGGGGGGGATGAGGCACCCCCTCACTTCTGAAAAAAAAAAAAACAAAATTTGGTTTTCGGGAATCGCATCACCCTATTCCCGAGACGCCGTTCCTCCATCCCCGATAGTATTTATAAAAAAAAAAAATTTGGGTGCATTTGATAGAATCTTTTGCACCCCTGAAAAAAATTTCTGGTTCCGCCCCTGATTAGGACTGGACGGCTAGCAAATGAAAAAGTTCATGTAACAATCATGTAAAATTGGCGCATCAAAGGGCAGAAACTTTTGGTTAAAGAATCCCTACAAAATTTGAGGGGGAAACCCCATAATGGTCTTAACTCTTATGAATACAAACTCACCTACTAATCATTAAACGATGATTAAGTTAATAAAAATGCGTTGCATATTCTATGACACCTTTTGTATCTTCTTACCAAAAAAAAAAAAAATAGCTAACAGTTCCCATTTCAACTACCAAAGCCCTTTGTTTTTCATTGTTTTGTGTGTTTTTTACTGTGTGGTCAGCTGCTCCTCAGAGTACCAGGACAAGTGACGTGGGGGCAACTACAGTACCACTTGCTCCAGTTCTATCATCATCTGCCATATGGTCAGGGCCATGTGATGAGGGATAAATGAATGCCTTTTGCTAAAGTGGCAATATAAAGTGGCAATAAACTTAGCAACAAACTTGAAAATTTTATTGACCGGAAAAATTGTTAAGATATATCTCCCGTTGGTTAGGAATAAGTGATGTGTTTGCTTCTCATACTTGATGGACTTTGAGCACGCCTTTGAATCAAACACTTGAACTTTAACATGACATCAAGGTTAATTCAAGTCAAGTGAAGTCACTACCTATCTCTACTCTAGTCCTTTTGCCATAGTTTGGTCTTTCCGTAATTCGGATCGAGACTTCCGATGTTCTTGATTATCACCTAATCTCACATGAATCCCATGTTACACGCTAGGGCAGGTGTTAAAATAAATCTCACATTGGCGAAGAATATTTTGTTGATTGTCATACTTGATATGTTTTTCCTCTCTTTAAGCATGCTTTTTGGGATGGACATAGAAATGCATGACATACATATTACATACTCATTGTTGGTGAGCGAGAAAACGAAAATTAGTAACTCACATCTTCGCTTAGGGTCCTCTTTTATCGCTTCGAGTATCATTAGCAACACATCCTAATATCGTCGTAACAAAAAATAGGTGCTTACTCGGTTAAAGACCATGAAGCCAAGGTCTAAATCAACGCCATCGAAGGTAACAGTCCTGGCATGGCCTCCGAGGTAGTCCTCCTTCTCGTACAGCACCACGTCGACGCCCGCTTTGGCCAGAACATACGCCGAGACCAGGCCGCTGATGCCCGCACCCACCACCGCCACCCTCATCTTCGACATTGCCCTGCATTTTGTTCATATTATCCCTTTCAAACAAAAACCATACACACCAAGAAGAGAAACTCTCACACACACACGAGACAAAGAGAGATAATATGTTACCCTGAGGCAGATAAAGGATAGAGCAAAGGAAGGACTGAAGTGGGAGTTTGCTGTTTTGTTGGAAGGAATAAATCTCAACGTATTCCACCAATCACGAGGCTCAGTTATCTCTTTTTTCTCTCTCTGCTCTACTCTGTTTTTGTTTTGGGACTGGAGGCCATATACACAAAGTAATGCAGAATTTGTCTTGGCAGGGAAGGGGGTACTCTTTAATACTTGGTGACAAATTATAAAAAGGGAATGGGATCAGAAGGGGCCACGCCTCTACCCTTTGTTAAAAAAATGCATGAAAACAATGAATGTAAGTGAAACCCATTTTGTGTCTCGGTAGTTGTACTCTGTGTTATAGAAGTAATTTGATCATTGTGACGACGGTGATAGATGCGATTTGAATCAATAATAGCGGATAAGATGGGATAATAGTAATTGTTGACATTGTAGCAAATCATCTTTTATTTCTCATTCGTAGGCGGCTACACGTTATATCTGTTACTATTATCATCAAAAAAGATCTTACGCTTCCTCTTAAATTGCCTCAAATAGGGGCTGAATTTTAAAAGTCAATGTTGATAAGGATTTTCCAAGATTTGTGCGCTGTACTTCTGTTTGCGTAGTCTCCATCATTGTGCTCAAAATTTTGCTTATGTTTTCCTTCTACGTAGTGGCGGATACGAAAACTTAATTCAAGATGGGCACCTAAAAGTTAAATTTTTTTTTATTAAAATATCGTTGTTAATGAGTTAAACCTAACAAATTGATGAACGTGGGCCAAAGGGACAAGAAACAAGAACTCCAATTTAGCAATTCGAGCTTCTCAGTTCGTCAAGTGAGCAATATAACTTAACATATAAAGTGACTAAAAATATCTCTCTTTTAACCTATTTTTAGAAATTTCAGATAGCTTAACATATAAAGTGACTAAAAATATATCTCGTTTAAGCATTTTTTAAAATTTTGGGTGAGCACTTTTTTCATTAAGGATATAATATACCATATAAAATAGAAAATTCACTGAGAAGCAGGTAGGCACTGGCCCGCCTGTGCCCCCCATTCCCTCTTCCCCTGCTTCAATGTGAAATGTTTCCTTTTTCAACACAGTGTGAAAAATGTGAATGTTAAAGATCTAACTTATACAAGATAAAGTTATGATAAGACTCTAATATATTGTCATGATGTAGCATAATGGGTGATTGAATTGTACGGCGTCTCCGTCCCGAGAGTGTCTGCAACAATGTGTCTATGTGCGCCAATCTCTCTGTGTGTGTGTGGTTTCATGTGATGGCAGTGTGTATAGTGCGACGATGGGTCATGGTGGTGCTTATGGGGGAGGGGGGGAGGGGTGGAGTGTGGTGAGAGAGAGATTGGGTTGGTTTAGTGGCTAGGTGGTGGTGGGACGGTGGTAGTGATCTCACTACGAGAGAAAGAAAAGAAAAAGAGGCACATGCCAAGCGTCTTTTCATAACAAAATTTAATGTTAACAGTTGTTCTTTGACAGGGAGAGAACGAATACCTAGAAGAAATAAGCATTTCAATTTTTCGTTTGGTTAAAGAACACAAGTACTATTATGACAAAACAAAGTCCTCGACTGTAACTTGTTCCTAGACTCACAATGGAGTTAGAATGATTTTCGGAACTCCTTAGACTATGTTGCAAACCATGAAGGCATCCATAGTTTTAGCAAAGGCCAGACCCTTTTCATTGCTCTCCACAATGCCTTTTTCATGCTTTGCACAATAAACTCGTGAAGCACGAGTGGTGATGATGGCTGGTTCATAACGAAGAAGGCCTACTTCTATTTGTCGACAATGTCTTCCCTTTTAACTAACCACCTAATTTTCTTGACACTGAACTTGTCGGTGTGTTCTAAGTCCTTCCATACTTCGTTCTAGTGAAAGTGAATAGGGACCACGTGGGTGATAAATCCTTTGAAAACGAAATTGATAGAATCACTTCAAAATTAAAATTTTACCACTCCAAAGTTGTTACTAAAGACAGAAGCAGTGTTATTCGCAATTGCTGCTAATTTACATCGCGAGGGAGAGATTTTAAACCTGGATTGAATTCACAAATGCCCTTCAAAAACAAGGAACGATTTTGGTTGCAACCCCGGTGGTAGAAATAGCCTGCAACTTTTTATATAGTGACCAGTAACTGTCGCTAGATATTATTCGTGACTTTTTTTAGATATCTTTAGCGATAATTTTTAATAGTACTTTTTAACATCGCTAAACATTTACAACTGTCATTATTTCTTACCAAACCCAGAATCTTCAAGGACCATTTCACGTGGGTGTTGAAAATGCTAAGGACCACAGGTTGATACAGAGCCAGTTTTGGGGCAACGTGGGTTGATAAGAAGCTCAGAAGTGGTCTTGGCGATTAGGCACAAAGGTCAGGCACAAGGGGCGAAAAGTGCAGAAGGTTGACTGGAAAAAGGGAAGGTGGTGGTTTGTGTTTAGGCTTGAAAATCCTGACATTAACAGCTAGAAAAGGGGTGCTGAATCGGATTTGGGAGAATAATTTTCCATTTTATTTGGATGCCCGTTGAGTTGGAACTACCCACATAGTCATGGCCAAGGACCATTTAGTTTGGGCACTATTTAAAATTTTATCCAGACATGGTTGATTCTCCAAATCCAATGGACCATGAGACATCACGACCTAGCTTTCATGGTCTGTGTCTTGATATCCCAGAAAACATTAATGTGATAGTTACGGAGATGCTGAATTAAAATCAATGAATGATATGAGAGTGTAATGGACACTGTGCATATCCCGTCTGTATAGTCATTTTTAATTAAATAATTATTAAGTTTTAATAATAGGTTAATATTAATTAAACTTAGTCCAGCCCAATAGTCCAATTATTATTGGGCTCAGACCATTTCATTTAAGTAAGTTCAGTCTACACATCAAGAGTGTGATTTACTTAGAAGATTTTCTGAATTATTTGTGATTTATCCTTGATACAACTGATTTGATCCTTCATAATTGGGCTCAGGCGTTGCGGAACAATAGTCGTCCCCTTAGGCTAGTCGACTAGTCATGAAGATTGTGAGAATGCAAAGAAGTCGTTCGATCACCTCAGGCTAAGCCAACTACCGCCTCTACCGTATACGGAGAAGCTCGCATGATGCCCAGGGGTGGACCACCCCCATGACCGGGGGTGTCCATGGCACCCCCCAACTTTTGTGGAGGTTCTTTTTTAATTTTTTAGATAATAGATTAACATTTCTAAAATACTTACGAAAATGTCACTATAATGTAAATTAACTAATTAGGGTTTTATTTTGTTGCATTTTTTACTCTTTGTGCCACCGACTATCATATTTTTGTCTTTCTCATTTTCTTGTTCCATTTGAATTCTTCCAAATTTTAAAACTTCAGATTACAACAACAACAAAAAAAAAAAAACACGATTAGATCAAAATTATTTTTTTTAGTTTAAATTCTTATAACTTGTTAACTTATACGTTACTACTGTATTCATACAGTAGTCGCATTGGTATTACATCTATATATAATTAAGAGATAACCTTTTTTCATGCAAGATTAATAATGTGTTACTGATTAACCTTATCAAGTTAAATAAATCTATATGAATAGTAAAATTATATGATTAGTAGTCAAATTGATCAATCTATGTAGCATTTAATATATTTAATAGTGACGCTAATTGTAATATATTTTTTACTTTTCATATTTTATGTGAACTTGAACTTTTTTAATTTTTTTATATTAGTTATCAAATTTTTTTAATTACTTTTTGGCCCCCTCTGATTAGACTCTTTGGATCAGCCCCTGATGATGCCCTTTCTATCGAATATGGAGCGCACTGTTTTTGGTTTAAAAGCATTCTCCTCATAAATGACCGGTTCTTTTTTGGACCAATTTGGTTCGAAACATCTTCCTTTTAGAGGGCCCTTTGGCATTTTTGGTACTCGGACCCTTAGGGCTTAAAGCTCTTTCATGGTGTCGTTTGCCTTAACCGCGTCAAGTGACTCCTACTCGTGGGCGGTAGCTTTCCTCTCCTTTTTGTGACTTTCTTGTTTTTATTGCTTTTTATAATTGTGACTAATTTAAGAAAAAGTTGAACGAACAAGCAATAGCTTGTTTGTGTTGAGCATTTTATATGTTAAGCTACATATAAGAATGTGATAATAATTGGAGCTTAACTTCTCGAAGGACTGACATTTAAATGTAGTTGTAGTTGGGCTTCTCCGAGAAGGGGTGCATGAGTGTATATTAGAAGTTTTGGCTCATTATTTACTTGGCTAGCTTGTAAGAAAACCAATTTAACCCCTTTGTAGTTTCAACAGTTCCATTCAACTGGTATTTATACTTTGAGACTGGAGATGACAATATGGGGCACCGCCCCGCCCCAACCTAAGTCGTCCATTCTCATATGTATCATCCCCATATTGCCCTATTTTTTATTGGAAAAAATTTAGCTGCTACTCCGGTTGGAGGAATCTTCCTCATACACCTTATATAGATACAATCAATTGTCTCTAAATGTTTTTAGTGACTTTTATTTAGTGACGTTAAAAAAGTGTCACTAATAATTGTTACTAAAAGTGTTAGAAGAAAGGTCGCTTGAAACATTTAGCGACAATTAATTGTCACTATACATAGGGTTAAAGGAAGATTCCTACAACCCGGGAAGATTCTTACAACCCGGGTAAAAGCTAAAGTTTGTTCTTTTTTATTTTATGTGTCCTTTCCCGTTCCACTTAGATCCAACCTCTAACGCCCTGAATTTTCAAGGTGTTGATTTTAAATAAAGGCTGAAAATCTCAAAATCTGAAAAAAAAAAAAAAAAAAAAAAATCTTCCAAACTGATTATTCAGTGTATCTACCAATCAGTCTCTATTATACATTAATAAATGTCATAGCGCCCTAAAGCAGTTACATAACTCCCAAATTACTCAAATATGGAGTTCTAAAATAAAATCACAGATGCAATTATTCACTATTAGTATAACTTTCTAAACGGTCTTACTAACTTTGAAAAATAAAGTGCTAGCCCTCAATCACATAACTAGCCCATTAATCCCCTCTACTGATCACCTGAAAAAGAAGCAATAAAGGAGTGAACCAAATACCCAGTAAGGTCGCTCAATAGATCAACCAAAAGAACACAAAATATCTTAAAAAATAAATTATGGACATGCAAAATTTTAACGGAACCTATTCAAGACAGAATTTCAAAAACCAAATAGATCGCTATACAAAGACAAGCAGTAAAAAATCCATTCAAAAATAAGATCACACATGCCATCACTGAAACATAAGATATTTTTCAGAAAATAAGATCGCGATCTCTAACTCATTTCATTGTGTTAGCCCACATTCCGATCTACATAATAAGTCAGAAATAAAAAGTCACATATACTGTGACATGACTCATGTGATTACCTATACATACATAAAGAATGATTGTATACATTTCACGGTCTACGACTCAAGTCAAATGTCACCATAGGTTACACAAAGTCATGTGACATAAACACACAAATAACTTCTAAGCAAATTAAAAGATATCTCAAATAATTTCAACAATGAAAAAGAGTACCGAAAAATCAATTAACAAAAACACGAGTTCAACAAATTTTGGATCCTTCTTCTTCTCCTTACCCAGCTAATAATGTTTTTTTTTTTCAAAAACGCCTCTGTGAGAGGCAAAAATTGCGTTCTCTCTCCATTCCTCACAAACTATCTGTCCTCAGTCTGTCTCCGTCATCACCGTCGGTTTTTCGGCGTGTGGTGATGTGGGATCTTGTTTACTTAGGGTTTTGTGTGGGATCTTGGTAGAGATGGGGAGCTGGACGGCCTCACTACGGCGGTGCTTAATCGATCTGGTTGATTTTTACTCTCCGGCGCCGAAGTTCGGTTGGAGTTGAGCAGGGTTTACATTGTCGGGATCTCTGGGGTAATCCTCGATTGGATTGTGGGTGGTTTAGGGTGTAGGATTTTTTGCCGTCGGGGTTGGTCTGTGGGTGCTGCCGTGGGTTAGAGTTGGACGATGAGTCTAGGGTAAGTTTTTTCTGCTAGGGTTTTTTTGGTTTCCCCCTTCCCCCTAGCTGATCCCCCTCCCCCTTGCCCTAGAAAGGTTGGCTGGGTTTGATTGTCAGTTGTTAGTTGTGATTTTAGGTGGTTTCGATCTAGATTCCATCGGTAAGGGGCCAAGGTGTTTGTGCAGGTTTCTGATTGAAGGTAATTTCCTCCAATTGAAGTTGTTTGGGAGGGTCCTAGGGTTGATGCTGCTCCCGGTTGAAGATGGTGTGGTTTGGTGACGCCGATGTGTCGTCTGGTGATTCCGATGGCGGTTGATCAGCGGTTATGAGGGGCTTATGGGGTTCTCAGGGGACATGCAGTGGTGAGATGACCGGAAAAGGTGGGTTTGTGGCACCGGAATGGATACCGTAGATCGAGGCACAGTTGCGGTGAAGGTGACACGTGTCTGGAACTTGGCTAGTGGCTGCAGTGTGCGTGTTTTCCGAGTGGTTATTTTTTCTTGGTCTTATCCTGTATTAGTTAATAGATAGATATATAGATAGATATTATCCTGTAGTTTGATTGTTTGTGTTTTAGGCTTTATCTTGTTTTAGTTTAATTTTTTAATACTGTAGTTTTTTTTTTTTGTTTTGTTCATGTAGGTAGTTGTTTTGGTTGCTCTCTCGGATGGGACTGTCATCCATTTTATATCTTTAATCTTTAATTGCTTTGTATATTAGGTCTTAAAACAGTTCTTAGTATATATTTTTAATCTCTCTAAAAAAAAAACATATTTTGGATCATCTGATTCGGAACTCATCTCAATGGGTATTGATCAAATGAAATTGCAAGCATATATGAAACACAAAAAGGACCACAGTGTGCAGAACTGTGACATGTGCTATGCTACCACACGAGTTTACATGCATGAAACCGATGGTGAATTAAGGTGCTGAAATGTAACCAAAAAAAATTTAAGGTGCTGAAATGTTTCTTTCCAAGGTGAAAAGGAAAGACGTAAGAGACATGGCCTTCCCCTGGAAATGATGGGTACATTACGGCACTAGACCAATTCAAACACTTGGAGGAAGAAGAGCACAATAAAAGAAGAATTAACCCACATGGCTGTGACGAAACAATAGAAAACCACATGACTAAAGGCACGCATCACAAAGTCAACACATGCCGGGTTATACGGCTGAAAAAAAAAAAATTCAGAAGCAGCCAGGTGAGGGATTTGACACCCAAGCGATGTTGACAATTTAAAATTCCGTGACATTATGGCACGGAAACCAAGGCAATCAAAAACGATTCGGTTCTGTTTGAAATCACTTCTAGTTTTGGTTTTTCGTTTCAAAAAAATAAAAAATCAAAATCAGTTTAGTTTTTTTTTTACAAAAATAAATAGGTGTTTGATTATCTAGTTTTTATTTTAAGTTTTTTCTTTTGGATGTTTGATTACCCAGTTTTTATTTGAGTTTTTTTTTTTGTGGTGATTACGGTGGCGGTGGGAGGGTGGTGGTGGTCTCAAAATAAAAAATCAAAATTGAAAACCCAAAACTCCTAAATTTGTTTTAAAAAACAGTCCTGTTTTAAAAATTAATTTTTAAAACTGAAGAAAAAATAAATCGAAAACTGTGTGTCAAATGCGCTTTCTTTCTCTAGTTTATAATACTGGAGAAAAAACTGAAAATCAAATGGTTTTCAAACGCTAACGAATTTGTGACGCTGTGTAACGCCTCGAACTCGAGGGTCCGAACACGTTCTTAAACCAAAATCCACACATCTATGACATAGCTATTATAAAGGCAGAGCAGAGCATCTAGGATACCACAAACACAATTATATAAATCTCAAATATTTAACTCCAAAAATAATCCAACACTTATATACAATCCCTTCAAAAACTTAATTCCAAAATACTTCAAAACTTTATTACAAGTCTCTTAAACTAAAATGTTTGAATCCAAAAGAATATAAATCAACTAACCAATATTTCGTCTAAAGAAATCATAAGCTCTATTCTCAATATCAGCCAGAGCAATTCCCATCGTTGCACTAATACCTCTCCCCTCGTGCTACTTTTGGCCTGGAAGGGGAAGGAAACGAAAAACAAAGGGGTGAGCACGAATTGCCCAGTAAAAGATCTTACACACCAAGGGCAAAAAATGAATACGAAACTAGAGTTATCAAATAGAACCAATAAATAAGAATTTAGATAACTCAATCAAATTTTACAAACGAATGATTAAGGTGATCAAAAGAGAGTTACCAAAAACGAATAACAAATATGAGTTATCAAATAAAACCAATAAATAGGAATTCAGATAACTCAATCAAATTTCACAAGCGAATAACAGAAGTGATCGAAAATGAGATTAAATAACCAATAAGTCGAATACCGATTCAAACACGAATAACAAATCAACCCAAAAAGGGGTTACATAACCAATAAGTCGAATATCAAAATATTTTTACAAATCTTGTGAGTGTCACATACACAAATTGCTTATTATTAAGCATCACAAATCATGGTTATACCATGTCGAATGTCGAATATCGCAGCCTGCGCATCACAAATAAGTCACGATAATTAAAAGTGACTTTCAAACACAAATATCACCCACAAAGTAATTTGATAAATATAGCGAATATTCATTCGAAATCCAAAAATAGTCATTGTAGACTCAAATCGAAGATAACAAAAATACGAATCTAACGAAATAAAAATCAGCTCAATCGGAGATCAAATGAATAAAATATCGTCAAAAGAAATTTTTGGTGAAAAACTAAACGTACGAAAATCGATAAAATGAAAAGAGACCGTCAACAATTAAAGGGCCACCAGAAACAAGACACGTGGCAAAGAGTACACGATTGAACCAATTCCGGGTAGAATAGAATTATAAACATTAGTCAAGAACCAATAGAAGAGTGACACGTGGCTGTTGACATTTGAAGAAAAGAAAGAATGCCTTGACAGATTTTTGAAAAAACGTGAATAGAACTGGACTTTCTTTCATAACAGAACTAAAAATAATTTTAAAAACAACGTGAATAGTACGTATTTTGCTGTTATTCGAAGAGCCCATCTTGGAGACAGATTTGCAACGATAGAAGACAAAAGAAACGACAACACAGAAAAACGTACCGTGATGATGGATAACAAAGAAATTCAATAACAAAAGTTGATTTACATCACAACACGTACAATGATAATATGTATCAAGATAAAAGAGTGCATAAAAACCCTTACCTCAAAGTAACGAATATCATGTCAAAAATCTCCTCTTTATCTTAGATCAATCACCACCTTTTTGCTTGAATACCCAAAAGAATGCACTTAACTCTTTATCTTAGATCCATTACCAACTTTTTGCTTGAATACCCAAAATAATGCACTAGCTAGCACTTTTCTCTTTTCTCTCTTTTGTCTCAAAAAAATATGAAGACTTTTATGACTCTTGTGTCTTCTTCCTCCTTACTAGTATAGAGCACGTGCGTTGCACGAGAATATAATCGAGAGAAATATTTGAGATGATATTATTATCTTACTTGAAATAAAAAATAATGTAATTCAATTATGTTCTCAACTTTTTGTGAATTTTTTAGAAGAAATGTTATTGGATGATCGCAATTGTAATCAATTCAATGTTTGAAAATAGTCTTTGTAAGCTTTGGATTCAAGAAATGTTTGATGGTACTGTTGATAATAAAAACAAATAGCGAACTTAAAAGAATGAATCTACGTCTTTATTTTTGTAAATTATTAAATTGATTAATGGTTAAGATTTGTAATTTTCAAGACCAGGTCCTTTATGTTTCATCAATAAGAAACACAAAACACTCAGTTTTCAACTGAAATAACCGAACATATTTTCAATTCAAATTTGCACCATATTTGAGCCTTGTTTTTTATTTAACCCTTTTTTTTTGTTGTTTTCCTAACAATTTTCTGTTTCTTAATTGATTTTTCACGTATTTTAGTTTCTTTATGTTGTTTTCGTTTTTCAATTTTTCAATTGGTTAATTGTTTACTACCCTAAAATAAAGAAAGAAAATTACAATTCTCATTAACCAGGTCAATATCTAATATTTATTTTATTTTAACTAAATTAAAAGAATATAATAAATGAACTTTTTTTTATTTTTTTCTTTCTCATCATACTTTTTATTTTTCATTAATCAATGTATAAAATAGATTCATTACCCAATATTATTTTAATTTTATCAAAATTTAAAAAGGAATAATAAAAGAAGGGTGAGAATATAATTAACGGAAGACATAATAGTCAAAAAATAATTTATAAAATTTATACTTTTAGAGGTAGTGCGCGCGCATACACCCACACACACGCATACATATATATAAATATATTTTTAACAAGTACATATTTTGTTTCCCAATATGTAAATATTGATTTAGATTAAATTTATAACATAATGTTTCTTAAACACTGTACAAAAAAACTAATTAGGAAAGGTAAAGTTATTATTGAAATAACTGACAGAGGTAAAACCCAAAATGATTACACAATTAATAATTAACAATAGTATTTATGAAAGGGTAGGGTAATAATGAAGCAGTATTTATGAAAGGGTAGGGTAATAATGGAGTAGTAATTATTAAAGGATAAGATTGTTATTAGAGTGATTAACGAAGGACAAAAATGAAATAAAAAGATTTACAAGATTCGTACTTTTATAGGTAGTATAGATATAACATAATGTTTCTTAAACACAGTACAAAAAAACTAATTAGGGAAGGTAAAGTTGTTATTGAAATAACTGACAGAGGGTAAAACTCAAAATGATTACACAATTAGTAATTAACAATAGTATTTATGAAAGGGTAGGGTAATAATGGAGTAGTATTTATGAAAGGGTAGGGTAATAATGGAGTAGTAATTATTAAAGGATAAGATTGTTATTAGAGTGATTAACGAAGGACAAAAATGGAATAAAAAGATTTACAAGATTCGTACTTTTATAGGTAGTATAGATATAGTTTGCTAATCTAATTCTAATATGACTTGAAGTCCCAATTTCTAGTATAATTATAGCACAACTAAAATCCTTATTCCTAGTGTAATTATTATACAACTAATAGACCTCATTACTAATTCAATCATAATATGACCTAAAATCCTAATCCAAGTCGAATTTTTTTTTCTTAATCCAATCACATTAGCCAGTAATAGTATTAAATATTAATTTCTTCTCTAAAAGGACTCCAAATAATTTATATAAGGTCCAATACTCAATCCAAAATCATAATAGTTTTTAATTGTTCTTTACACAAGTATCCAAAAATTCGGGGTATTACACGCTGTGTATCAATCAACTTAACTAAATTCTTGATGAACACTTCAATCAAACGCTAATAATCGGTCCAATATTAGTTCGAACAATAAAAAAAAAGTAAACCCTTACCTTAAAGTGTGCAATTTAATCTAAAGTCTTGATTCCCTCAAATAAATTGTATAAAAAATCCTAATAGAAAAATACCCAAAATTTCAATTAGACTCTATCAATCACAATAATTTATGTGGTCTTTATGACAAACCTCAATCCCAATATTAAAGCTTTTACCTCAAACTAAAACATTTAGAATTGTAAAATACTCATTATGTCCCAAAATTCTTTAATTTTACAAATGGGTCAAGCGAAAGCCCAATTTTTAAATGGGTCATCTAATTCCAAAAGTATAACCCACTTAAAAAAATAAAAATATATCTTAGGCCCATGAGGTAAGAGGGAAAATTATGAAAACGCCCTTAAAGAAAAAAAATATTTTTTTTCGAATTTAACCGATTTAAATATTCGAGATTTAACCTCCCCCCCCCCCACCCCCAAGAATTAAAATTACTTCCTTGGAAGTAAAATGGTAAAATGTGCGGATAAGTGACTCTCCGGACTCCCAAGTGGGCTTTTAAATTTCATGATTTTGCCGTAAAACCTTAACCTAAGGAATGACTTTCGTCCTTAATACTTGATCATGATAGTCAAGAATCTCAACTGGTTCCTCCTCATAGGAAATGTCATCCTCTAGCAGTAAAGGCTCATAAAGAATAACGTGCGTCGGATCATGAACGTACTTCGTCATATTCGAATATGGAAAACATTATGAACGAGCACGAATAGCCCAACAACCTAGGACTAAGCTTGTCCTTCTTATCGAAACTTATCATCCCCTTCCGAGGTGAAACTCTTAAAGACATGTGATCACCTACCTTAAACTCAAGTTCGCAACGACTGTGAGATTATAGCTACGCTGTCTGTCCTGAACAGCTTTGAGACTTTCCCGAATCAAATCAACTTTTTGAATGGTCAACTGTACCAACTCTAGTCCCAATAACCGTATCTCTCCTACCTCATGCTAGCATAGTAGAGTCCTACAGCTCCGTCCATACAATGCCTCAAAGGATGCCATCTTAATACTTGCGTAATAGCTGTTGTTATAGGCAAACTCAATGAAAGGTAAATGACTATGCCAACTACCATAGAGGTCTAGTATACAAGCTCTTAACATATCCTTTAGCATCTGATGTCTGTTTAGGCTGTCCATCTGTCTTTGGGTGATAAGCGGTGCTGAAACGAAGACCAGTGCCCATAAAATTCTAAAAACTCCTTTAGAATTTTAAAGTACAATGCGGATCTCAATATGACATTGTAGATTATTGTACCCCGTTCAACCTCACTTTCCCATCGATATAGAATCTAACTAGCTCAGATAATGGTGATATAGCTCAGATCAGAAGGAAATATGCAGTCTTTGTCAACCTACCAACAATAACTCAAATAGTGTTTGACTGTTTCGGTAAGCCTACCACAAAATCAGTTGTTACATGCTCCCACTTCAATTGTGGAATCTCAAGTGGCTGAGTAGTCCACTAGTCTTCTGATGCTCCGTCTTCACTCTTTAACAAACCAAACAATGGGAGACAAACTCTACAATATATGACTTCATGTCACTCTAAAAACATGCCCCTTAAGGTCATGATACATCTTTGTTCCTCATGGGTGGATAGAGAAACAAGAGTTATGATTCTTTGATAATAACTCGCTCCTTAAGGACATATTAGCTGGCATACAAAGTCTGTAATGTAACCAAACTACACGATGCTCGTCAATTCTGAACCCAGACTACTTCTCGCTTTAAATGTTCCTAATAATGTGAGCTATACCTATTTCTATCTTGAGCTTTCCTTGATCTTGCTGATCAAGGTAGATTAGACCTGTAATGTTGCCAAGTACTCTCCACCATCTAACCATTTGATCTCAAGATTGAAGTTCATCATGTCTTCCAACATCTGAGGTTGACAAGTGACCAGTGCTATTAAGTTTCTAGTGCTCTTCCTACTGAGTGCGTTGGCCACGACATTTGCCTTACTAGGGGTGATAGTGAATTATGCAGTCATAGTCTTTCAAAAGTTCCAACCAACCCATCTGTCTCATGTTCAGCTATTTCTGGGTGAAGATATACTTAAGATTTTAATGAGGAGTGTATATCTCACATGTCTCACCATACAATTAATGCCTCCATATCTTCAAAGCAAATATCACAATTGCTAACTCAAGATCATGGATGGGTAGTTCTTCTCGTAAGGATTAAGATGCAAAGAAGCATAAGCAATCACCTTATCATGCTACATTAAAACACAATCTAAGCCTTTCTTTGAGGTATCACTATTTATCACAAAATCACCAGAACCAGATGGTAAGGTCAATACAGGTGTATACACCAACATCTCCTTCAGTTCTTAAAAACTAGCCTAATACTCCTCGCTCCAAATAAATCAGGTGTTCTTGTTAGTCAATAGAGTCAAAGGCGTATCTACTTTCAAAAAACCTTATACAAATTGACGGAAGTAACCCGTCAATCCCAAAAAGCTTCGTACTTCAGTAAGAGTGCTAGGCCTCTGCCAATCAATCACCGCCAGAATCTTAGAGGAGTCAACAACTATTCTATCATTAGACGCCATATGTCCCAGAAATGTAACTTGCTCAAGTCAAAACTCGCATTTCTTGAACTTAGCATACAACTAATTATTCTTCAAAGTCTATAGGATAATTTTTAGATGCTCGCTATGCTCCTCCTTTGACTTAGAGTACACCAAAATATCATCAATAAAAATAATGATGAACTGATCTGAATACTTCCTGAACACATGATTCATCAAATCCATAAAAGCAGCGGGGGCATTAGTCAACCCAAAAGGCATCACTAAGAACTCATAGTGACCGTAACGAGTCCTAAACACGGTCTTTGGCACATCCTTTGCCCTAATTTTCAGCTGATAGTATCCAAAACAAAAATCTATCTTTGAGAGAAACTTTGCTCCCTGAAGTTGGTCAAACACATTAGTTATGCACGACAAAGAATATCTCCTGAGGATGGTTATCTTATGCAACTCACGATAGTCGATGCAAAGTCTTAATGTGCCATCGTTCTTCTTGACGAACAAGACAAGGGCACCCCAAGCTGACACGCTAGGGCGTATGAACCCCTATCAAGTAACTCTTAAAGTTGTTCCTTTACCTTCTTTATCTCTATAGACTTCATTCAATACGGAGCCTTGAAAATAGGTTATGCACCAGGAACTAAATCAATCGTGAATTCAACCTCATGATTGATGGGTTTTCCCAATAACTCCCCAGCGTACTACCGGTATGTCTGATATTTCAAGACCTCTATGATTAGTATCAATAACGTGTGCAATGTAGTCCTCACAGCCCTTATGAAACATACGACAAGCCGCAATAGCTGAGATAATAGCCAACTAACTAGGCTTTGAACACCAAAATTCAAACGCAAAGGAATCAGATAAACAGAAACATACTCGCTTCTCAAAGCAGTCAACTAGTGTATAGTGGATTGCTAAACAATCCATACCTAATATCACGTCAAAATCACGTATATCCAAAAGGACTAGATCCCCAGGAAGGTCCTTATCACATGTGCGGATTTTACAATTCCTCAATACTGACTTAACTATCAAGAGACCCCCAACTAGAGTACCCACAGACAACTCACAGTCAAAAGACTGGGGTTTAACCCCAACGCGACGTGCAAATGGAAAAGAAATAAAAGAGTGTGTGGCCCCAAAGTTAAATAATACATGTGCATTAATTGAGTTAATCTGAATTGTATCTGCCACCACATCTGTTAGGATCAAGCGCTTACCACTGCACCAAAAGCAATTGCTGTTAGTAAGGGCGCAACTTTATTTCCTTATAGTCCTGGCACAGCAGCCAGCGCACACGGTCGAGTACACAAGGGAGTAGATGGACGTGGCCAACCTCTGATCTGCCAACAATCCCTTCCCCAGATACACCCCGGGGGACTCGAACCCGTGACCTGCTCTGATACCAATTGTTAGGATCAAGCGCTTACCACTGCACCAAAAGCAATTACTGTTAGTAAGGGCGCAACTTTATTTCCTTATAGTCCTGGCACAGTAGCCATCGCACACGATCGAGTACACAAGGGAGTAGATGGACGCGGCCAACCTCCGATCTGCCAACAACATCCTTTGAGCCTGATGCATCCTTAGCCGTAACGTTGTACACCCTACCGGTAGCCTTAAGTTTCTAACCTCTGACTGACTGACTTATACTCTGCCTTGGGTCCAAAACTGTACTCTCTGCAACTGAACTCTGCTGTCCAAATTGCCCTGAATTTAGAATGGTACAATCTCTGATATGGTGACCCTTCTGGCCACACATGAAGCATGCTCCCATATCCAAATTGTAACTTTGATCGTCATGTCTATGGTTGCACGTCTGACAAATGGGGTCTGAACTTGTAAATGGGGGCCTCTGAGCAAAGTTCTAACTAAATGTGGTTGACCCTATCTATGACTTTGGCCCCTCAAACCCAAAAAAAAAAAAAAACAAGGAAGAAGTGTGTCTACGCTTCCCATCGCCTTGTGGTGTGTGTGACTGGGCTAGCTTTAGGCGGTCTCTCTTGCCTGCCTTGGCTCTTTCCTTTTTGTAGTCCCTTGCCTCAGCCTCAACGGTCTTTGCAATAACTAGCCACTAAATGTAAGTCTCAATTAGGATTGGAACAATGCACTGCCTAATACTAGGCTTAAGACCCCAAGTAAAGATCTATACTCAATCTTTCTCACTTCGCACCAACTGTTTACCATAACAAGATAGTCGTGTAAACCTTACTTCATACTCAGTGACACTCTTGTTCTCCCTCTGCCTCACATTAAGAAAGTCACAATACATTTGTTCTTGTAGCGACCGATGGATAAGTTCTTAAACTGATCCCACGTCATTATTACATTGCATTGTTCCACCGTCTTACTATCCTCAATCGTTTCCCACTAGTGGTCTGCTTCCCCATCTAGCTTATGCACTGTGACTTCTATCTTTTCCTCTTCAGTGTAAGCCATAGGTCTCAATAGTTTCTCAAGTCGAGAAATTTACTTCTCTACCACAATCGGATCGTCAGTACCCCCAAAAGGTTCTATATTCTTCTTATTGAACTACTTTAACAAGCTATGAGTCTGAGCGTGACCATGATTGGGATTCTTATGTGGGTTAGTCTGATTCTGTTGATTTAGCTGAGCTTGCTAGTTCACCAGTGGCTGAGTCAGTTGAGCTTGCTGATTTTCTAGGATAATCAAAACATCTGGCGGATTCTAATTTCCCGTGGCGTTTTGATGCCCCACATTCCAACTGTGGGGCATCACTATTATTACGACGTCTTGCCATTACTACAAGACAAAAATATAATCAAATATTAAATACTACAAGAGTTTAGACCTATAGCTTTGATACCAACTGTAACGTCCTAAATTTTCAGTGCGTTAGTTTCAAATCAATAAAGGCAGAAAACCTCAAAATATCAAAAAGTCTTCCAAATTGGTATCCATCAATCAGCCTCCAACCTACATCAATAAATGCCATAGCGGCTTAAAGCAGTTATATAATCCCAAATTACTTTAATACGAAATTCCAAAATAAAATCACAGACACAATTATTCCCTCTTATTATAACTTTCGAAATGGTCTTACTAACTCTGAAAATAAACTGCTAGCCCTCAATCACGTGGCTAGCCTAGTAATTCAGTCCCCTCTATTGATGACATGAGAAAGGAGTAATAACGGAGTGTGTCAAATGCCTAGTAAGGCCGCTTAACGGATCAATCAAAAGAACACAAAATATATGTGAAAACGAAAATACGAACATAGATAATTTTAACAGATTAGATTCGAAACAGAATTTCAAAAACCAAATAGATTCGACAGTAAAAGCCATTAAGAAATAAAGTTACATATGTCATCACTGACACGTGAGATATGTTTCAGAAAATAAGATCGCGATCTCTAACTCATCTCACTGCGCTAGCTCACGTTCCAATTCACTTGGGTAAGTCAGAAACAGAAAGACACATACTCAATGACATGGCTCATAAGATTACCTATACATACATAAAGAATGATTGTATGCACTTCACGGTCTATGACTCAAGCCAATGTCACCATAGGTTACACAAAGTCATGTGACATAAATGCAACAAATAACTTCTAAGCAAATTAGAGGGTATCTTAAATAATTTCTACAGTAAAAAAGAGTACCGAAAAATCAATTCCACTGAAGAGAACAAAAACACGAGTTCAACAAAATTTGGATCGTCTAATTTTGAGCTCGTCTTAACGGGTATTGATCAAATAAAGTTGCAAGCAAAAATGAAACACAAAAAGGATGACAGTGTGTAGGCCGTGACATGTGCTATGCTACTAACACGAGTTTACATGCATGAAACCAATGGTTAATTAAAATGCTCAATTGTTTCTTTTCAAGGTGAAAAGGAAAGACATAAGAGACATGGACTGTGCCTGGCAATCATGGGTACATCAGTTTGAGTAACAAAAGGACTAAAAAGGTACTAGACCAATTCAAACACTTAGACCAATTCAAACACTTGATATTTTCAGCAACAGCTAGGCGACGGATTTGACAATTTCAAATTTTGTGGGTGTACGACACAAAAACCAAGGCCATCATAAACAATCAGTCAACTTAAAAAATTCATGATGAACATTTTACTTGATCCTCTTAAAAAAAATTGTACAAAAAATTTAAATACAAAAATATCTAAAATTTTAATTAGACTCTATCAATCATAATAATTTATGTGGTTCTTATCACAAAACTCAATCCCAATATCAAAATAAACTCTTACCTCTAAGTAATGACCAAAATCTCAAGATGGCTCTTCCTAGAAATTTTTTGGAGGCTCTAATGAAGTTTGTTGTACTTCTAGAGACTATATTTTATGTAAATCGTCAAAAACCTAAAAATATTTAGAATTGCAAAATACTCATTATGTCCCAAAATTCCCTAATTTTACAAATAGGTCAAACCAAAGCCCAAATTTAAATTGGATCATCTAATTCGAAAAGAATTCCCACTAAAAAAAAGAATAATCTGATTTTTTTTAGGCCCATGCGCTAAGATGAAAAGTTACAAAAACGTCCTTTAAGGCAAAAGTTAAAAAATAATTTTTTTTTTGAATTCAACAAATTTAAATATTCGGGATCTAACACAACCCGTCCCATTTTACCCTTTCAATGGGTCAACCTGCTTAGTTTGTATTGTTTTATTTATTTTAAAGGGCTAATTACACCTGTGTCCCTGAGGTTAGGAGGTAATTACAGTAAATGACACAAAGTTTTAAAATGTAACATTCCGTGACCAAAAGTGTTTCAAATGCATCACCCGTGTCCAACCGTCAGGGTTCCGTCCAAAAAGTGCAATTTTCATCATTTTGTATTTTAAAAATGAAAATACTGCCCTTGTACAGTGTATCCTGAATAATTTTTATAATTTTTAAATTAGGATATCAAATCTTAATTCTTTAAAATTAGGGTTTGAAACTAATTTGCAAATTAAGCTATTAAAACTCTGAAATTAGGAGGATTTCAAACCCTGATTTAATTAGGGTTTCAAAATCAACCCTAATTTAAAAGTTAGGGTTTTGAAACCTTAAAATTAGGGTTTTACAACCCTAATTTTGAAATTAGGGTTTCTCTTATCCACATCTGGAATCTTGCCGCCGGCAGCCCCAACTCCCTCCCTCGACCCATGTCGCCGGTAACCCAAGCCCCCTCCTCCCCTTCCTCAAACCAATGTCGTCGCTGCCCTTCCCTCAGCCCCACCTCGTCGCCGCCGTAACAGATCTCCACCTTCGTCGCAGATCTCCCATACAAGCGGAGTGGTTTCAGCCGGATGAAGTTTTAGCCGAAGTCGCGATGCAGTTTCAGCCAGAGTTTCAGCTGGCGGATTTCAATCGTGATAAAGTTTTAGCCGGCGGATTTTAGTCGCGGTGAAGTTTCAACCGGCGGAAAAGGGGTGCCGTGACTCACGATGAAAAAGGCGCAGTCGCTGATCTGAGGTGGTGGCGGGGGGCGGCGTCGAGGATGAAATGGTGCGATTAGCGCGCTTGTGTGTGTAAGGTTGAAGAGGAAGACGGCGAAGCTTGGGGGCTGACGGGGTGGTGGAGTTTCATCTGGATTTCAGTCGAATTCGCGGCGGCGTGGTGGTGGTGGAGGAGATGATAGTGAGGCAGTGAAGAGAAGAGCCCCCCCCACCAAGTTTGATTTTCTGTTTTAGACGAAGCAATGGCATTAGAAAAAAAATAAGGTTTCAACTTAGGGGCAATAAAGTCTTTTCATTAAAACCGTTAGGGTTTTTTAAATTTCGTTTGGTCAACGGACATAAGTATAATTTGTCCAAACTATTGTCCTTACCGGTAATTATACCCTAACCTCAGGGACATAGGTGTAATTAGCCCTATTTAAAACTAGTTTCACTTTAATAACAAAAATTCTTTAATTTATTCTGGTTAGCCACGACGATGGGTGGAGGTGGCTACAGAGTTGGATGGCGACGTTGTAGGCGGCGGAAGTTGCTAGAATTTGCCGGCGGCGGCCGTAAGAAGGTGGTGATTGCCAGCAACTGTCGGAGGTTACCAACGACGATAGTCGGTAGCAACAACTGGTGGCAGGGCATTGACTATTAGTGGCCGTTGGCGTTGGCGGCCTGCAACATGCAACGAATGCCAACTGTTGGCTTGTGCAGTTGTGTGTGTGTGTGTGTGAGAGAGAGAGAGAGAGAGAGAGAGATGTATACAGACTCTATTTTTGAAACTTTATTTGGGTTGAGTTGAAGATAAAAAAAAATCCTAACTTGATTAGATCCCCACTGCCCCAAATTGATTTAGGACTTTCCCAAATAAATACCATGTCGGGCAGGGGCAGGGCGGGGCTCCAATTAGACCCCAAATTTTCCATCCTTACTTTGAGTGATAATAAAGATAGTGCGTAGATCTACACCTAGAAAAAAATCCTTATTTTCCCCAGCAACAGGGCGGTGATTGTCAGCAGCTATCGGAAGTTACCGACGACGATAGTTATTAGAAACTGTCGATGATGGGTCAGTGATTATTGGTGACCGTTGGCGATGGCGGCTAGCAGCAGGCAGCAACTGCCAATTGTTTGGCTTGTGTGTGTGTGTGTGTGTGTGTGTGTGTGTGAGAGAGAGAGAGAGAGAGAGAGAGAGAGAGAGAGAGCATAAAAACACATCTACAAGGGCTATGTTTTTGAAACTTTATTTGGGTTAAGCTTGGGACAAGGAAAATTCATATAGCCCCAACTTGATTAGATCCCCATTGCCCCAAATCCATTTAGGACTTTCCCAAATAAATACCATGTTGGGCGGAGTGGGACGGGGCTCTAATTAGACCCCTAAATTGCCATCCTACTTTGGGTTGTAATAAATAAAGAGCGTAGATCTACACCTGAAAAAATTCTTATTTTTCCCAGCACTGATTAAACCGTCCATATTGCCACTTGGATAGCTGCAGATGCCTCTTATTATTTTATTTCTCGATTAATTGCCCCCTAAAAGAGGGTGGTTAGTAATTTTTCTAGAAATGCCATTTCAAGGAAAGTCTCTCCGTCCCTATCTTCTCAGTAGATCCCCACTCTGGCAAATGTCTCGCTCGTCTCCGAAATCAGTCTCGCTCGTAGTGGCAGAAATCACTACAAGAAAAGAGGGAATTAGCGACGGACTTTTAGCGATGGACTAAATTCCGTCGCTAAAAGTCGTTTCAGAGACGGAAATAACCGTCGGTAAACGTCCGTCGGTAAAACTATTTAACAACGGAATTATTCCGTCGGTAAACACACCCGTCGGTGAAAGTAGGGTTTTCCCGACGGACTTTAACCGACGGGTGTGTTCCGTCGGTAAAAGACTTAAAAAGATCAGATCCCCTTTCTTTTCTTTCTCCCGTTGCTCTCTCTCTCTCTTTCTTTCTCCCGTTGCTCTCTCTCTCTCTCTCTTTCTCTCTCTCTCTCCCTCTCTCTCACACCAGCGATATTCCTTCTGTCGCCATCCCCGTCAACCTAGCCCCGGACGGAATAGAGCCTGCCACCGCCACTGCCGCCCATCTTCAAAACCGAAGGACCGCCGCCATCACTGCCGCGCCGCCACCACTGCCGATCTGCTGCCACCACTGCCGCGCTGCCACCACTGTCCCGTCGCCACCACTGCCGCGCTGCCACCACTGTCGCACCGCCACCACTGCCGGTCTGCCACCACTGTCTGCGACGGGTATGGGCTTTTATCCAGAATACCTGTTGTTGCCGTGTGGGCTGAAAGTCTTAGCCTAACTATCAAATACTTTCCGGCCTCTACTTTCAAAGCCTAACATTGGTCACCATAACGCACAATCTGTTTCTTACTGTAACTTATTTGGTTGTTGGTTTTCGAAATTTTGTTATTCGGGTAGCAGTATATTTGTAGCGCCCTTAGTATATGCTTCAAGGTTAAACAAAGGTTAATTGCCTTGTCGGTGTATGTAGATGCATGCAACCGTAGGATCCCTCTTGTGGACTTAGTAGAAGAATCTACGCAATCCCTTGACTGGCCGGCCCATTGAAGTCATTTGGGATGTCTCAGTATATTCCCCGACAAAGTCACAATATTCACGCATGATATCGTCATAAATAATTCGTTCTTAAAAGTTGAAAATTTGACGAAGAAGTATGAAATGAAGCATTGAAAATTTGACGAAGAAGTATGAAATGAAGCATTGAAGCAACGTCATAAGTGGGAACCACGTACACTCGAGTCCGACTTTTGTTACACTTTTATCTTTGTTGACGAGATATGATAGGTGGTTACCGTTAATGACGTTCGAAAAACTCCCGTAGCGAATAAAAATAAGAAATCTTCTGAAGTAAAAAATGGCTGCATAGGCCAGCTCTCTCTCTCAGTACGAAGTTAAGGCTTGGAGAAGTATTTGTTTTTTCTAACTGCACCCTAAACCCTAAACCAACCGAACCCTAAACCCTAAACCCTAAACCAATCGAACCCTAAATTGAACTAATTGAACCCTAAATTGAATGCCTCAAATCAACCGAACCCTAAATTGAATCAATAGAGCCCCCTAATTGAACCCTAAATTGAAGTAATTGAACCCTAAATTGAATGCCCTAATTGAATCGAACCCTAAATTAAACTAATTGAACCCCTAATTAAACCCTAAATTGATTGCCCTAATCCAACCGAACCCTAAATTGAACTAATTGAACCCTAAATTGAATGCCTCAAATCAACCGAACCCTAAATTGAATCAATAGAGCCCCCTAATTGAACCCTAAATTGAAGTAATTGAACCCTAAATTGAATGCCCTAATTGAATCGAACCCTAAATTAAACTAATTGAACCCCTAATTAAACCCTAAATTGATTGCCCCAATCTAACCGAACCCTAATTGAACCCTAAATTGAATGCCCTAATCCAACCGATGCCTAAATTGAACTAATTAAACCCTAAATTGAATGCCTGAAATCGACCGAACCCTAAATTGAATCAATAGAACCCCCTAATTGAACCCTAAATTGAAGTATTTGAACCTTAAATTTAAGTCCCTATTGGATTCGAACCTAAATTAAACTAATTGAACCCCTAATTAAACCCTAAATTGATTGCCCCAATCTAACCGAACCCTAATTGAACCCCAAATTGAACCCCCTAATCCAACCGAACCCTAAATTGAACTAATTGAACCCTAAATTTAATGCCTCAAATCAACTGAACCCTAAATTGAATCAATAGAACCCCCTAATTGAACCGAACCCTAAATTGAACTAATTGAATCTTAAATTTAATGCCTCAAATCAACGAAGCCCTACCTTGAATCAATAGAACCCCGTAATTGAACCCTAAATTGAATGCCCTAACCGAACCAAACCCTAAATGAAACTAATTGAACCCTAAATTGAATGCCCTAATACAATCGAACCCTAAATTGAAATAATTCAAGCGCATCGGATATGTGAATTTTGAACATTTTTTTCCCATTTGAACATTGATCATTTGTTTGATAATTTTAGGTTGTTAATTGTGCGTTTTAGAATTGTGATTATTGATCGATGATTTTAGGTTATTAGTTGTGCATTTGAAGTAATTGCGATTATGAATTGATGATTTTAGGTTGTTAATTGATGATTTTAGATTGTTAATTGTGCATTGAGCATTTGAGATATTGAGATTATTGACGGAGGATGGGACCCAATTGGATTGAATGTGTGATTTTTGTTAATTTTTATTGCATTGAGCATTTGAGAATTGAGAATTGAGATTGTTGACGGAGGATGGAACCCAATTGGATTGAGATACCTGTTAGTTAGCGCAGACACGGACACCACGTCTGATCGACGGTGTCCGACATTTAGAAAACAAATTAACGTATGCCGATGTGTCTGGAGGTGCGTGTCGGTGGGCGTCGGACACGTGTCCGGAGGCGTCGGACACGTGTCGGTATGTGTCGGACACGTGTCCGGAGGTGTCAGACACGTATCGGACACCATATCGACACCCTATATGAGGTGTCGGAATTGAGGTTGTTGAATGTGCATTAAATTTAGGTTAGTTAGATTAATGCGACATTTTTAGCATGCACCCCCTGGAATCTAATCGTTGCTCAAGCGCTGGCTATAATTAGCCCTAATTAGTCCTGATTAACAATATTTTAGTAAATCAATTAACCCTAATTAGCTCTAACGAGCCTAATTAGTTTTAATTAACCCTAAGAACCCGATGAAATTCAAATTAGCTGTAATTACCTCAAATTAGCCCAAATGAACCCAATTATGCGCATATTGATTGTAGTTAGCCTAATTAGTCATAATTTGCACTAACATAACCCAATTACGCCTAATTAGCGCTAGTTAGGACTAATCAAACAAACATCCTGTTACGGAGGCTATATCATCAACGGGTTTAGGTTTAACGTAAAAGATGATGACCGAACAAAACAAACCCAAAACAGTGGAGTCTTGGTCAACGGCGACTGTTATGCCGAGAATTGCATGGATTTTTACGGAGAGCTAGATGAGATTGTTGAGCTAACATATCTGGGTTCCCAAAACCGCCTGGTAATGTTCAAGTGTACGTGGTTCGATGTCACATGCAGCAGAGGAATCCGTGTTAGCTCTCAAGGGATTGTAGATGTCAATGTCAAGTCAAGACTTGCATCAGACGAGCCCTTTGTGTTTGCTAGTCAAGCTGTACAAGTCTTTTACGCGGAGGACGTCGCCAATCCCAAATCTCATTGGTATACAACTATCAAGTCCAAGAAATTGCCCGTGACATATGACAGTGAGCTAGACTCCTTTCAAGCCGACCAACCACGTGTCTTGTTCCCTGTTGAGGTCAACAACGAGGAGGACGATCTTCCTCTTCCAACAACACTTCTTGTGGGAGAAGAAGTCGTAGATGATGACGCGGAAGATGTTGAAAGTGTTGGAGATGATGTGACCGAGTCTACTGATGAAGAGGATGAATTAGAAGATGAAGAGGACGACGAGTCCCACGAAGAAGAGGGCGACGAGGATAGTGATGAAGATGATTCGCAAACTGAAAATGATTGACTTGTAATGTTGTAACATCACGGGAAAAATGTAGTAACATTTTAGAACTTGGTGTTTATTGATGTGTTTTTGCACATCCGTTCATATATATATATATATATATATATATATATATATATATATTATGCCTAAATTATTGTTTTTCACGTGTTAATGTCTTTGTATATAATCTATATGAAGTCAGATATGGATAGGATACGGGCTATTCGTGGCCGGGCTGGACGCCGAGCTGCTTCCTCCCCGGTTAGTCCCACCTCGTCATTGCCTACTGATGACGAGGCACAGAGTGATCGCGGACAGCCATCGGGGGCCCAGCCCCAGCCGTCGCCGTCACCGTCGCCCCAGCCATCGCCGTCGCCCCAGCCATTGCCGTCGCCCCAGCCGTCTCCATCTTCCGTGGGTTCTACCTCAGGTATAGTTGATAACGGTGTTTCGTACATTTTCGCTAGCCTTATATTTGAACTGTATTAATGTCTGTGTTTTGTAGGATCTCGACGAGGCCGTGGTCCGACACGCGGGGTACGCATCGACCCCCAGCGTAAACAGAGAGTTACGCTCACGCAGGAGGGCCTGTAAGTACTAAAAATATCACCTCATGCCTTATGTTTAAAATTTTTGGGTGTTAATTTATATTTGAACTGTATTAATTAATTTAATTACTTCTTTGGCAGGATCCTGGAGAATATGGCGAGGACGAAGATCGGCGTTCTTGTGAAGGGCCGATTCTTCGAGCCACGCCTGTACTGGAAGGACTGGGATGCCGCTGCGAGGGAGGCCCTATGGGAGGAGTGGCTGGTACGGTGAAGTATTTTTTTCAGCGTTAGTAAATGTTAAATTACAGTTTGTTTTATGTTGTTAATTTGTGTTATTGAATGCCTTACAGGAGGGGTTCACGTTTGATACGCCTGAGCAGCAGGGACTGGGGCAGCAGGCTTTCTTTGCCTACATCGGCAAGAATTACCGCCGATGGCTCCACGATGCACGGGACCGGGCGAAGAAGGCGCTGCCCGCGGGTGCCCCGATGACGGACATGACGAAATATCCCCCACATTGGATATCTCACCGTGTATGGGGGGAGATGATAGATCGGTGGGCTGCGGATCCAGGTTGGGACGCCAAGAGTAAGAGCGGGGCTGAGAACAGACAGAACAGAGATCCGACGCACACGGGGGGGGGTCGGTGCCACACGACATCGTCCGACACATGAACGCGGTCGAGCACCCGGATCTAGAGGAGGATGAGGTCATAGCTCTGACCTATACTCAGACGCACGTGCGGAAGAAGGACAAGGACGAGACGCACCAGGCGGGCGACTATATTTCAGATATTGCCCGGCGGATCGATGTGAGTCAATTTATTGTTTGATAATGTTTTTTCTTTCTATCCTCAATGTCTGTTTCGTTAATTAATGCCCTAACATATCGTTAAACCACTATTTTTGCAGGCCTCGTATGAACAGCTAAGGGGGTCCGAGCAGCAGTCCGGACAGCCATCAGCGTCCACTAGTACGGCTGCGAGTACTGGGGGGTTAAAGCGATGGCTGGATACGCCGGAGGTCGTGAATCGGCCGAAAGGCCGCATACGCGGCCTGCCTAGCACGACTCCTCGTGCCGTGATAGGAGCGTCCTCACCCCCTGCTGCCCCTCCACAGACACCGGCTCCTCGGCCTCAGTTGGACGACGAGGAGATCCAGCGCATTGCTACAGTGGTGTGCCGGATGATGAGGGAGCAGGGCACTGCTGGACCAGCCGCCCCGGCCCCGGTTCAGCAGGATCCAGATCCGGGACTCGGGAACCCCTGATGAGCCCCTTCCCGTGCCCGTTCCTAGCTTCCCCCCCCCCCCCCCCCCGCGCCCGGGTTGTACTCTTCTCCCCTCTCCTAACCGGCTATTTCCGGTTCCCGGCTTGTACATGTATGAGTTTCTTTTATAATAAATATTTTTTAGAATTGATTATATATATTTCTTTCTGTATTTCGCTTATTGCGCGTTGTTGAGAATTGTATTTCTGTACAGGTTTAGGTAATTGAAAAATTCAAAAAAAAATTCAAATTTTTTTTTGACTTTTGGCGACGGATTTATTCCGTCGCTAAAGTATTCCTTTCAATTAAATACTTAGCGACGGAATATTCCGTCGCTAAATAAGTTTTTTAGCGACGGAATATTCCGTCGCTAAATATTTAATCCGTCGCTAATTGGACAAAAAATAAAATAAAATAAAATTCTAAAAATATAATTAGCGACGGAATATCCGTCGCTAATGAAAAATAAATCCGTCGGTAAAAAGCACATATTTAGCGACGGATTTAAAAATTCCGTCGCTAAACTATTAGTGACGGGTTTTTATACGAGGGGTTGTTAGCGAGGGTGAATCCGTCGCTCATTCTTTTAGCGACTTGGGCTTTTAGCGACGGATTTCCCCGTCGCTAAAAGCCTGTTTTCTTGTAGGAATTGAGCAACCATCATCCTCATTCAAAGACCAACACCACCACTGCTACCAAGAACACCATACTCAACCAACAACAACACCTCTAACACCATTTTACCCATTGAATAAAACCACCACCATTGAAAATGTACCCATCCAACAACTCCCCACCCCCATCATTGTTCTATATATTAACATAACAACACCACCTCACCCAACCCAACATCACTACTAATGTTGCCAAACCAATACCATAATACCCACCGCAGTTGTGAAGCCACATACACACAACCTTTAATGTGCTTGCGAACACAAAATGTAATTCAATAGATAGATTTGATAATCGATAGCCATGTCCATAATAAGGCAGCCATTTCGTTGATATCTGGCTGCCTAGTATTGCTATCATCCTTACACGATCGATTGAAAACCTCTGAGTATTTTTGAGATGTTGGGGATGTTTCAAAAGCTATGCCAGAAGGGTTATTGTTGATCAAGGTGTTTGCGTGTTCACCAATCGGTAGAAGCCCCGTTAGGGCAGATATATTGTAGATTGTGGGAGCCATCAGCTTTGCCCTAAACATGAAGGCATTGGTAGTAGTAAACCAGAAACAGAAAGCTGCGCCCAAAAGCCATCAATCTACTTTGGGAGGGGGGGAGGGGGGGTTTGGACATGTGAATTAGTTCAAAGATACCTTGGGAGCTTTATATTGATAAGAATAGATGGCTGATAGTCGGTCTATACATGTTCCCTAATTGAGATCAAGGACATGGGGCACAATCAAATTAGTAGGCCACTAGCTGACCATCCGACCCACTCCAAGTGGGTTTTATGGAGCAACATGGTCTTCAAATCATCCACAGGATACCCAGGCAGGGAGGCGGTCCCATCTCTAAACGAGGGCCCTAAAGTCTAGGGTTTAAGAGGTTTAGAGCTCTTGTAAGATCTGATAAGAACACGAGGATCTATGAGAGTGATATGGTCCTTGAGTGTCCCCATACCCCATCAAGGGTGAGCTGAAAAAGGAACGCTCGTCCCTTCTTTAGGGATTGATTTTTTCTTCCCCATAACTGTTAAAGGAGATATGATGAGCGATCATAGAAAATCACCAGTAGACAGGGATGAGGAGGTAAAAGATGAGGGCGAAAATATAAGTCTAAGTGAGAGTAAAAAGATGAGGTTGATAGAGGGGTCTTAGTTTAAATGAGACGCGAAAGTCCTATTTCAACTTAATGATATTGAGTAAATGGAGTAATAGTACGTAACTGCCAAAAACTTAAGTGAGAAACTAAATTGAGTTAAGGGGCGTAATGTTGACCGGTAAAAAATGGCTTAGCTTTGGCCAACAAATGATGGAGACATGTCCACGAAAAACGAAAGGGTAACGCTGATTAAATAGAGGATAGTTAAGGGTAATGTGTCATTAATGATGATGAAATGGCAATTTACAGCAGTTCAGATAATGATGGAAGTTGTTTATGACGGCTCAGGCTTTCACTAAACGTGGGGTTTGCATAACCGGTATTGGCGACAGGTGGACAAATCATGTTAAATACATTAAATCAATATTGTTAAATATATTCAATCAAAATAAGTACAACTGTCGATAAGAGAGGAATGATCCATAATAACAATTATGAATGATGAGCATGCAGTTTCCTTTTTAAAAGAAATCAAAGTAAGTGGATTGGAGCAAAAAGTTTTCAAAGAGTGAAATAGAAGGAAGAAGAAGAATTATCGAAAGACATCATCAACACTCAACTCAACCAAGTGACTTGACTTCAAGTTTTTTTTTTTTTTTTTCTTTTTCTTTCTTTCTTTCTTAGACATTCTTTGAATGCTTTGTTCTTGCCTTTTATCGATAGAGGCCTTTTGTCTGTGTTCACGACAATCGACTTGTTGGTACAAGTTATCATCTGTCATGGGTGCGCAGTCTGTAATTTGATTACTCATTTATTCAAAGTTTCTATTTTCATCCAATTGTACTCCATTAAAGTTTCCCATTTAGAGAATTCCTCGTACCAGAGGCGGAAAATGACTCACCATTAGTTGCATATTGCTACCAAGCACAAACGCAAGCATGGCCTTAATTTGTTTCTCCCTTTGCAGCGTACTAAGTCTAATTCGCATAGACTTATCACCATGAGTTCATTCAAGGGTTTAGTACCACGAGTAGCTTTTTTTTTAACTAGCCATTTATCCATGTGGACAGTGTTTATAAGGTTTACCTATCTAGAAAATGAGATAATGAGATCTATGTCTTCACTTCTGTATAGGGGTGAATATCAAAGCGTTCGAACCGATCCAATCCGAATTGTCTATGTGGATAGTGTTTTACCATGAACATCTTGGTTTTATAATTTTCAAACCGACCTCGATTTGGTTTGACTCAGGGTTACTTTTTTAATACCGATCACTAACCGAACCAAACCAAACCAACCTATGGTATAGTAACTTATTGTTGGTGACATTCCTTGGTAATCTTTACATACATGGTACTAAGCAAATCCAAATTAAAAAAAATAAAAAACTTGAAACTTGAATGAAAAGAAAATAATGAGAGCAGTTATAATACAACAGTCTAGCGATCAATATCTATTTATTCATTTTTCCTCGTACATCAATAATAAAGGCATAGTTGAGTTTTCATTGTAATATATACTTAGAATAATAGTTATATCTTATGTTAACATGAGCACTTAGATATTGAATGTTACAAGATTACGTGCAATTTAAAGAAATTATAACTTCAATTCTGAGTAATATCTGGATTCAATAGTAGTTGTGTAAAGAGACAACTTTTTAAAATGGGCGCAATCCGACTCAAGATCAACCCGAACCGTACAAACCAATGGTATTTGATTCGGTACGGTTCAAAAACTTTCAAACAGAGGTTAACAATTTGGTTTGCGGTTTGACCCCCAAATAGAACCATATCAAATCGTTCTCACCCCTACTTCTATTAACATTAAAGCTCAAATCATCAGTTTAGGCCGTTACATGGTCAACTTGGAGGGTAAAAATGTTAATTTTTCATAGCTAAAAAATTCTCCTTTATCTATGAGGGCAGTGTTTAGAAGGTCATCTATCTAGTATCTATGTCATGTAATCTTTTACTGTACTCCCCAATTTATAGGGCATTTTAAATCAATTAAAATTTAAGAGGCATGAAGATTTTGCAACAAAATCGTATCTTATGAGGAGAGGTAGTTTCAGTCTTAAGGCTTGACCAAATGATGTCGTGACTTTTTGATGCCTTGATCGCCACACATTTTTGGAGTTTGAACCCTTGTCGAGTGAAATAAGGGTTTGGGTATGGTCGGAGTAGTGCACTGCGAGTTTGGGTTGAAGAGGAATAAAGAGGAAAAAGGGACTTTGAGGGCATTCTTGTCCATTAAACTTGTTGTCCTTGCTTTGCCAAAAGCCTCTTTGTTTCCCTTGAGAGAATTGCCAAATTTCTTGCCGATCATCATTCTTGGATCACCTATTTAACCCCTGTAACCCCGCCCTTTCCCATCAAATTATTGAAGTTATCTTTTCCATGTCTTTTGTCCAACCAGTGGCGGAGGGAGCAAGGGGCATCGGTGGGCCGGTGCCCACCTGCTTCTCCAGAAATTTTCTTCTTTATATGCTATATTCTATCCCAAATGGTAAAAGTGTCCACCTAAAAATTTAGAAAATGTTTAAGAGATATATTTGTGGTCATTTTACATATTAATGTACCTAAAAATTTCAAAGATGGTTTAAGAAAATATCCTTTTAGTTATTTAAAATGCTAATCTTACACAAATAAAAGATTTAGTCTACGCATGAGGTCAACACATAAAATAATTTTTATTATTACTCTCTACAGTTTCCAAAGCCTCAATGCTTTCAAAGCCTTAAAGGCACATATGCGGACAGGAGAACACCGCCTCCTCCTCAGTTCCCTCACCACCTATTGGCCTTACCTCATGCCAGCACGCGCTCAATAGCCAACGACACTGCCTCCATTGATCGGTTTGCCTCCGGCAGGTCACGAGCTCACAAGTCATGGCACCAAAGCAAAAGGTCATGGTCTCACGTGCTTAGGCATGGTCACAGGGCCAATTCGCAGGCTATCGACGTCGACACTCACGGACGGCAGTTAGCAGGTCAATTTATCGGCGACGATACTAATGGTGATTGATTCTTAAATTTTTTACTTCTCGGAACCCTTCCTTTTTTGTATCAATTTAGAATGTGACAATTGGATTTTGAGACCTCAATTTGCAATTAGGAATTTAGCAATTGCTGCTGCTGGAATTGTTAATTTCAAATTGAGATTTTGGCGCCTACCTTAAAAAAATTTCCTGGCTCCACCACTGTGTCCAACATGTTCTTTTTTACACCCCTTTCCATGGGCTTAAATTCTAATTCGATCTTTCATAGTTTACTTGGGTATATTATTCCCATCATTCCAATTATAACTCCCAACACCTAGCATTCCAAAGTTTGATACAAGCAAGCAATACTGCTAAGTTCCATAAGCATTGCATTGAAGAAGCAATCGGATCTATTCATTAAAAACAATCGATGCAATACATTTCTTATGTACGAATAGGTGTGTCGTTACTTAAAAATCTGCATTGAACTATTACTTGTGTTCGTTATTTAATTTTGCTTGGTTTAGACCATGGTCCTTAAAAACCTTCTCATTCTTTACAATATCTTGAACAAATTCAGAGAGGCTTTTCAAGGAAAGATAGAATAGCTTGGGACCATAATGGATGTCGACTAAATCCAAAGGAACACTTCCCATAGGTTAATAACCTTTTCCAACTCGGACCATATCTGATTTCACCTCAAACTGAAGAAAATTATGAAAAAGTTTTTAAAAAGCATTGTGAAACTAAGTGACTTGAAAGTGATCTCTATGGTCGAAGTTATATACATTATAACAGTGTGTGTGAAGTTTCCACAACGCCCTGCGACCCCCACTGAGTGTGACAAAATGGTTTATATCACAATACGATATTGAACCAAATCACTTGGTATTCGTTTTTGTTGTATGCTCAATATCGGGAATGGTATCGGTGTTGAGGATTGGCATTGCGAGTGTTCTTTTCAGATTTTAGGATCCTTAATACCAAAGCTCTTTTATGTAGTAAGGAATGTTGTATACGTTGTGAGTACATAAAAAAGTTACTCTGTTGTGTTTCATCGGTTGCACTTTTATGTTTAAACCGCACACAAGTAAGTTTGAAAACACAATTAGTATATCGTATATCAATAGTTAAATACATACGTCAAATGTTTTTTTTCTTTTGTTAAGAAATTTCTGTAAAAAATTGTATATATCGAAACATTGACACTGTCTGGTATTAGAACCATTCAATATTAAGCGTATTAGGAACCGGTACGTGTAACAAAAGTTTCTAATAAATCAGTAATACTGAGCGGTACGATATCTTGAGTGATAGGATATCCTGAACTTTCACACCCCCATCATTAAGCATTGGAGAGTAAAGTTGGCTGAAGAAATTTTTAACAACTCAACTCCATCCCACTTCAATATTGTCGGTATAAATCTCTGGCACTATTAACCCCACTTGAAGTTAAATAACCACCATATTTTAATGCTAATATTGAACTAATCGAAGATGCTAGGGCTAAACGATGGATGAAATCTTGCGGTGGTATTTGTTGCAGGACAATGGTGGTCAGTATGATGGTGATTTGGATTTAGAAGAGTGGTGGTGCCATTGCAGTGATTGATGTTAGAGGGTTTGGTGTTTGACGGTATTGGTCAGTGGTGGTGGTGGTGCTTGTGGTTATTAGCGGCTATGTTAGTTGCAGTAATTATAGTTTGGTGTTCTGGGGCATTGGTCATTGGTGGTGGTGATGGTGGCGGTCAATGAGTATGTTGGTCGGCAATATTGGTGGTTTGGTGTTCTTGGATGATATGTGTTGGTGGTGAAGATTAAAGGGAGAGTGTAATGAACACTATACATACCCCATCTTTATAGTCATTTTTATTAAATAAATATTAAAATTTAATAATATACTAGTATTAATTAACTTAGTTAGGTCCAATAGTCCAATTATCCAATCTAATTAATTATTAGGCTCAGTCCAGTACATTTAAGTGAGTCTAGCCCTAATGTCAAAAGCGTGATTTACTTAGAATTTTTTTTTGAATTATTTGTTAATATTTATCCTTGATCCAAGTGATTTGATCCTGAACTTACATGAAATGTGGAGATAATTTTCGAATATGGTACTTCCCATCTAATAAAATCAGAAATAACTATTGAGTTAAGGGGCAAAAAATGCCTCGAAATTCAAGAATTTTTTTTTAAAAATATGGGATGAACTGGATGGTTTCCGACAAACCGGCCTGTTACTTGACTTTTTTTAATTTGTGATTTTTATCAAATATTCTGCTTTATCTTCATATCACAAATTGAGATGGTCATCTTTATCATTCTGGCATCCCAGACCTCTGAAAATAGGGCCATTGGCCTATATAATGACCCTATTTTCAGGGAACAACTTTGTCTCCCTAGAGCTATCATATCATTTTTCCTATAAGTGGTATATTATCTCTGAAGAGAAACTAGCACTTCATATCTTTTTTTTTAATATTCTCGAGCCATTTGTATCGTGAATACTTCAAAGCATTCCCGAATCTTCTTGGCAAGCAGACTCGCAAGGTACAATTTATAGCTTTCTTGGCTAGTTTAGTATAAGGATATATGAATAATTCAATTTCCCACGATTACATTTTTATTTCTTAAAATTTACTAAAAAATAGTATTTTCATTGCTTACTTTGAGTCTAAGACCGAAATTGTAACGCCCCAGATTTATTTCCAGAGCGTTAATGCCAAATACACAGAGATCAGATAAAATCCTATAATTATTATAAAAACTCCAAAATGGTAAATCAGAGCATATACTCATCATTCCCAAAATACATCAATGTCTAACAAAATAACCCCAAAGATTTTATACAAATCATGCACTCCGACACGGAGTTTCCAAAAATATACCCAAGTAGCGTCAGAACTAATATCCGAGACAAAACAGCTAACTCTTGACCGCTCAGCTAGCCTTCCAATCCAAAGTCCCTTCTACTGGTCTCCTGAAAGGAACATCAATAAGGGGATGAGCCAAATGCCCAGTAAGGTCGCTCAAAGGACCAATCAAATGGAATGAAAATATCAGAGAAACGAAAATTTCGAAAGCACAAAGGATCTCAACAGAACGGGCAATCAAACCAGACTTCGAAAGTCAAAACATATCTGAATAAAGAAACAGACACTAGAGAACCATTCAGAAAGTGGTCACATACGTCATCACTGACATATGAGGCCGGTTCAGAAAGTAAGATCGCGATCTCTAGCTCAACTCCCCTGAGCTAGCCCACGTTTCAATCCACGTGGGTAAGTCGGACATAAGTCACATACACTGTGACATGGCTCATAGAGTTATCAAAACAAGGAATTCAATTTAACAGAAATCAAATACCGGACATGTCAAACAATATACGGAGTTTCTGAAATAATGATAATCTCTAAAAGGAACGATCCCACCATCGTCAATTCTAAGATCAGACAAATTCGACAACACTTGAATGTAACAAGCCATACCATTTAGAACAAGTTATTCATAGTAAAGCTCAAAGCAAAAAGGAGAAGAAGAATCACTTAATTCAATTCGAAGAAATTCGGATTTCAAAGAGAAACTAAGGATTTACAAGAGCGATTGGTCCATCGCTGATGTGAATTTCGAAAATAACCCTTACCTTAGCCAATGCCTTTAAGAAAAGCAAAACCTTAAGCTTCACCTTAGATCTTCCAAACTTCCAAGGCCTTTTCTCTCTCTCTCGCGCGCGCGCGCGCAAAGGAGGAAGAAACAGAGAAACCCCGAAAAAACAAGAAAATGAAATAAGACACTATTTATATAGAGGGACAAAAATTTAAGTTTGCATTCGACTACAAACATTTGAGTCGAATAAAACACTGAGTCGACTAAAAACTTTTTAGGCTAATTTTTATTTTTAAGTCGACTAAAACACTTTTGGTCTACCAAAACACTTTTAGTCAACTAAAATATCTTTAATTCGACTAAAACCTTCAAAAATTAATTTTACACAATTTAAATACTTTTTAGTCGACCGAAACACTTTTAGTCGACTAAAACCTTTAGAAACTTTCTTATCAAAATATTGAACACTTTCCATTCGACTAAAAACTTCAAAAATGATAAAAAATCACTTTGTCAATATTCTTAAAAAGACCACAAGCTTATTTACTAAAAATAAAAATTTCAGACACGGAAAAAAGGGAAAATTTTGGGATATTACAGAAATGTAGGCGCTTCTTATACGGTGGGAGTCGAACCACGATCATTTTGATTCCGGTTTATCCAACTATAATTTTCAGCTTATAATACATAACTAATAATTAGTTAAATGAAAATTATGTTAACATTATTTCACTAAATAAATACTAGAAATTTGTTTATGAAGTGTCCTTTATGATTATTTTGCTATAGTGGGAACTAATTTAAGTACTTTTTTTTTCTTAAAAACTTTTTACGATTTTGCCAATTTGAAACTTTTTTTACCCAACAGCAGACAGATTCCGCTTAAAGTAGATTAAATCTAGTTTTGAAAGCTAATCAAGATTTAATCTGAAATCTACTTTTTAGAATCGATCACAAACGGGATCTTAATCAGTTTTGGAGAATTAGGTTTGACCAAGAGAATTACCAAGGTAACCTCACGTATAAACAGACATTAAATGCTACGCATATGCCATTTTAACCCTCCTGTCAAATTCATAATTTTAGGATTAGGTTAAATGTTTTATAGCATGTTTATATGTGCTAAAAGGCCAAAAGATCAATAGAAATCAAGTAGAAAAGAAAGGGTGTGATCGGTCCCTAACACCTTCGAGTCGTATAACTTAGTCCCAGAAGCGATCTCTTTGTTTTCAGTAGACTAATCGGTCTTTTGAGCATTTTTAAAGTCATTTTCAGACTTTTCTTATTTTTTATGTTTAATTAAAAAAGAAGGCGACTCCTAAAATCTTTAGATACTGTCTTCCGAAGTCCTGGGGATTTTTCTGAGGCGGTTCGCTACAGACACTGAGTTCTCTATTTTTTGGAATCTTTTTTGCTCGTTAAATCATGTCCGTTGTTTACATCATATCATATCTATCACCTTTAAACTCAAAATTATCTCTAGTTGATTGGCATGTGGTGTGACACATATTTTCTCACCGCCTTCTTCAGAGTGAGAGCCGTATTGACTGTACGTCTTCACTAATATTTGATTGACACCTGGCATCATGATGGGTATCTTGAACTTTATTCATGAAGCACTACTCAACTAGTGTTCTTTCTTCCACACTGAAAAATGAATTATGTGTCTCACAATGGGAGCTGCTACAAGGCATTGGAGAACAATTGTCATCACCCTAGGTTAGTCGACTAGTTATGGAATTTGTGAGAATGCAGAGACGCCATTCGAAGACCTCAGGCTAGCCAATGACCACCTACGTCATAAAAGAAGAAGCTGCTACGATGCCACGTCTTATCAAAGACAGAGCGCATTGCTGCTGTTTTTAAACGCACGGTAAAATGACAGATTCTTTTGTGGACCAATTTGGTTCAAATACTCCTTTTGGAAGGCCCCTTTGGCTTTTTGGGTCCTCGGACCTTAGGGCATGAAGCTTCATGTGTTGTTTTCCTTAACTGCTTCGGTCAAGTGACTCCTACGTGGGTGTGGCACTTTTCCTCACCTTTATGTGAATTTTTTGCTTTCAATGCTCTTTAGGATCTTAATTGTTACGAAATCGCTCTAGATAAATATGAATGAAACACGATAAGCAAACAAGAGAACACAAGAAATATGAGAGAACTCAAATCTACTTTGCACAAGTCAGATTTACACCACTCCCTCACGTGTATCTCTTAATTATTTTCCTACTGAAAGAAAGATTTTCCTCTCTTGACCTTAAACACAATACAAGACAACTTACATATACTTAGAAATAAGCAGTGATCTTCTCTATGCGACCAATGTGGGATAATATGTCTTATATACTAAGAACCAAGTTGCAACCTTCTTTGAGTAACCGATGTGGGACATAAATACAAGACATATATCAACAATCTCCACCTTGGCTTGTATTAACAAACCACTCCATAAGAAGAGTGTAATATGCCTTCAGTACCTTTTTTCAGATACTCCACCTTGCGTCCCTCTTAAAGGTATGGATGCACTCCACCTTGAACTCAGTAAGAAATAATATGAATCAGACTTAAGCAATACTTGAACTTCTCTATCATGATTGTTTTCGTGAGCATAACAGCCGCGTTGTCATTATTGTGAACCTTGTGCACTACAATATGTCTAGAATTAATCCATACTTGGACCCTATGATAACGTACGTCAATATGCTTGGTCCTTGCATGGAAGACCTGATTCTTTGCCAAATCCATTGCACTATGACTGTCACACTGTAACAAAACACCACGCTGCTTGAAGCCAAGCTTCTCTACCAGTCCCTTCAACCATAATGCCTCCTTAGCTGCCTCTGTCAATGCCATGTACTCTGCCTCTGTAGTTGACAATGCTGTAATAGATTGAGACACTGATTTCCAACATATCGACCCTCTATAGAATGTAAAAATATATCCAGATGTAGACTTCCTGGAATCTAAGTCTTCAGCATAATTAGAATCCACAAAACCAGATACCTCACCTCTTGCCCCATCACGATTAAACATAATGCCAAAGTTGGTCGAACCTGCTAGGTAACGGAAGATTCACTTCACTGCATCCCAATGCTTCTTTCCTGGATTTCCCGTATACCTGCTGACCAAACTAACTGCATGTGATATATCAGGTCTGGTACACACCATGGCATACATAAGACAACCAACCGTATTTGCGTACTGTACTCGAGACATCTGCAATGCCCCCATGCGTGCCTCTACGTCGCTGCTAGAAGAATCCCCCTTACTGTTTTGCGCTTCTCAAGGAATTCAATTATCTTGCCCTTGTGAGGGCAAAACCTCCCATAATATGGACTTGCACAGTAAAAGTATCCTCCTCTAGGCCCCCTATGAGCCTTGTGATCACGAGAGTCACCTCGCTTGCGACTTCCCTCGTGCTTCTCCTCCTCCATGTGATGGCGGCGATGTCCCTCATCCCCACTCCGCTCATCATCAATTGCTTTGGGCGAGCCACTTTTCGACCTATCGTCTCCCTCATCTTTGGCACGCTCGTGCCTTAAAGATCTCGGCCTCTCACCTTGCTTGAAGTTTTCCAACCTCTTGACAATCGCCATGGCAGAAGCCAAGTCGCGAGGTTCCCTTCACCGTAACTCTGTGGCAACCCACTACTGCAACCCGTCAAAGAAGAAGCATAGTCGCAACCTCTCGAACATCTCTGGTATTTCGAGCATCAAAGTTGAGTACTCATTCTTATACTCGCGGATGCTTCCCTTCTGCCTCAGCCGTCGAAGGTTGATCATCGTCATATCTTCAGCGTTCTCCGGATAAAACTACTTTTTTAGTTCACGCTTGAACTTCTCCCACGTTTTGACGTCGCACCCATTCGTATCGCGACGCCTCCACCATAAGGCAATTGTTTTTGTAAGGTACATGACCGTCGTCTGCACCTTCTCCTCCTCATCGTCAATGTCGAGGGCTTCAAAGTACCACTCCAAGTGCCAAAAAAAGTTATCCACCTCCTCGCCTCTCTCGCTTTATTATACGATCTCGGCTCTGGCATTTTCTTTTGCCTTGGCTGCATCGTGATACACCCCTACCTCGTACGTAGTTCTTGTAAGCTCCCTTTTACAAGAAGCTAGTTCTTCTTGCGACTTGCCCCTTGAGGTCCTTGCGCCGTTGCACCTCCCTCTTGGTGAAATGGGTGACCCTCTCATCAATCAATTCATCTAGCTCCTTCGCGAACACATCGACAATCATCAAAATCAAATGAGAGTGGAAGCATGAGTTATTCACTACAAGAAAATAGGTTTTGAGTGACGGAAATTTCCGTCACTAAAAAGCAATTTCCATCACAAAAAATTTTAGTGACGGAAAATTCCGTCACACGATTCCGTAGCGTAAAATCTCGTCACTAAAAAGTTAGTGACGGAAATTAATGATTCCGTCACGCAAATGGGTGACGGAATGGAAACTTTTAGTGACGGAATTTTTCGTCACTAAAGGTATTTTATATTTAAAAATATATAAATTATTTTGTTTAATTTTTTATATAAAATAATTGGTGACGAAAAATTCCGTCACATGAAAGGTAACTATTCCGTCAGTAATTCGTTTTACAACAAATTTCGCCACTACTTTTGGTTTGCAAATTTTATCAATGTTTTATGCATTTAGCGACAAATAAGAATCGTCGCTAAAATTAGAAAACAAAATTAGTATAGTTCTGCCTCTTTTTTTCAAATCCCATTTTTTCTCAAACTTGTATACAACAAATCCATCAACCCATCAAACACACAAAATTCATTACCACATCAAGCTCCACAAATTCCATTAAGACAAACTCCACAAAATCCATTACCACATCGAGCTCCACAAATTCCATCAACATAAACTCCACAAATCCACAAACACATAAAATACCATGTCAAACATAAATCCTAAACTATCATAAAGTAACAATCATCCTTGAACATGAAAGTAAGTTGATGTTTGAACATATCAAATTAAAGAGAGGGGAGTAGTTGGTCACTCAATTTCCGTCCTCATTAAGGTCATACTCCTCGTTAGCATCCAAACCACCATTGACATCATCATCCTCAGCATTTCTGGACGGCTGCACAATCACATAAAAGATATATTTAACTAACAATTACTAAAAATTCATATCATAAATAATACGGGCGGGTAGTAAGCCAAATTAAGATATTCAAAGAGGCATTGACTTGATGGTGCCTTGTAAAGACTCCACATTATCTTCCCAGTTAATAAGAAAAGAAACACACTCCTAAGTTCCCCTGAACCTAGACTTAAATGCATGGGTGACTTTGGAAGCCAAATTTAGAATCAGCACTCAAGAGAGAAGAATAGCATTACTATTGGAACAATGGGAACATATGAGTATAATTCTTTTCATGTTTGACCTTTGAGAAAATTTAGGGACATCTGCGCGTCCCAATTTTTTTTTTTTTTTTGTGGAGTTAAATGTCCATTCTACGATTCCCTAAAATGAACAAGTTCAGGATTTGTATAATTCATGTATTTATATCAATATCAACATGTTGAAATGATTTTTAACCAGAATGAGAAAGAACCAATATGGCGCATAATCAAAGAAGCCTTTTACCAGGTACTCCAAATTGCGAAATTCGCATTCATACCCAGATCCATAAAGTTTGTGCTAACCCAGTAAAAGACAGTACAATAAACACAATATGCCAGATAAATTTAAGGGGAAGAGAACAGAAGCAGTAAAGAGGTACTATACCCTTGTTGTGTGGTTGACTGTGACCAGAAAATTGCATAGCTCCACCTGATACTCCTAACAGCAATAGCAAGTTGTTTCCTCATATTTTCTGGCACCCCCTCCTGGTTAGCCATTGCCTAACACATACCCAAATAATAACTCAAGAAGTAGAGAACCTCCAAATCGATCAACAAACAACCTGCGATATGGTAGAACACCGCTGGTTTTAATTTCCATATCAATAATAAATTACAACTCTATTTATCAAAATAGCATGATAGAATATTAAATTGTAAAGATCATTGTTACAATTTAATGTCAATTAAATCAAAATCTTGTTCTGATCTACTTGTCAATAATCAATATCACCAAAAACTGTCTAGATCAAGAACATGAAACAAAAATTGACCATAAATCAAATGATGTATAGATCAAGCTAAGATTTAACACACTGCAATTGGAAAAAATAACACATCTATACTCACCTCGATCGACCAATAGTTGCGAAATGGAGGGGCGTGGGCAAGGAGGCAACGACAACATCAAGCAGCCGCGGCAGCAAGGAGGAGTTACCGGCGGCAGCCGATCGAACAGTAACCAGTCGGCGAGAGATGAGCAGCAACGGCAGCCATGGAACGCAGGGAGTCTCGATTTCCAGTGAAGGCGGCGCTGGCCGTGATGGAAGGCGCCGGCGGTGAGAGATGCCGGGGGAAGGAGCCGGCAGTGAGAGCTCGGGGTGAGGGGGCGGCGGTGAGGGCTCAGATCGAAAAGGAGAATGAAAGAAAAAAAAACCTAAGATTATTCTAGTGTTAAATTCCCTCTCTAAAACTCAAAACAATTTCCTAAAAAAAAATAGAAATTTCGTCACTAAAACTTCTAGCGATAGACTATTTGGTCCCTAACTTAACTTTATTTTTACAGCTTAACATTGGTTAGTTGGGTGACGGAATTTCTGTGACGGAGTCAAATTCCGTCACTAAAAACCAATTTTTTTGTAGTGATTTAAATCGTGGAGATCCCACCAATGGGATTCCTTGTTTCTTTTCAGACTTTTCCTGGACAAGTGATTTGTATGGTAGGCTTGGCGGTGGTTGTGAAAATCAGTAGTAGTGGTAGGTGGTGAAAGCCAATGGCGGTGGTGGGTCGTGAAATCAAATGGTGGAGGTGGGGGAGTTGTGGTTATGGTAAAGATTGGCGGTGTTAGGTTATTTCGGAATGGTGAGGTCGTTTTCTGTGGTGGTGGTTGTGGTGTGATCGGCAGTGGTGAACTAAGTCAGATTCGTTGGGTAAATTTATGTTTCAACGAGAGGTGTCACCGCTTTTTTGTTGATTATGTTAACAATGTGAACTTAAAAATAAAATGTGTATCTTAATGTAATTTCAATAGTTAGTAGGAGCCAAGTGTATATTTGGTAAATCTTGGGAATGCCATGTATAACTTGTCCGAAAGAAAAAACGGTCATCTTAGCCATCCACTCTGGAACGTGAATAGTTAAGATGCACTAAAAAAATAAAGATTTTTACACTGCTGGATATGGATCAACCCCCGTAATGAAACGACAATATCTATTTCCACACCTTGATATAGTTGTCCACGTTCCATTGATAGTTAAAAGTTTAATAGTTTATAATGCACTTCTTAATGACAAATGAAGATACGAATAATACAGTGTAAATATAGACCGTCCCTAATGAAATAATTGGGTCAAGACCGTCCCTAATGAAATAATTGGGTCAAGACCTTGGGTCGACTCCAAGCCAATTGTCGAAGTGTTATGCAATGTGAAATGACGTCGAAGCGAATAATGCACGACTCGTGTCTCATTTCAATAAACTAAGAATGCTAAACAAAACAAGACCGTCCAATTCTTATACTACCATTTTCAGACGCCTGTAGCACTGCATGGATTATTGGATGTATATTTTATTTAATTATGATACTTAGACGTTGTTAAAATGTCAAGTAGGTGGTTGTGAGGGTATCTGTGGATGGAGTTGTCATCTTATTTTATAGATTAGATTATATTAGGATAATTGTTGTTATTGTATACTCCTTTACTACCTAGCGGTAGAGGATGTTCGCTTTTGGAATCATGTTCTTTATCAGGTATACATTTATGTTATTATTATCAAAAAAAAAAAAAAAAAAGTGAACAACGAATGTTTCGATAAAGTGAAAGGGGTGGTTGTAGCTTTTATGTTTTAAAACTCACATAATATTAAAAAAAACAAATTGTCCGAGTCTTAGGTATTTATATTTTCCCTCTTTGCCATCATAACCGAAAATTTTCAAATCTTCTTCCAGCAATACCTTAGGAAAGTAAATTATTCGACCTTCGTGTTGCTATTAGCCGTAGATGACGTGCATATTCTGTACGATAATTTATCACAGTGTGCAAAATTGAAAGAAGTAAGATTATGGTTTTTCAAAATACTGTATAAATTTAAGTGTAGTAAAATAGTTCAGATCAATAGCCGATGTTATAACTTTCCACAATTTTTGCCAAATATGCTTGTCGAGACGATTTATACTTTAGTTAAATTTTGAAGATGAATCTAGAAAGAAATGTGAACTCCTTATTGGGTGTGTAAGGAGGGGAAATATACTATCTGTCCTTAGGCTTATACTTACGTTGTAAACATCTCTCTTCGATCGTTCTATTATCATTTTTGGTGATAATGCGTATGCTCGTGAGGCGATCCCATAAATATAACTCCAACGTTAATATGTTGCATTCACGTAAATAAATTTTCTGAAAAGAGAAAAGAGAACAATTCTACTTTACCACAAGCCAAACCTATTCTCGGGTTTGCTCGATCAGTATGATTATTAGTAAATCTATTTTTGAAGTTGCAAAAGGAGTTTTAAAATGGCTATTTCTAAAAATTGCAAAAAAGGGTTCTAAAATGGTATACTTTCCCATTTCAACGCTTGTTCAGAAATACACGGAAGAAAATTTGCATAGAAGTACGACTCCGACCACCTTCCATTCTCGTTTTCTTCGCACAACAACGTTGGCCGAAGCCAAACCATCAACTCCCAATCTCTCTCTCTCTCTGCCAAGAAAAAGATACCACCTTCAGACCACCCTCTCTCTCTCTCTCTCCTCTTTTAGCTGACCAAAAAGAATGTTCATCGGCTTCTCTCTTCCGTCTCTCCCGCCGGACATCTAAAACCACCGCGCAACTCCCATTACCCGGGGCCAAAACCATCACCCCCAGGCCAACACCATGGTCCAGTACACCCGCCCGGCCGATGGCTCCACGGACCTGGCCTGGCCCTTCGGGAAGCTCGAAGGCCTCGACCGCGACGACCTCCGAATGACCGCCTACGAGGTATTCTTCACGTCGTGCCGGTCCTCCCCGGGGTTCGGAGGAAGGAGCGCCTTAACTTACTACCCATCGGACGGTGGAGATAACGGTTCGGGTCTCGGGTCTCCGGTGAAGGCGCCCGGGGTGGGGATGGCGGTGACGAGCCGGATAAAGAGGGCGTTGGGGTTGAAGATGCTGAGGCGGTCGCCCTCGCGGAGGACGAGCTCGTGCGGCTCGAATCCCGGGTCACCCATCGGAGGCGGGGGCGGGGTTGGGTCGAACCCGGGATCAAGCCCGGGGATGAGCTTTACGGCGCCGCCGCATGCAAGGCCGAGGCGGCCGATGACGTCGGCGGAAATCATGAGGCAGCAGATGAGGGTGACGGAGCAGAGCGACAACCGGCTCCGGAAGACGCTCATGAGGACCCTGGTTGGCCAAGTACGTGATGTTTGCGTGTAATGCATGGCTACAGGGACATTTTGACCCTGCCATCGCGTTCCCAAAAGCTTTTTTCAAAGTAGAAGCAGTTGTTTGACGCGTTTTTTTTAATAAAATTTTTACCTTTTTAAAAACAACACCAAAAGTGATTCTCTTTTTTTAAAAATAATATTGTGGGTATGAATGTAATCACTTTGAGAACCAAAAGCAATCTCAAACTGGCCATGGCAGTCATGACCTTATGCCTAATATGAGATATACTCATGATGTTTGAATATATATGCACTTTCATGAATATCACAAACTTACAAATCACAACTTTATGCCTCTGAAAATATTCACCTCAAAATCATTTAACAATTGATTGGTTATCCGCCGTGGGATTGATACCCAATATGGATTTTATATCTCTCTCAACAATGCCCTTGTCTTCCACTTTTGAAACGAAAGAAAGATGGGGCACAAACCCTCGAAATTCGTACACCTGCTGTTATATTATGCCATGAAAAATCAACAAGAGTTTCATTTTAAAGATCATCGGTATGCGCATCGTAGATTTGTGCTTGTGGAGTAGCTAATGTAATTAAGCCCGCAGCGCCGGCAATGGTGAGTGCTAGGGACTTTGCATGCCCGGTCATGTTATTCTCCGCCTCCCCGCAGCAGTCATTCCCCTTTGTTCTTCTTTTCACTCTTTGTTTTTTTGTTTCTGTTTTCTTCTGGTACATTTTTGTTGTTTTCCACTGGAATCTTCAGCCAGAATCTTACCTTCTGTTATGGTTCTTGTTACTTTCTAGTTGCTTAATTAGATATGGTTACTGGATTATAAAACTTAGAGCAAAAAGTAATTTGGTACATAAACTTCTTGATATGAACAGATGGGCAGGCGAGCAGAGACGATAATTCTGCCACTAGAGCTCCTCCGCCATCTAAAGCCGTCCGAATTCAACGATTCCCACGAGTACCATCTATGGCAAAAGCGTCAGCTAAAGATTCTCGAGGCAGGACTCCTCCTGCACCCCTCGATCCCACTAGAAAAGTCCAACACATTCGCAATGCGCCTCAGAGAAATCATTCGTGCCTGTGACACAAAAGCAATAGACACGGGAAAGAACACCGAGACAATGAGAACGCTTTGCAACTGCGTGGTTTCCTTGTCATGGAGAAGCCCCGATGGCTCTCCTACCGATGTTTGCCACTGGGCTGACGGGTTCCCCCTCAATGTCCACCTCTATATCGCGCTCCTCCACGCCATATTTGACATCAAGGACGAGACATTGGTCCTTGATGAGATCGATGAGCTACTCGAGCTGATGAAGAAGACTTGGTCTACTTTGGCCATCAATAGGTCAATGCACAACTTGTGTTTTACCTGGGTGTTGTTTGAGCAATATATTACGACAGGGCAAGTGGAGGGAGATCTACTTGGCGCCTCGCTTGCTATGTTGGCTGAGGTAGCAAATGATGCTAAGAAAGTAGACCGAGAGCCTATTTATGTGAAGATGTTGGCATGGGGATTGAGCTCGATGAAACGGTGGTTAGAAAAGAGACTGTTTGATTATCATGGAAGCTTTCATAGGGCAACTGTTGGGTTCTTGGAGAGCATTCTTCCTCTGGTTTTTTCAGCAACAAAGATATTGGAAGAAGATGTACCAGGATTTTCGACAGTAGCACAAGAGAAAGGGGAAGTAGTATCAGATTCAACCGGGAACCGGGTTGATCACTACATACGAACGTCATTGAGGAATGCATTTGCTAAGGTATATTAACTTTGGGACTTCCGCAATAAAATGGGACTGCACTTGTTACATGATTATCGCAAGCATATATAGAAGACATTTTGTCACTGTGGCTAAACAACGCACCTTGAAGTTTGCTCACTCGCTTATGTTAAAAGTTGAACATTCTTTTTTGAATCAGTAGACCATAAAGTTACAATATGCTAGTCGTAACCTTTACTTTTTAGCGTTAGTTTTGCACCAACAGATGTTATGAGGTGATGGAAGTGTCTCTAAGGACATTTAGCAATGCACAATGGTTGCTACGAAAGCAACAATAAAGGCCAACATATCTGACCAGTAAAATGACGGTAATCTCAAATTTCCAGAATGCATAGCATTAGAGTTCTCTGTGCAAAAATAAGAAAAAAAAAAAAGTTCTGGGCGTCAAACCAGGCATTCTACAGTTTGTGCAATTAGCAAGTTCTTTTTAATACAATCTTTACTTATGTTTTACCAATCTAATGAAAGACGTGTCTCTGTTTTGTTATTGTTTATTATGATCCCCAAAAGCTGCTAGAAGATGGAAATTTCAATGGCACAAGTGTACAAGAAGTGAGCGAAACCCTTTTGAAATTAGCAGACCAAGTCGAAGAATTGGCCTTGAAGGAAAGGGAAATCTTCAGTCCAGTACTTAAAAAATGGCATCCAATTGCAGCCGGAGTAGCAGCAGTGACACTACATACTTGCTATGGAACCATGTTGAAGCAATACTTGGCTGGGGCATCGTCCTTGACAAACGAGACAATCACGGTACTGCAGAGGGCTGGGAAGCTAGAAAAGGTTTTGGTTCAGGTGGTGGTTGAAGACTCTGTTGAGTGCGAAGATGGAGGCAAAGCGATCGTGAGGGAGATGGTTCCTTATGAAGTTGATTCAATAATATTGAGATATTTGAGGCAATGGATTCAAGAGAGGCTGAAGAAAGGGAAAGATGTTTTTCAAAGAGCGAAAGAAACTGAAGTAAGTAAATGCACTTTCTCCTTTTGACATCAGCACAGAATAATGCCTGAATATGCAAGGGGGAGGGCTTTTAGATTTATTACTTTCGGTTTAATTATTAAGAAAATGAAGAGTAATTTTACTATCTAAATTGTGCTGTAGACATGGAATCCGAAGTCAAAGAATGAGCCTTATGCACAATCAGCTGTTGAGCTAATGAAGCATGCAAAAGAGGCTGTGGATGACTTCTTTGAAATACCAATCAGCATTACCGAGGATTTAGTTCATGATCTTGCGAATGGCTTAGAGCACCTCTTCCGGGACTACACTACATTCGTTGCCTCATGTGGTAAGAACATCTCTCTAACATAGAGCTCACACAACAGGCCTTGTTTGGTTCGCTTGACTAAATTTAGACAAAAACAGAATGCACTGACTTCTACAGTTTGCGGTGTAAGGATTGGTTACGGGCGTTAACATTCTCATGTTTGGGCTTGAAAAGTACTTGACAAATGCCATAATGTTATGCTCATTCCATTCCTGCGTCTCATATATGTTGTTTGGCAGAATCAATAAGCTCCTTGTAAAGATGGCTCATAAACTTTATACAAGTAGGGTAAGGTCACAACAACTGCCAATATATACAAGTAAGGTAAGGTCACAACAACTGCCAAATAAGTTCCTTTCTTGAATCTGCAAAACCTGTAATGCAGACTAAATTTTGTTGACAATTTTTGTGAAATATGGCAGTTGAGATGGCATGATTTTTGGTTGAGTTTCTACACTCTTTTCTTTTGTAGAGAAATAACCAGTGCATTTTCTTTCCTTCCATTTTCCTCTTATATTTGTGTAAGCACTTGATCTTTTAGAACTACATATCAAGGCATGCACTTTTAGTTAGAACTACTTGATGTTGTACCCCTTGCAGGATCAAAGCAAAGCTATATTCCAACACTCCCTCCCTTGACGCGATGCAGCCGAGACTCAAAGTTCATCAAGTTATGGAGAAAGGCTAGCCCTTGTAATGCTGGTGTTGAAGACTCGAACTCAAATGGATCAAATGAAGGCAACCATCCTCGCCCCTCCACCAGCCGTGGCACGCAACGCCTCTACATACGCCTGAACACCCTGCACTACCTTCTTTCGCAACTCCATTCCCTTGACAAAACGCTCTCCCTTTCCCCTCGTGTTGTTCCCTCCCCGCGCAGCCGCTTTGGTAACAACCGCCGCCAACTTGGTAACTCCTCTTCTTACTTCGATCACTCCAGGTCAGCAATTGAAGCAGCCTCGCAACATGTCTCCGAAGTTGCTGCCTACCGGCTGATTTTCCTCGACTCAAATGCTGTATTCTACGGAAGCCTATATATTGGTGATGTAGAAAATGCACGTATTCGACCGGCTCTAAGACTTCTCAAGCAAAACCTTACTCTACTAGGTGCAATTGTAACTGACAGGGCCCAACCTCTTGCGGTAAAAGAGGTAATGAAGGCTTCTTTCGAGGCCTACCTTACGGTTTTGTTAGCCGGGGGAAGCTCAAGGATATTTACACGGTCGGACCATGAGATGATTGAGGAGGATTTCGAGAGTCTGAAACGGGTTTTCTGCACGTGTGGAGAGGGGTTGATCGCGGAGGACGTGGTGGACCGGGAGGCCGAGACGGTGGAAGGGGTGGTGGGGTTGATGGGGCAGTCGACCGAGCAATTGGTGGAGGATTTCAGCATCGTGGCTTGTGAAACAAGTGGGATTGGTGTTGTGGGCGCAGGGCAAAAGTTGCCTATGCCTCCCACAACAGGAAGATGGAATAGAGCTGATCCTAACACCATACTGAGGGTATTGTGCCATAGAAATGACCGCGTCGCGAATCACTTCTTGAAGAGAACATTCCAGTTAGCAAAGAGGAGGTGAATTCCATAAATAAGTTGATTTTACATGTATAGTTGCAATTGAAGGGTCACATTTTGGAAAACATGTACTGTGCCCAAGATTTGGAAGATAATGTGAAGGAGATTGCATAGTAACATGACTCGGTTTATTTGTAACTTGAGAGAGGATTGTATTAATTCTGTCTTCTCAGTTTTTATAGGGCTAGGCAAATGTTAGTCCTTACTCCTTATAATTGCTAATGGAATGTGAAACATAAAGGTTCTTTTCTGTAATACCCCATTATTTCAAATATTTGCTATCACTTTAAATAAATAAGTAAATAAATAAGTTTGTGGCCTTTTCGTAATATATTAGAAATGTTTTGGTGTGTTTCGAATAAGTGGCTAAAGTTCAGGGGGTGTTTGCGTAATTTTCCAATTGGTTTCGATATAAGTAGTTCTTTCTTCTTCCAGCCTCTCTTTCATTCCTCTTGCTGCCCCTTTTGGACTTGATCATTGGACTTGAATATTTATCTTGCTTGGGTACGAGATTTACGATTCTTATTGTAGTTTATATGCGTATTGCAATATTTGTTTGGATTTGTTGAAAGTACCCTGAAAATCTAATTCATTAGATGTGTTTTCTCCTTCTTGCACCAACTTTCACACGGCAGTACAATATCCTGAATTTGCAAGAATAAAATCCCAAGCTTGCCTTTCATTTTTTTTGTTAGAAGTCACTGCGGATCTTAGGAATTCCTTGTGGATTCATGCAATTCCAAGCTTGATTCTAATTACTTTGGTGTTTTTGTACACATGCTTGACCTTTTACTACTTTTAAGTTGTGTTTTCTTTCATTTCATAGTTGGCAGAAGGCATAGCCAAGCCTTTGAATAATCCCTTCTTCTTGGGCGGTGGCATTGTCTGTTGTCCTTAATCACCCCTTCATGCCATTCATTTGAAATTGTTAAGGTCAGCATTTGTTTGTTTCAAAAATCATTCTTGCAAGGATGATTCTATTTAATCTAAATTACATGCCCCCTACAACTTTTGTTCTATTTTTTTTGCCTTAAGACTATGAATCTGATTTCTAGGTACTCAATTGTAAGCTGCCCCGTACAATACTCTGAACCAAAGAATGCCACTAGTGTGCTCTTAACCTAATACGTCAATTTTTTCTTCCACTCAAGTTTGGATTTGGTGAAAACTAGGATTTACTTTAAGCCACTATAAAAACCTCTTCCAGTAAGTGAGAATGGTGTTCAGGCTAATATTGACATGATAACTTCTTCATTGAGTCAATATTTCTAAAGTAATGATTCGTTCCCCTTTTCCTTCCATCCTAGTGTTTGGTTGTCTGTATTCATGTATGATTATTAGTATTCTTGTAGAGCCTTTCATATAGTAGTAGTTTTGTGACCTAAAATCTTCAGAAATCTTCTTGTTCTCTAGTAGAGAGAAAAGCACAACCTTGTTACCGCAAAGAAAGGAAATCGAGCAGCGGCATATATAACTTCCACGAATAACGAACTACCTTTCTTCCAACGAAGGAGCAACAAGCCAAAACCTGATACAAAATAATACTCCGCATAACTTTTAAAGCTCATTAATCTTGTCCTAGATCTCATATTTGAAGGAATTTAAAAAATAATATAACTTTTACTGTTAGTAACGTTTCCTAAATCTGCTGAATACCTTTATTTGTATGTAAATATTGTTGAATAAATGTTGCTAATTTGTCCTTCTTTCCCTGTTAAATAGGGTCAGATAAAATGCAATACAAATCTAACTCCGACCAATTCAGACGTGAATAGGCCATGGAACAGTCTAATGTGATAATCCAGTTGGTACTGTTCGATTAAAAAACTTTGTAAGTAATGAATTTGGCCGAATCCGATCCATTCATAGGCCTATATGGGGACTGAAGCCGATGGTTAACGATTGTTATGAATTTTCTAGTGACTATGTTGCCACCGTTAGCAACTGATCCCTAAGTGTATCGATCGATAGCTTTTGATAGCCACGATAGATAGCCACTATTTGAAAAAATTCAAACCTTTTAGGAGAAATTTCATATCTTCACTTGCTTAGAACAAAAGCAAAAAATAAAAGCGATGGTTGAGAGTGGAATCCTTGCACACATTAGTAGTATATTCCCTGATTACTTTAGCTTTACCTAAATTAAGAGCATTGCACCATCTCATTGGATGAGCAATGTATCGTGCCTTAATTACTGCCAATGCATTTTAGTTCGTGTAAGTTGATTACAGCCGCCTCTTCCACTACTTTGTAGTGAACTAGCCAATAAAAAATACCATTGACATCCATGATGCCATCTCCTGCAACTGCTTTAACTGTATTTTGTTCATCCACACTTCGCTTTCATCACAAGGGAAGAAGTTAAGCTTAGGGCATTTTACTCCAGATAAATTAAGCTTGGAAATAGCTCTTGTAAATTCCTCCGATCCATCTTTAGCTCATTCAAGTACTTCAGGCGCAATACTGCCACCATTGTCCACTTCTCCTTCCCTTCCCACATGTTAGCAAGATCCTGATATTTACCTAGATCTGAAAATTTACCTCCTCTTATGTAAATCTTTTTAAGGCCCTTGAGAATGGCAGGTGTTAGCCAGTTTGGTGTAGGCTTCCTAGGTAAGCACTAAAGGGTTCCGTTTTTCAAGTTGTGAACCAAGTGTTGATTGCCTAAAGGCTTCAGTTCTTATAAAAGGTCCACGAACTTGGCTTTTCTTCCGTGGCACTCTTCTCAGAGCCTTAGATAGCTCCTCTAAATTTAAGTATGCTGTCCTTTTGATCTACTACACAACTTGGTTTTGAAGACTGAGAAGTGGAGCTTGATGTAATTTGTGACTCGCCGTTACCCCTTGTTGTTGTAAGCTTGCAAAGGCCTTTAAACTGCTCTAAAGCATTTAAGTCTGTCTCCGTGGGGAATTCTTGCAAATTCATGTAAATGCACACCTTTCTCAACTTTGGCATGTATGTGGCGGTGCTTTTCCCCATTGTGTCTGTGTGACCGAGTGTGTGTTTATGATTGTGTGCGTATAAGGGTGTGTGCGTGCATTTGGATGGGTATTAATCAGATTGTAAAACATGGATAAATCAGAGTAAGATAAGCTTGATCCCCCTAAATGTTAGGAAAAAGTATCCTTGTGTAGAAAATCAGTTTCGAACAATTGCTAATATGCATATGTTAAGGTTCCAAAACAGCAGTAACATAAACTGGAAATATAATTGTGTCTATATAACTCACAGTAGTAAATGCAGAACAGCAAATTGAGAACCGAGGCGTGAATTTGATTCACTATCCTTAAAACTTTATTCGTCCCGCAACGGTGCTGACGGTTCTTGACGACAGTCTCCCAGGATACAACGGTAATACGTCTGAAGTAGGAGCACTCCAAATTGCAGACCCGGCGAACCAAAACAATGGCACATAACTCTTTCGGACACATGAACAGAATAATATGACAGAAATTGATTTCGGGATTCAGTTCTTAAAATAAACTGTAACTGACTCGGTTTTTATACAGTGAGTATTCACTGGGGGGTGCAACTCTTCACAGCTGGTTGAAAAGGTTACAACTTTTCGGAAAAGAAAATAAATAAATAAAATTTATTTGTCCCCAAAGAATAAAGTCTGATGGGCCCAAGCCCAAGCCCAAGCAACGGACCGGACCGGGACAAGGCGGGCGGCGCGCGCGTGTGGTGGACCTTGGGTCAACCTAGGTCCTCCCTTCTTACAAAACTTGGGTACCCCCAAGGGGCCCAACCCTTAGCTCAAGGCTAAGCCTTGTAAGGAGACAATTTGGCTTTATCTTTTCAATGTGGGATACTCTTTTTCCTTCAAGTTGAACCACCAACTTTAACTTCAATTTTCTCATTCACCTTCCATTTGTTTTAAACATGTGAATATACCATGATCATCTATTCCAATAGACGAACATGAATTTATTTGTTCCTAACCAAGTTTTGGTTTGGAACCCTATTAATAAATTGAGTCAAAGTTGCTTCTCACAATGGGTTTAAAACCCAATTCCAACAATCCCCCACATGAATAGAAAATTGACTGGACTCTAAACGCAAAGAAACACTGACATAAGAAAGAGTTCTTTAGAACGACAATGCATCGGGATAGGTAGCCGATGGCCTTGAACCTTCCCTAGTGAGAACTATCGGATTTACTGGCTAACCAGTGAACGTGATGTCTTGAACTCTTCAACCTTTAGTGTAAACCGAGACAATATATAGAACGTCACACAGTATCGCTCAAAACATTGTTTTGAGGTTCTCATTGTTGTGTTCATTTTGGCCCTGAACAACTCCTGGTGTTCATGAGTACTCTCTGAGAATTCAGCCTTACAATTCTCATAGAAGCGGCCCCACTTCTTACTCACATAGGTGACTTCCTATTAAGAGGTTCCTACCGCACTCCCACTTAGATTTCCAAGATATAAGAGTCATTAAAAGCATAGCTTAACCTAACCTTTTGTAGGTCCCACTGTCTTCTCATCATAGGAATGGATATGAGGGTTTTAACCCTCCACAGTGCTCTGTCTGAGTCACATTTACAAAATTCGGTTTTCCCTTTGAACCTAGATCTTGGGATCTCCAGTCAGCTAGGTAGGGTTTCCATTATGGCAACTCTTTAGTTCATAGGCTTAAGACCCATTCCCCTTGATGACACATTTACTTTCTCTCTAGTCAAAGCTTTCGTTAACGGATCCGCAATATTATCCTTTGACTTGACATAGTCAATAGAGATAATTCCAGTAGAAAGTAATTGTTTAACGGTATTGTGTCTGCGACGTATGTGTCTAGACTGGCCGTTATACATATTGCTTTGTGCTCTTCCAATTATAGATTGACTATCACAATGTATGCAAATTGGTGGCACAGGTTTAGGCCAATTTGGAATATCCTCCAAGAAATTACGAAGCCACTCCGCTTCTTCTCCTGCTTTATCTAAAGCAATGAATTCAGATTCCATAGTGGATCTGACAATACATGTCTGTTTAGAGGATTTCCAAGAAATAACTGCTCCTCCTAATGTAAACACATATCCACTTGTGGATTTTGTTTCATTAGAATCTGATATCCAGTTGGCATCACTGTATCCTTCTAATACAGCTGGATATCTTGTATAATGTAGACCAAAGTTTAAGGTATATTTTAAGTACCTTAAAACTCTTACAATAGCTATCCAGTGATTCTTCCCCGGATTGCTAGTATATCTGCTCAGTTTACTGACAGCATATGCTATATCGGGTCTCGTGCAATTCATGATATACATTAAGCTACCAATTATACGCGAATACTCTAATTGAGATATTCCTTCCCCAGTATTCTTTGTTAGATGTAAATTTACATCTAGCGGTGTCTTAACCGGACTATTATCATAGCTTTTAAATTTGTCTAACACTTTCTCAATATAATGAGATTGTGACAAGACTAGTCCATTTGATGTTTTGGTAATTTTCATACCAAGTATAACATCAGCCACACCCATATCTTTCATATCAAATTTACTGGCCAACATTTTCTTTGTAACCTTAATGAATTCATTATTGCTCCCGATAATGAGTATATCATCCACATAAAGGTAAACAATGACATATCCTTTTTCCGTGCCTTTAACATAGACACATTTATCACATTCGTTGATTCTAAAGCCATTTTCGATCATGACTTTACCAAACTTTTCATGCCATTGTTTCGGAGCCTGTTTTAGTCCATAAAGTGACTTAACAAGCTTGCACACCTTCCTCTTATGATAAGGAGCTACAAACCCCTTGGGTTGCTCTATATAGATCTCTTCATTTAGATCTCCATTTAGGAAAGCTGTTTTCACATCCATTTGGTGTATCTCAAGATTATTAATAGCTGCAATAGCTATCAATATTCGAATGGATGTTATTCTTGTAACTGGTGAATATGTATCGAAATAATCAAGGCCTTCCTTTTGTCTATATCCCTTGACAACCAGTCGGGCCTTATATTTCTCGATCGTTCCATCAGCTTTCATCTTTCTCTTGAAAAGCCATTTACACCCTAATGGTTTATTTCCAGGAGGAAGATCCACCAGTTCCCATGTATGATTTTGCATGATGGATTCTATTTCATCAGTAATAACCTCTTTCCAATGAGGAGCTTCGGGACTCGACATTGCTTCACTGTAAGTACGAGGCTCATTTTCTAACAAATATGTTAGAAAATCAGGACCAAAAGATGTAGACGTTCTAGCTCTCTTGCTACGTCTTGGCTCATCTTCCTCTTGTGAGGGTTCTTGGTTCATACTAGTTCTTTTTAAAGAACTTCGTTCTTGTGCCACTCGACAAGGAAATACATCCTCGAAGAAATGTGCATTCCTTGTCTCCATAATGGTGTTGACATGTATATCGTCAACTTCAGATTTATGCACTAAGAACCGATATGCCGAGCTATGGCTTGCATATCCAATAAAAATCCCATCGATCGTTTTAGGTCTTATTTTGACCATTTTAGGTGGTGGGATAGCTACCTTTGCTAGACACCCCCACACTTTAAGATATTTGAAGGAAGGAGGACGACCTTTCCATACCTCATAAGGTGTCTTTTGCAACTTCTTGTGAGATACTTTATTAAGTATATGATTTGCGGTTAAGACCGCCTCCCCCCACAAGTTATCCGGTAGTCCAGAATTTATCAACAAAGCATTCATCATTTCCTTTAAAGTACGATTTTTCCGCTCAGCAATTCTATTTGACTGAGGCGCATACGGTGCCATGGTCTCATGAATGATTCCGTGATCGGCACAAAAATTTTCAAAAGGGAAAATATATTCTCCGCCTCTATCACTTCTTAGTACTTTGATTTTCTTGCTAAGTTGATTTTCAACTTCAATTTTGTATTGCATAAATGCTTCCAAGGCTTCATCCTTGCTTCTAAGCAAATATACATAACAAAATCTCGTACAATCATCAATAAAAGTAATAAAATTCTTTTTTTCTCCCCTAGATTGTACCACCTTTAAGTCACATATGTCACTATGAATTAGACTTAAAGGTTCCGTACTTCTTTCAATTGACTTGAAAGACGTTTTTGCTATTTTAGCTTCAACACAAATTTCACATGCTTTATGTGAGTCAAAATCCATTTTAGGCAAAAAACCATTTTTCACTAGCTTTTGTATGGAACCATAATTTACATGACCTAATCTACGATGCCATAAATTAGGAGATTCCAACAAGTAAGCAAAAGAAATATTTTTATTAATATCGGAACTTGGTACAACTTTAGGCACGATGGTCATTACATTTAACTTAAACAGACCATCACATAAGTACCCTTTTCCTACAAACATCCCACTTTTAGTGAGTACAAATTTATCACTCTCAAACACTAGCTTGAAACCATTCTTACTCAACAATGAGCCTGACACTAGATTCTTCTGAATGTCTGGCACATGAAGCACATTGTTGAGACTCAATTTCTTTCCGGATGTCATCTTTAAGACCACCTTGCCCATTCCTAGCACCTTTGAACAAGAAGAGTTTCCCATGAACAGATTCTCGTTGTTAGCGCTCTCATATGTAGTAAACATACTTCGCTCGGAGCACACATGTCGAGTAGCGCCTGTGTCTACCCACCACTGTTTGGGATTTCCAACCAAGTTGACTTTGGATACCACCGCAGATAAATTCAAATATGTCATGTCCTCGGTGATTTTGGTAACTTCGGTCACATTGGCTTGAGAATTCTTTCCTTTAAAGTTTCCTTTGTTTTTGCGACAATCCTTAGCACGATGGCCAGCTTTGCCGCACCCAAAGCAGTTCCCTTTGAACTTCTTCTTCTCACCGCCTTTCAAATTTGAGCCACTTGCTCCGCTTGGACCATCGGAATCGGAAATTTTCCTCTTCTTTGATGGACCTTGCTCGACCACATTTGCCTTGGCCTCTTGATGATAATTATCGGCCTTCTTCTCGGACTGGCGATTATCCTCCTCAATCCTCAATCTGACGATCAAATCCTCGAGCTTCATCTCCTTGCGTTTATGCTTCAAATAGTTCTTGAAATCTTTCCAAGTAGGTGGCAATTTTTCAATTAAAGCAGCCACTTGAAAAGACTCTCCAAGTACCATCCCTTCCGCATGAATATCATGTAGAATAAGCTGAAAGTCTTGGACTTGACTAATCACTGTCTTAGAATCCACCATTTTGAAATCAAGGAATTTGCCGACTACAAATTTCTTTGAGCTGGCATCTTCCATCTTGTATTTCCTTTCCAAGGATTCCCATAATGCTTTCGCATTAACCATTGGACTATATACGTTATACAACGCATTGTCCAATCCATTGAGGATGTAGTTCTTGCACAAGAAATCTGAATGCTTCCAAGCTTCCACGGCAGCCACAGTTTGCCGGTTAGGATTTTCACCAAGATCTGGTGCTTCCTCTTGCAAGAACCTTGCCAAGTTAAGAGTGGTCAAGTAAAACAACATCTTTTGTTGCCACCTCTTAAAATCTTTTCCGTTGAACTTTTTCGGTCTTTCACCAAGTCCAACAGAACCATGAGTAGGTGCCACATAAGGCGTCGCATACACAGTTCCACCACTGTGTTGCACGTTGGGATTAACCTGTTCACTTTCCGAATTGGTTTCACTAGTAGCAATTGTTATATCTATGAACAGAATATAACAACAATTAATAAACGGTCCAGTCTATCACAATAGTATAAAACAGAGTCTAGTATCACTAAAATTAAATTCAGAATCTGAAAATAATTTTAGTATAGATTGACAGAATCAAATAAGAAAACGCTGTTTTGAAAACACTATTACGAAATTCGAAAACAATGATTCTACACATGCAACACAAAGTGCGAATAAAGTCTTAAGAATGTTAGGAAAAAGTATCCTTGTGTAGAAAATCAGTTTCGAACAATTACTAACATGCATATGTTAAGGTTCCAAAACAGCAGTAACTTAAACTGGAAATATAATTGTGTCTATATAACTCACAGTAGTAAATGCAGAACAGCAAATTGAGAACCGAGGCGTGAATTTGATTCACTGTCCTTAAGACTTTATTCGTCCCGCAACGGTGCTGACGGTTGTTGACGACAGTCTCCCAGGATACAACGGTAATACGTCTGAAATAGGAGCACTCCAAATTGCAGACCCGGCGAACCAAAACAATGGCACAGAACTCTTTCGGACACAGGAACAGAATAATATGACAGAAATTGATTTCGGGATTCAGTTCTTAAAATAAACTGTAACTGACTTGGTTTTTATACAGTGAGTATTCACTGGGGGGTGCAACTCTTCACAGCTGCTTGGAAAGGTTACAACTTTTCGGAAAAGAAAATAAATAAATAAAATGTATTTGTCCCCAAAGAATAAAGCTTGATGGGCCCAAGCCACGGACCGGACCGGGACAAGGCGGGCGGCGCGCGCGTGTGGTGGACCTTGGGTCAACCTAGGTCCTCCCTCCTTACAAAACTTGGGTACCCCCAAGGGGCCCAACCCTTAGCTCAAGGCTAAGCCTTATAAGGAAACAATTTGGCTTTATCTTTTCAATGTGGGATACTCTTTTCCCTTCAAGTTGAACCACCAACTTTAACTTCAATTTTCTCATTCACCTTCCATTTGTTTTAAACATGTGAATATACCATGATCATCTATTTCAATAGACGAACATGAATTAATTTGTTCCTAACCAAGTTTTGGTTTGGAACCCTATTAATAAATTGAGTCAAAGTTGCTTCTCACAATGGGTTTAGAACCCAATTCCAACACTAAATTTTTCATGAGCAACTATTGAATGTTAAATTAGCTTCAGTAATAACTTCTTGCACATTAGGGGCTTTGATCGCATGTTTAATCCCTAACCAGGCCTTCCTATAGGAATCATCTATCCTTCGTGCATGATCACAGAGTAGACATTGGTTCTCATCATTCTACTTTGCTAATCCTAACGGAATTCTTTTACGAGTACAAGTTGTCAGTTTAGGCAGCTGTTCTTTTTTAGTTGCTATGTCTAATAGCTGCCCTGTCTTTACGTAGGCATTGGTTTCCTTCACTTGTTTGCTAATTGAACTGGAACTCGCTTAGATGTGTATAAGGTTTTCAAGGGTCTAAGACTCAGCCTGCATATCTTTGGAACTTCCTGATTAGATTGCTACAGCAACAATGTAGTTATGTCGCTTAGAGGGATAGTCCTAAACTGATAAAGACAGGCAAAAGTAGGAATGGCTAATGAGAGAACCTTGAGAAACATTTCCAAGGGAGCATCATGTACTGTATGTCTGCATCCAGTTTAGCAACATTAGGGGTGGGCTGGAATGCGTTCTAATCAAAAAGTACGGTCATAACAGGAATAACTCTGAGGAGGTGCTGAATAGAGAGTTTTTTTTTAATTTCCTAACCAGAAACCATACTTCGTAATCAAGTACTGCATATCTACACTATATATAGCACGGATGAGGTTAAATGACAATTTTTTCTCCTAAAATGTCCTTTTTAAAAATGAAGTCTTCATAAAAGGGTTAGGGCGATTAGAAGTATTTTCGACTTTTAACTTTTTCTTCTCATAATACCCTTTTGGATTAGAGTGTTATTAACAAATAAGCGTATTTTTTACATCTTATAGAATATCAAACCTCTTTCTTTAAAATACCTTAACATAATATATGAGTTTGTTAGAGTTCACAGTTGTTTTGAATTTTATCAACAAAAAAAAAACCTACGAAAACCCTATGAAATCATTCTTAAACGCATGCATGGTCTCTGTATATGAAACCCACCTCCATTCATGTTATCTTACGGCCACACTAGAGCCACTACATTCACGTTACCTCCATTCTTCATCAAATCCATTCTCCATAAAAATCTATAAAGAAAGAGAAGGAGAAATTATGCTACCTAGAGCCACTCAATCTTCTTAAGTAATATCTTACCTTAAATTAAACTGAACGCGTTGTGCATGTACGTATATTTCAATTCAAACAATCTAATCTGGATGACAAAATTTTTGGAGTTCTTTTTTATCATGCTTTTCTTTTTATGTTTCTTTATCTTCTTGGGGGAGAAAACATGGATTTAATTTTTTATTAACTGTTACATAATTTTACATTGGAGAAAGTAGTCGTTAAAGTAGTATAAATCCTAGGGTAGGTTTATTGATGACATAGAGAAATTAAGGTTTAACGCTATTATGATGAGGGAGTTAATCATATATCCACTTGCCAGCTTTGGTATTAAAGAATTAAGTAGATGTTTTGTTATAAGCAACTTCAATTTGATATTGGAGATGAGGGAGGTTTCGACAATGATAATTTTGAATTATATTAGTAGTAGTTGTTACTACTCTCTTGTTGCTGCTACGACTTCTCTATTGCAAATTATGCTATATGCTGAAGATTAAGTGCGTAAGATGTTCCTTACACGCCTAAATATGAGCAAGCATGTCACTTGCTTTTTTTGTCTTGCAAATTCAGTCTGTTTCACTAAGCTTTTTGCTTGATTCTGCTATGATATTATCAACTTGGGCACTTAGAGTGCGTCAGCTACCCCTAATAAGCAATAGGGCCCTTGGTTATTAGCATCCCTCCCAAGAGTTTATATTAGCTTCATCCAGTACTAGGTTGCAAGAATTAATAATGAGATACAATCTGCTTTAAATAAGGTAGTGGATGAGAAACAAGAAAAACCCGTCATAAGGCCATGAACTTGAAACGAAAAGTACAATATTTACCTCATAGCTAGCGAAGAATTAGGATATAATCCATTCCATATAGGAGGATGGTCTGAGGTTAGTGGAAGGCCCTTGAGAGGTGTATTACGTACTATGCGAGTTAAAAGATTACATCAAGGATGTGAATGACAAGTTATATAAGGCATGAGTAAAAATCTTTGAGGTTAACTTTTCACCCATGCTTTGTATTTACTGGTGCAAGTAAGTATAGAGATTTTTCAAGAATCAAAGAAGAGTATACCCCTTCTTTTATATAATTCTTACTCACTGGTGCAAGCAAGTAGTGATTTCCTCCTTAACCCACTTTCCTACATGGGTTTTCTGACTCGTTACACTTAATTAATTTTGTTAATTGTTTATTCCTCTCATGGGTATTCAAGAAATTAAAGGCTAATGTCAGTAAGGGTGTGCAAAGTGAAGTGTGAGGGACAATGGGTTCTTGTATTACGAGCAGACCTTATTGTATCGTTAGGGAGTTCCCGGCGACCTGACAGTCCTGTGAGAGAAGCTTCATCTATGGCAGGTTCAGTAGCCATTCAGGGCTAACTACCTCCACCCGCTAAACTATACTATACATTATAATCTAACCAGCATAATTTGATAGGTTTATGGATAGCCGAAAGCGCTAGACACTTCTAGCCATAGGCGGAGCTATATATGTACGAGAGGGGGCTATAGCCCCCTGTCAGATTTTGAAAAAAAAACACATATATATATATATATATATATATATATATATATATATATATATATATATATAGTATTTTTTCACACTTTTTCGGTTCTCTCTCTCTCTCTTCGGCTCTCTCTCTCTCTCCGGCGACCGGCTCTCTCTTCTCAGTTCTCACCAGTCACCAACCGAGACACCGACCGGCGGCCGGCGCCTCACTCCGGCAGCCACGACGAACCCACTTCGGCTCACTCCTCCCGTCCTCCGGCACGGCGGCACCCACCCACGACGAACACACTTCGGCGCGACGGGCGACGGCGCCTCACGGTCACGGGCTCTCTCTCGTTTTCTAGATCTACGCGACTACGGCGACGGGCGACGGCGACTCGGCAACTGCAAGGATCCAGTGACCCCGGATCTACGGCGACGGCGAGTCGGCGACGGAGAGTCTTCAGTCTTCACTCCAACGGTCCACCGCCGGCGGCAAGGACCCAGTGACCCCGGATCTACGCCGACGGCGAGTCAGCGACTTCGGTTGTACTGTCTTCACTCCAACAGTTCACCGGCGGCTAAACTCCGGCGACCGGCGGCCAAAACTCCGGCGACTCAGTGACAAGTATGTTCCAACTTCCAAACTTTAATTTCACCTTTCATTGACTTGAGCATTGAATTGAATTATGGATAATCTTGAGCATTGAATTGAATCAATTGATTATGGATAATGTTGAGCATTGATTATGGTTAATGTTTAGCATTGATTATGGATAATCTTGAGAATTGAATCAATTGATTATGGATAATGTTGAGCATTGATTATGGTTAATGTTTAGCATTGATTATGGATAATCTTGCGCATTGATTATGGTTAATGTTTAGCATTGATTATGAATAATCTTGAGATATTGATTATGGTTAATGTTTAGGATTGATTATGGATAATCTTGAGATATTGATTATGATTAATGTTTAATATTGATTATGGATAATCTTGAGATATTGATTATGGTTAATGTTTAGCATTGAGATATTGAGATTGATGGAGGATGGGACCCAATTGGATTGAGATATTGAATGTGTGATTTAGTTGAATGGTGGGTTGAAATTAGGTTAACGCAATAATGAAACATGACTGAAAAAGTAAAAGAATAAAATATTTTGATTGATAATTGATGGATTGATATTGAAAATAAAATGTGTTTTATTTTCAGAATGGATAAGTACTATAAAAAGAAACCAAAGTTTGAAGAAGTGCAGCCTAGTAAGAATGAGCGTATAAATGAAGATACTATTCAACAGTCTATAATTCCAACAGTAAGGGACAAGGCTCCCATTGTGCACCGTGATGTTCATTTCGGGCATTCAAGTAGAATTAGCGATGAGTTCAACTCGGATGAACTTATTTCGGATCCTGGGTTACGTCCAAATATTTGGGATTATGGTCCTAATGTTCGAGATAAAGTTCGACGAGCGTATTGGTCGAAAGGTCCTTGCCAACCTCGTGACCACAGTTTTCTGTTTACAAAAATCGGAACTCAGTCTCGTCGATTTGTTTCTTCTTGGTTTGACATTTATTCGAGTTGGTTGAAGTATAGTGTAGCAAAAGATGAAGCATTTTGTTTGTGTTGCTACTTGTTCAGAAGTGTTCATGGGGAGCAAGGGGGTGGTGGTGCTTTTGTTAAGCATGGTTTTAAATATTGGAGAAAGAAGGATAAATTCCAAAGACATGTTGGAGAAGTTGGTAGTGCACACAACATGGCTTTAACTAAGTGTCAAGCCTTTGATAACCCTAAGCAGAGTATTGAAGTAGTTTTGTCCAAGCAAACAGATGAAAGTAAGGTTCAATACCGTACTCGCTTGACTGCATCAATTGATGTCATTCGGTTCCTCTTACGTCAAGGCTTGTCTTTCCGTGGGCACATAGAATCTAATGAGTCTGAAAATCAGGGAAATTTTCTAGAACTTTTAGGGTTTCTTGCTGATCACAATGAAAACGTGAAAAAAGTTGCATTGTCAAACGCTCCTCAAAATCTGAAATTGACTTCACCACAAGTTCAGAAAGAAATTGTTAGTGCCATTGCCGGAGAAATACGAGATGCAATTGTTGGAGACATGAAATCTGAATTATTTTCCATTTTAGTTGACGAGTGTCGTGATATTTCAGTCAAAGAACAAATGGGAGTTGTCTTCAGATATGTGGACAAAAGAGGACGTGTGATTGAACGTTTTTTTGGTATAGTCCATGTTGCTAGTACCACTGCCTTATCATTGAAAGACGCGATTGACAGTTTATTTGCAATGCATGAATTGAGCATTTCAAGGGTTCGTGGACAAGGCTATGATGGAGCAAGTAATATGCAAGGTAAATTCAATGGTCTTAAAACCTTAATTCAGAGGGAGAATGAAAGTGCTTATTATATTCATTGCTTTGCTCATCAACTTCAGCTAACTCTTGTAGCCGTTGCAAAAAAACATGCTCAGATTGCATTGCTTTTTAATTTGGTTGCTAAGGTAGTCAACACTGTGGGAGTTTCATGCAAGCGAAGAGATGCTATTCGAGAAAGTGAAGCCATTAGACTTGCTCGTGACCTTGAGAGTGGTGATATCGTCAGTGGTCGAGGTTTAAATCAAGAAACTTGCATCAAAAGAGCAGGAGAGACCCGTTGGGGATCACATTACGGTGCATTATTGAATTTTAGTCAAATGTTTGATTCGGTGATACGTGTGCTTAATAAGGTTGTTCAGGATGCTACAGATTATGAACAGAGAGGTGAAGCATTGGGTCTTTTGAACTCGGTGCCAACTTATGATTTTGCCTTCAACATGTATTTGATGATAAATATTTTGGGGATGACGAATGAACTTTCACAAGCATTACGAAAGAAATATCAAAACATTGTGAATGCAATGAAGTTGGTAAGTATAACAAAGCAACGATTGCAGGACTTTAGAGATTGAGGGTTGGAAAACTTTCTGGAAGAGGTTTCACAATTTTGTGTAAAACACGATATTGACGTATTGGACATGAGTGCGAGGTTTGTAGCCCCGGGGAGGTAAAGACGTAATGCTGAAGAAGGTACAAATTTTTACCATTATCGTGTTGATATTTTTTTAACGGTTGTTGATTTGCAAATCAGTGAGTTGAATAATCGTTTCAGTGAGGTAACCACGGAGTTGCTTATGTGTATGGCATGTTTCGATCCAAGTGATGGTTTTTCTGCTTTTAATAAGCAAAAGTTGATACGTCTTGCACAGTTTTATCCATATGACTTTTCACCGATAGAGCTTAGGGTACTTCAAAGTCAGCTCGAGACTTATATTATGGATGTGCGCTCCTGTGAAGAACTTTATGAAGTCAGGGGAATTGGTGAACTTGTTATAAAGTTAGTTGAGTTGAAAAAGGATGTGATATATCCTTTGGTGTTCTTGCTTTTGAGATTGGTCTTACTTTTACCTGTTGCAACTGCTACTGTAGAAAGAGCTTTTTCTGCAATGAAGATAACAAAGACTCGACTTCGGAATCGCATGGGAGACGAATGGATGAATGATAGCTTGGTTTGTTACATCGAGAAGAATGTCTTCAAAACTATTACAAATGAAGCTATTATCAAACGCTACCAATCTTCGGCGCCTCATCGAATAGTTATTTAGTACTTTCGTTTGTAAACTCTGAAATATTTATTTTGTATTTGCTTTTGTTGTACTGTAAAGAGTCTTTAGTAGCTCTCATGAAATTAAATATGACTTTTTGGATGTTTTTTCGTATTAATTTGTGTTTTGTCGAAAAATGCATTTTTTTTTTTTTGTTGCTATTTTACTAATAAAAATAATTATTAATTTCGATATATATTTAGCACCCGCTTGGATGAAATCCTGGCTCCGCCCCTGCTTCTAGCACTAATTAATGTGAACAACAATATTTTGTTTTAGCTTAATGCTTTCAGTGTTTTAACTCCACAACCCAGACCAGCAGTTCCTTTTTTGACAGATTAGAGCATCACCATGTACTAAAATTTTACCCAAAGATGCTTTATATAATCCTGAGGCAACTATTCATCTGACAAGTAAAAACATGTGCAGTATGATATTTCTAGAGAATACCGCTTAAAGTGTCATAGCTAGCAAAGTTTCTTTTCAGTAAAGATGAAATAAGTACCGTGTGCTTGATTTTTAGAAACCCGAAAAGACCTAACGTCTCATTAAAAGTAAAGACCGAATAAGCACAACTGATTTTTGTAAAATAAGATTACAATACAATTTTGTTCTAAGCATGAATGTGAAGTACATCTGTAAGTTATTATGAATTCTTGCATGTAATTGACTTAGATAGGACGCAATAAAATGTCAGATCCATGCAACGCAATTGAATTTTAACTACGGGTGTTTTCAAAAATTAAGGATGTTTTTTACTTTATAAAAGAGTAAAAGCTAACTTACAACTTTTCCGGTTACATTTAAATATTTTATTGCTAAAGATGTTAAATGTTCACTAATGCATCTTTTAATGACAAAAGATTATGAATTTAACCAAACCAGACATGGATCTTGCCACACCCATACATTTGATACTGAGCCTCTCCTCATTATTTTAAAACTCTATAAAATCCTGGCCTTAAAACTTACCTAGATCAAAATCGATAAAAAGAATACTTTATAGTTCTGCTACTCCTTAGAAGACAGTTCTTAAAGTCATTGTTTTTTCCGTTTTAATCATTTTTTTTAAGGTGGACCGACTACTGAAGCTACTAATTAACTTTTGCAATGGCTACAAACTTAAATTTATCGACATATGTACAAGTAAGAATATTGGCAAGTTTGACTAGGCCTTCGTTTTCTAGCTTTTATGACAAATGTATGTGGTGTTTTGTATTAGTGAATAGTGGGTTGTTATCATTGTTTGAATTATCTAAACTTCTTTAAACCTCATGGCATTTGAATATTTTCTATTTTTGCTTTCTTTTGATGATACACGTCTTATTACTAGATGAATGATCTCAGTTAGAGAAAATACTTGATAAATTTTTGTGGTATTTGTATTTAAATCATAAATGTAACATGTATGTATATAAGGTGAAGAAGTAGGTTTGTGAATATTAATTAAATTAGTTCCTTCATTATTATTATTATCACTTATCTCCTTTACACCATTTATTTTGTAGTATACATTTTAAAAGAACATACGCACACGCACATATATGCGCGCACGCGTACTGGCTTTTTAGATGAGCATGTGTAGTATCATCATATGCTAAAAGTAAATGTCTTATAGTTAATATGTATGCTAGATTACATGCAAAAAATAGGACAAAGAAGGTGACACTAAGATTAAGCATGTTTTAGACAGATCGTACTTGATATTTAGAACTTAAGATAGAAAATTTGAAAAAGTACTTACTCTATTCTTCAATTTCTTTTAGGAGATACCATAAAAGTTTTAATAAAATTAGATCATTATCAAACGAAAATGAAGTGGAGGGGCTCTTTTACCCTCATCTTATCGTTGCCACAAGAAATGACTATCACTTTAAAAAAAAGCAATAAAATATTTGATGGATGACGATGAAAGTCCTAAATGATGATATTTTGAACTTCAGAGGGTAGAGATGTTTACAAGACAAATAGCTATAATTTTAGAAGTGAAGACAGAAACTTGCGAAGATCTTTAATCCAAAAGTTACAACTATCAGATTTGTAACATAAACAATTGCGTACTTATGTGTACCCTGTCAAATCTCTTCAGTTCATTTGTTTTTTGGTTTTAAAGATATTATACCTTCAAAGTTCCTTACTCACTCTATTTTATAAAATTCATTTATTAACCCTAACTCTTTCAAATTAGATAATTTATTTTTTGACCTAATCCCAAAACTATATCTTCAAGTTTACTCTCAGTACAATTCTAGTACCCAAATTTGAAGGTGTGACAAAGAAGTACCCAATTTTAAAAAAACGTACCAAATCAGTGTTTCGGTTGACGGACGAAGGATACCTTTAAAAAGTCTGAGAGGTAAGACCGTTAATAACAGAAAAAGTCATAAAGTATGTCTATGTGGTGACGTGGACCATTCTTTTTTACATTCACAGTGCAAATATATCACGTGGCACTATCTTAACCGTTGATTTTTTATCTTCCTTAATTAATCATTAGAACTCTCTCTCTCTCTCTCTCTCTCTCTGCTGCTGCCGCAACGTCTACCATACCAAGCATCTCTACAACTGCCATCAACCAGGATCCACTGCCACCCATTACCACCATCTCCCGACGCCATCGCCGCCACCACCTCTCAACGCCACATCTATCATTGATTGCCCTCCCACCACCACAGCACCATCCATCCACCACCGTCTAACATCCACTATTAATTGGCTGCTTCACCACTGCGGTCCACAGATCAACCACCGCAATCCATTGTCGCTAGCCATAGGGACGATCAAAGACATGTTCAACAATTACCACAAAAATCAGTTAACGAAATGAAGATAACGACCACGCCGGAATCCGACTGACCCACGGCCACCCACGTCCATGCCGGCAGACCCACGACCACGCCAGAATCTGGCCCACCTAAAAACGTTTCACCAGTCAGTCACAAAAGACGACTCACTTAAAATGACGCACCAAATCCCCAATATCACGGAGAATTTAAGAGAGGAATAGAGAATTGATAATAGTGCTGTCAATTGGTGGTTGTGGTGGTCTATTGGAAAGGCGTTGTTAGTCGACTGGGGGAACAGACTTTGGGGGTTTAAGGAAATTTGGTATGGTAGTGGTATTGATGGTGATTGAAGGGAGGCGATAGCAGTTGTTGAAGGGAGGCACCAAGGCATGCGGTAGTCAACGATGGAGGTGGACTGGTTTAATATATTTGCATCGAAAATGTAAAAAAGAAAGGTCCACGTCACCACGTGAACAAACTTTATGACTTTTTTCTATTATTGACGGTCCTACCCCTCAAATTTTTTAACGGCATCCATCGTCAGTCAGGCGAGGTACTGATTTAGTACGCTTTTTTTAAAAGGGAAAATAGGGAATGACCTCCTCTACTTTACACGTTGTGCAATTTGCCCCCCTCCACTTCAAAATTAACCACTAAACCCCCCAACACTTACAGAAATTGGGCACCTTAGACGGGTCCGTTATGAATAGTGCAAAATGACCAAAATACCCTAATTTTTTTATTAGTTAATGACCCCCTGTACTATACACGGTGTGCAATTTTCCCCCCTCAACTTTAAAATTAATCACTAAACCCCCTTACACTTACAGAAATTGGGCACCTTAAATGGAAACCGTTAAATTTAAATGACAATTTTGCCCATGACCCTCCCCCCCCCCCCCCCCTCACACCCGTTAGACCAGTCCCCCACCCCATTCTGCGTTACCAGATTCACTGCAAACAAGGGATTGCCGCAATCTGCACCTCCTCCTCTGGTCAACCCCGCTACAATTGGTGATTCACTGAGCACAACCACTGGTCTTTTTCTCCGACCACCAGGGAGTTACAAAAAAAAGAAAAGGAACCACGATTGTCGTTGGTATATCACCGGCGCAACAACTACCATGATCAGCGTCACAGTAACCACCATTCTGGCCAACTCCCTCAACTTTATACTGTCCGGCTACACATCGTAGTGAGTTGCCTCCTCGCTGCCATTTCCCACCACCTTGCGTCTGCAAGCCAGTGGGGCTTCTTCATTGGCCACCAACCGACCGGCGCAATCAACACCGGTAACATCAATCCCCACAGACATAGGATATCGGCGTCTGATTGCCGCACATCCGTCCAGATCCCTGCCACCACAATCGACGACCACGTCCCCAAATCGCAAGTCTAACCTCCGTCGTCGTGCCACCCCAATCCGCAACATCGCGCCAAGCAGCATCACATGACCACCGTGACTGGCTACACGCCGCTGGGGCTGCACCAGATTCGCGATGACGTTGCCGCCATAGTCGCATGCGAGTAGCGTGTGTGTATGTTTGCAGTGGGTGCGCGTCTGTGTCTGGGTTTAGGGTGTGTGGTGTGTGTGTGTGCGTGGAGTGTGTGTATGTGGGATTGAGTAAAAAGTCTGAGAGGAGAGAAAAAGAAGTTGAAAGAATGGTATTAAACTTAAATAAGGTAAGGAAATAAGGGTATTTTGGTCATTTCACGAATATTCATAACGGATCCTTCTAAAGTGCCCAATTTTTGTAAGTGTGGGGGGGTTTAGTGGTTATGTTTGAAGTAGAGGGGGGGAAATCGCACACCGTATATAGTACAGGGGGTCATTAGTTAATTACCCCTAACAGAATGGGCAAAACCGTCATTTAAAAAAAAATTTGTTAGTCAACGCGCGTGTTGACCACGCGCTGTTAAATTTAACGGTTTCCGTCTAAGGTGCCCAATTTCTGTAAGTGTGGGGGGTTTAGTGGTTAATTTTGAAGTGGAGGGGGGCAAATCGCACAACGTGTAAAGTAGAGGGGGTCATTCCCTATTTTTCCCTTTTTTAAATTGGGTACTTCTTTGGCACACCTTCAAACTTAGGTACTAAAGTTGTATTGTGAGTACACTTGAGGATACAGTTTTGAGATTAGGCCTACTTTTTACAATCATGTTTGAGCAAGAAATTTTTCACTTTTGTTAATATCACTTAGTTATAATTCAACTTCTTCTGGTCCCTAACTTTTATCTCATACTTCCTAGATTGATATACATGCCATAAGAATACATTACAAGATATTAGACTAGTCCACCTATATATTTTATATCACATTTTATATATTTGCGTCAAATTGTCTCTAAAATACTTTCTTCACCTTCATTATTACAATACCAAACGTGTAGTGTTTGGTGACAATTAATGGTATCTTTGAAAAAGTTTGAAATTAATTACAATATAAGTGTACATTCGGTAATAAGATGTCATATGGAACAGTTAGAATTATCTTCAGTGGCAACTTGATGGACTAATAAAGATTGGTAATTGACATTAACAATTCAAATTTGAAAGTAAGATCACGTTTTGTGCAATAAAAATTTTCATGCTTCGAGTATTAGATTATCGATTCACAATTGATGGATTTAATTATTATGCTTTAGTTAAAATAGTCATTGTAATTTAGTTTATCAGTATTTTTTCACCTATAATATATTTTTGTTAGAATCACTATTTAACGTGCAAAGCACGTGATCATTTTATAGTAAATATAAAAGTTTTGAACTATGCTTCCTCTTGTAGATGCACTTTTCTGATTGACTATTGTAAATGCACTTTCCCCGTGGTTCCTTACCTCTCGATTAACTAAAAAAACTAATAATGAGTTGTGGGAATCGATAACTGTAATTCACTTATCTACAGTTAAACTATAATTTCGTAAATAAAGGTCAAAATTTGTCACTAAAAGTAGAGTTGTCAAAGGGCCGGGCTTGGGCTGGCCCAGCCTAAGCCCATCGGGCCTGTAGTGGGGTCGGGCCGGGGCCGGGCCAGTGGGGCTGCCAACCGGGCCGGGCCGGGCCGGGCCTGCCGAAGGCAAACCTAGGCCCAGTCCAGGCCCTGGCCCTAGGCCCAATATCTAGGGCCGGGCTTGGGCCGGGCCCGGGCCCGGGCCCTTTTTTTTTTCTTCTTGTTATTCAATTTTAAATTTCATCTCTAGGCAATAGTCACAATTTTAAATTTCATCTCTATGTATATTACTTATTTCATTATAAGTAATATACATATATATGTATGTATGTATATACATAATTATTTGTTAGCCGTGTTAAACATTTTCATACTCTTCTTGGTGAGCTTTATTAATAAAATCTTAACACATAACAATTTATATAGAAAAATAATAAATATGTTCATAGGCCCTCCTCCTTTTATCCGGGCTTGGGACCGGCTGCTTGTAAACAAACAGGCGAAGTTACCTATTTTTTTATATATACGAAAAAATATATATCTTGCTTGTAAAAATTTATTTTATATATATGGAAAAAAAGTATATTTTGTGAAAAAAATTATTCTTAAAACTCTAACAATCAAAATAATAATGCATGTCTATCCAAAATATCAGCAATCAAAGATCAAGAAATCTGCAGCGTCAACCAAAAGGATCAAAAGAGGAAAATAAAAACAAATTACCTAATCATCCGGAAGTACTTCAATATCCGAGTCATTGCTCTTCCTATCATCAATCGGTTTATCTTGCTCGCGGTATTTCGCATCAAGATAATCCTTCCAACATACACATAGCTCGAGCGACTCGGGGTTAAGACGACTCCTCATGTCATCCAAAACCCTCCCGCTTACTGAAAATGCCGACTCTGAAGCAACCGTGGAGGCTTGCACTGGCAGTACATCCCGTGCAATTTGGGATAAAGTTTTATACATGTTTTGATTTTGTTTCCAAAAATTTAACAAATTAAAATTAACCTGTTCTTGCCTTGATAAATCAGAATAATGATCAGTATTTGCATATACACCAATCTCATTAAAAGAGGAAAAAGTATACGAACCTCCCGAATTAGAAGTACCTTCACCTGGTAGTTGTCTTGCTACTAGATGTTCAAAGCCTTGAAGGTATGACGCATAATACCTCTCAGCAGTGGATGATGATGTAGCTCGCCCGCGCACGTCAGCAGAATTACGATAGAGGTTGAACAAGTCCTCAAACCTCTTGCTCACTTTTGCTGTGAGCAAGGTTGTGTCATCTGCTGTGTAGCGCATTAATTTCGATATCTCTTGTATCGAGGCGTTCACGCCATGCAACTTTAACCTAGGATCTAAACAAGTAGCCACAGTAAAAATAGCAGGCAGTTTACTCCAATATTTATTAAATTTTTGATCCATCACTTGTACTATTTCCCTAAAGGGTCCTATATATCTCCATTTTGTTAACATTGTAGCCATCTTCAGAATTTCTATTACAGCGAGAGGAGAGGTGGGATAGTACGTACCAGACAATAAATTGGTAGACGTGTAGAATACCTCCAAAAATTCAACTAGGTATGTGGCCATCTGCCATTCCTCTTGAGTTGGCAAGCCGGCTGGGAACTGGGTTAGTAGAAAATGCGTATAGACTTCTCGGTATGCCGAAATGTGTAAAAGCATGTGGTATGTAGAGTTTCACCTGTGGACCACATCTGTAACTGCTCTCATGCGAGGCATATTATATTGAACACACAACGTTTTAAATTGTTGTGTTCTCAAACTCGAGCCATTAACATACGCTGTCATACCCCTCATTTTGAGCAGAATATCTCCTGCAACAGCTAAACCATCTTGAACAATTAAATTAATAATGTGACAAACACAACGAACATGAAATAATTCACCATGAAGTACAGGTTGAAGCGTCTCCTTTAAAGCTGCAACAACAGCTTTATTATTAGAAGCATTATCAAAACTAACACTCATAATCTTATCCTTAATTTTAAATGTGGTGCATGCTTTTAATATAAGAATAGCAATGTTCATTCCATCGTGCGGATAAGGGAAGTGCTCGAAAGCGATGATTCTCTTGTGCATAACCCAATCTGCATCAATCCAATGAGCGGTCACACAAGAATAACTAACAAAAGTATAAGGAGATTGCCAAATATCAGAAGTAAGACTAATTTTACCGTCAAATTTATCGAAATAATCGATAAGGCGTGCTTTAGCAGCCTTGTACTGTCGGAGTGCATCGGATCTAGTTGTGTTTCTATGAACCTTTTTGTACAAAGGTTGAACGTATGTGTTCATATATCTAGAGTGCTTAGGATTATGGGCAAAAGAAAAGGCTTGTTCATCATGAATAACAAATTCAGCGAGACCGTCTCTTTGCTCTCGCTGATTATAAACAAATAACTTACCGTCAAAAGATAACTGCATTTGGGTAGGTTCGACGTGGCCTTGTCGAGGTGCACACTGAGGGTAATGCCTGTTAAGATGTCCATTACCACTACCAGTAAAAAATAATTTAAGACAGTACTTACATCGAGCTTTTCGGATGTCGTCCACCGTAACTACGTCGAAATGATTCCAACACTCGGCTTTCTTCTTTTTCCCCTTTTGGACTTCTGGCACGTTATCGGAGGCATTGCTCGGCCCTTCTTCATCATGACCAGGCATAGGGTTGAGATTATGCCACTGAGTAGTAGCTTCGCCAACCGAGCTGCGTCCTTGACTATAATGCGGGGGGTCTTCATCAGGCGTGTATTCAAAATCTGGAATGTTTTGATTGAACTCCCAATTGGCTTGGGTATCTATCATAGAGCCTGTACTCATTCGTCCACGAACGAATGGTTGTGTTGGTGCTTGGATTGGTGTTTCTGATGGCCGTGGCGCTGGCGCTTGTGCTGGTGGTGGTGCTTGCGATGATGATGATGTTTTTCGTGATGACGATGCACGCCTAATTCTCTTAATTATTCGAGACATATTTCACGCTAAACTTTGTAAGACTAACTAAATACACAAGTATAAGAGTAGTAATAAGAAATAACAATTAAAAGAATGAACGAGTAACAAATATTAAAGAGTTAGTAATTAAAAAGAATTTAGCAAGACTAGTAATTAATAAACAAGAGTACTAATTAGTAAATACTAGTAGTAATTAGTAAGAGTAGTAATTGGAGAGGAAAATAGTAGCAAAGCTTGTTGTGAGAGTAAGAAGAGAGTAAGAAGATTGGTGTGAAAAATTAGAGAGAAATGGTGTGAATTTATAGATTTTAGAAACTTCACAAAAGACCAAAATACCCATACAAACTATCCGTTTATAGTTGTTGGGGAGGGTAAGAGGGTAAAGGAGTTGAAAAATATAGGTTAGACTAAAATACCCCCCAAACTAGCCGTTATATAGCTGTTGGGGGGGTAAAAGTGGAAGTTTGGAAAAGGGGTGGAAGAAAGGGGGGGAAAAGCAAAAGATTCAAAAAAGTGGGGCCAAAACCGGGCCAAACCCGGGCCGCAGACCGGGCCAAATAACCAGGCTGCAGAGCGGGCCAAGCCCGGGCCAAACCGGGCCGGGCCAAACACGGGCCAAACCAGGCCGGGCCGTTTTTCTAGATTTTGAAGGCTTGGTCCAGGCTCAGGCCCCAGGCCCTCTGCACGCGGGCCTCTACTGTTCATCTATGGGGCCGGGCCAGCCCGGGCCAGAACCGGGTCGGGTCGGGCCAGCCCGCGGGCCGCCCGGCCCGTTTGACAACTCTAACTAAAAGGCATAAGAGAGTGTCACCTATAAATCATTAGCAACAAAAGTGAAACGTGGTTATAAATAAGGCAAACAAAATGGGTTTATAACTATTTGTCCTTTGTTGGCTACTTAATTAGCTCACATTCATAAGTATATAGGAGTTCTCGTTAAGTCTACAATTTTCTAATCGGTAATTGTTATATTATTTCATTCATCTTAACTCCATAGTCAAGACTTTTAGAATCTTATTAATAGTATAAACATAAGAACAATAGGATTTCAAACTCACCGGAATCGAATGAAGTCATAGATTACCAAGAGCTTTGTTCTAATGACGAAAGAACACTAAGATGCAGAAGCGAACGTGTCCCATTTGGTATTGATCTTCATTACTCTTATCTATTGTTGATGGTGAAATAGAGTTGTATATTTTTCTGTTAGTCTAGGAGGCAAAAGAGTAGCCAAAAATTATGATGCCGTAACCTTCAAGAAAAAGAGATATCTATATAGAGAGTGTAGTGGGATCAACCGTAGACTTGTCACTGTCCATCAAAGTTAATAGATTATGGGTCATAAGCCTCTTATACACCATAAATAATTAGTGTTATGGATGATAAAATTAAATAGGCCTATGAAGTTATTTAGCCAATTTAATTAGTTAATGTCCAAGTCAAATAAATAATCAACATTAGTATGACCTGTTAGGCCACCTAATTGGATAAGACCAATTGAACCCAACATTCTCCCACTTGGCCAAGTGTTATACTTAGTGTTAACCATACGGTTATTTAACCTAGGATTATATTTGGTTTTGATGATAACCAACATTGATGTTTATGTTGTCTAACATGCATTGAGTTAATGAAGCAATAGGAACAATCTCATACTCATGCAAACAGACTATTAGACGAGCAACACGTTCAAAGACTCTCAACGGAACGCATCAAAGAAGGAATTCGTCGATTGAATTTTACAATGCTTTTATTTTCTTCTTTGTAAACTAGACATAAAGAGATGATCTTTACGATGACTGTATACCTAGAACTTGCCCATAGGTTTCCCTTGCATGCATAAAAGTTTTTCATTCTTAAAAGGAAACTGCATTTTTTGGAATGCAGTCGACTGCAAGTTGGGCAGTGAGGTATTACAGTCGACTGCAATACTTCCAGTAGCCATTTATAGTCGACTGCATTAGATTACAGTTGACTGCAAGTTGGAAATTTTGAATTTCCAACGGCTACTTTGGGAATACAGTCGACTGCAATGGCACATTACAGTCGACTGTATTTACCGTTTGGTGCATTTAATGCTTCACCTAACTCCAAACGGTCATATTAATTTCCAACTCTATAAATACTCATCTTGGGCATAGTTTTGATTCATCAATTGCATTCAAAGCTCTATTATCTTTCATATACTCAAAGATCAAAGCAATTGTTCAAACTCTCTTGTTTTTCATTGATTTCTCATCCATTTCAAGAGAGCATTTATTGTGAGCTTACATTTGAGAGATATACACTTTCATAAGTCATCATACACTCATCTCTCTTGTTCTAGTGCTTAAACTTGTACTCATCTACTTCTTGAGAGTGAAATCTTGTACACATTTCTTCATCTAAAGTTTCTTGTATCAAAGCTTGGGGTTGTTAAGCTTTGGAGCTTTGGGATTGTCAAAGCTTGTTCTTGATGTGGGCATAGAATCAAGGGATTGTAAGAGGTTCGATCTTGAACCGTAAGAAACATCATACTAGTGGATTCTAGGGCCTTTCAAGGGACTTCCTTGAAGGGGTGGACGTAAGCTTGAGAGTATATCAAGCCGAACCATTTAAATCTCCTTGTCAAGTATCTCGAAACCCTTATCTCCTTACATTATCGTTTTACATTTGTGTTTAGATTGGCTTGTTTGCTTACTTGAGATATTGTGTTTGAGGTTTGTTGATTGTAGCCTTTCAAGTGCTATGCTATTCTTATCCTTTCTAAGTTTATAGTATTTACTTGTTAATTGTTAAAGTAGTCTTAAAACCCTATTCCCCCCCCCCTCCCCCTCCTTCTCTAGGATTATTTTATTGGTTTCACTTAGTTTAACCTCATAAGTTTTGACATAATGAAATTGAACAAAACATCCCGTAAGTTAGGGAAAATTTAACAAAAATACTAAAATCAAATTGAAGATAGTATACGTGTCTCTAAATGCCACAGAACCTTTTCCGGATACAATCTTAAAACTTTTGTCAACTATGACAGGCAAATAGCTTAATAGACATGAACTGCATCGTTCCATAATGAATAACAATATAAACGAGCTAAGTTCATGTATCCTTACATGAGTGTTTGTTTCAAAATACTTCAAAAGTGCACTTTAACAAGACATATTAAACCATAAGCATCATATCCATAATCCAAAACATAAGGTGATCAAGTAAACTAATGTTTCAAATCAAAATCTCATCATCTTTAAGGAAAGCTATCATCTAAACCTATGCTAGAAACATGTTCTCTAAAAAGACTGGATGGTAAGCGTTTCATCTTGGGATCCGCTAACATAGCAGTCATATTGATATGCTCATGAATAGACATAATTTGATTCTGAATTTTATCCCTCACAATGAGGTACTTAATCAATAATCTTAAGGGTGTCTGCATACTCTGCATAATTGAAATCAAAATAACCAATAACCTCAAGCTTATCTGACTTTTATAGGTAAGTATGAAATCATTGGTACCTTGTAAGTAGCGGATGACTTTCTTGGCTGCTTTCCAATGACCTAATCTTGGGTTTATTTGGTAAGTCTAAGCATGCCAACAACATACGTTATATATACCTGGGCGAGTACAGACTTCAGCACACATGAAACTCCCTACTGCTGAGGCATAGAGAATACGTTCCATTTCGTCTTACTCCAGTTGGTTCATATGACATTGTAGTAAACTAAATTTGGATTAAGGGGCAACAGTAAAAGCACAGTTATAGATGTTGAACCTTTTGAGAACCTTGTCACTATAGGCTCTTTGGGAAAATCCTAATATTCCACGAGACCTATCTCGATGAATCTCAATGCCTATAATGTAAAAGGCCTCACCAATATCTTTCATATCAAAATTCTTATAAAGAAAATATTTGGTTTCATGCAACATATGCATATCACTACTAGCAAGTAAGATATCATCTACATACAAACTTAGAATGATAAGCTATATACATTGTTCCACTGTATTTTCTTTAAAGTCAAATTTACTAATCACATCATGGAACTTAAGATACCATTGTTTATAAGCTTGCTTTATTCTGTATATGGATTTCTTCAACTGACATTTCATGATTTCCTTGCCTTCAACTATAAACCTTTCTGGTTGCATCATGTAGACATTTTCATGCAAGTCACCAATAAGAAATGCAATCTTTACATCCATTTGATGCAACTCTATATCGTAATGACCTACTAAACCCATGACTATTCAATTGGTATCTTTTCTCGACATAGGAGAAAATGTTTCATTATAATCTATCTTCTCTTTTGAGTGGAACCTTTAGTATTGAGTCTAGCCTTGTATATTTCGACATTACCTTTAGGATCTAGCTTAATTTCATAGACCCATTTACAGCCTACAGCTTTGGCATCTTCAGGTATAAGTCAACAAGGTCCCAAACTTCATTTAATTTTATTAACTCTACCTTATCTTTCATCACTTCAAGCCATTGAGTTGAGTGATCACGCACAATAGCTTCTTTAAAGGATGTAAGATAATTTCCTACACTCGGCCAAATTATAGTTAACCTCATCTAGGTACACAATATAATCATTAGAGATAGTCCCACATTGTCGCACTGGCCGACCTTGACCCCTCTATGTCTCTCTTCCTAACCTTCGAAGAGGTTGTTCGTTAGCAGAAATTAGAATAAAATCCATAATGGGGGGCACATCATTTGATGCTACCTCAGGTAGATCGTTATCCTCTATATGAGGTAATGACGCACCAACCTTTTGGACAACAAAAATTAATAGAAGCATGACCTTGAATTTCCTCAAGGTTTATTATTCATGTTGTACTACTCCCACTATACTCGGCATCTTCAAAAAATATTGCATGCCTAGTTTCAACAATTCTAGTGGTATGTGATGGACAATAAAATCTAAAACCCTTAGACCTTTCAAGGTAACCTATAGAATGACAACTTATGGTCTTGGATCAAGTTTCTTAGTATGTGGATTGTAAACTTTTGCTTCAGCTAAATAGCCCTACTCATGAAAGTATTCTAAACTTGGTTTTAGGTACAAACTTACTGGGAACCCTCTGTGTCTACAATTCAAAAGGTGTTTTAGACACAGACTTACTGGGAACCTGTTAAGAATATGCGCAGCTGTTTTAAGTGCTTCAACCCACAAAAACTCTAGTGGACTGCTTTTGGCATATCATACTTTGTACCATATCCATGAGGGTACGATTTCGCCGTTCAGCTACACCATTCTACTGGGGTGTGCCCGACATTGTACACTGAGCAATGCTGCCACATTCTTCCAAATACAAGGCAAAAGGATTAGGTTTACGACCCATTTTAGAGAATTTTTCACAATATTCATCTCCTCCATTAGATCTTACAATTTTTAATCTTTAGGTCGAGTTAATTTATCAACTTCGGCTTTGTAAGTCTTAAACATGGCAAGTGATTCAAATTTTTCATGGATGAACATATTATAACGAGAATAGTCATCAATGAAGGTGATAAAGTTCTATGACCACAAAAGTGATAAAAGTTCCGTACTTCGAGTGGCACCACGTTTATTGCCTTTCACAAGTTCTTCTTTAATACATTCAATACATATATCAAAATCTGAGAAATTTAAAGAATGAAGAGTTTCATCTTTAATGAGGCGCTCCATTCTACCTTGTGACCTAGACGTTCATGCCATAATTTAGCGGAATTTTATTATCTCGTTTTCTCTTATCACAAGTTTTATCAATTACATCATTCACGTTCATTGTTTTCAAGGATTCAGTAAAAGAATCATTTAAATATAATTTGTAGAGGTTTTACTCCAATAAACCTAAACCAATAGCTCTAGATTAAAGGAAAAGAATTAGCCTTTATTCTCAAGCTTAAATAATTATCCATAATTGTCAAGTTTAGAAATAAAATAAGGTTTCTAGTCATACTGAAAACATAAACAGTATCAACTAAATCCAAATTGAAGTCACTCTCCAAAACTAAACGGAGAGTTCCTACAGCTTCAACTTAAGCTTCTCTCCTTTTCCTACCAGCACATTACAGTCCCCTTTGTTTAGCTTTTTCAGGGAAAGGAATCTCTGCAATGAACTAGTTATGTGCACAATTGCACATGTGTCAACCCACCATGTATTCAAATGAGCATAAAGTGTATAAAACTCATAACAAAAGCAAATAGATAAATTATCTTTCTCTTCCAACCACTCTATGAATTTCTGACGTTCTTTTCTCATATGTCCTTTAGCTCTACAAAAGTCACACTTAGGACCAGAATGATCCTTGGTACCGGAAGAGGTTGCCTTATCAGTTAAAGTTATAAGAGCACTCTTATTCCTTTGCACGCGACGTTTGCCAAATTTCTTTCCTTTTCCTTTAGATGGACTAGTTATCACAATGTCAGCACTATTAGGTTGTTCGAATTTTAGCCTCTCTTCTTCTTGGACACACATGAAAATCAACTCGTTCATCTTCCACTTCTCTTTCTGCATGTTGTAGTTGATCTTAAAAGGACCAAACAGTAAAAGTAGGTAATCATAATAAAGTGAATAAGAAAACCCTCAGAGATTTCGATGTCCAAGCCTTTTAGTTAAAAATCCATATCATTCACCTGTAAAATATGTTGACAAACACCACTGGATCCACTGTAGTTGAACGTAACCCTTTTAGTGATAAGAGTGTTAGCATGTGCCTTGGAAGAATCTTGAAACTGCTCTTCAATATGAGTAAGGTACATCTTAGCTTTTTTTGAGTCAAGAATAGCTCTGAGAATTACAGTTGTAATGCAGCCTTTCATAATCATTAGGGATATGCGGTTGGAACGCTCCCACTTTTCATAAGCCTCATTTTGCTCAATAGAGCTTTCAGTGCCGTAAGGTAGTAGGATCGTCAACTCGTAAAGCATAATCCAAACCATAACCTCAAGAATTATCCTAATTTGTTCTTTTCATTTTCTGAAGTTGGTTCCGCTCAATGATTCAATAGAGTAAAGATAGTCAGTAATTGCGACAGGACTATACACTAAAAGATAAAAAATAATCATGCACGTTAGTACCGAAAATCCACATGATGAAAGTAATTGTTTCATCATTTTAAATAATAAAATAAATTAAGGGATAAACAATTTATTCGTATGGAAAAGGTAAATACACAAAACCGTTTTCAAAGGAAAATTTAATATATCACGTATAACCTTTTGGCCGATTATTAACATACAAGTGATTTTTCACCCTTAGCAATTTGGAAATCGTTACAAGCAACGTGAGCACGAATTATACCACCTTTGGGCAGAAAAAAATAATTTGACCCACCAACTTATGACGGAGTATTTCCTTTCTTTTCGCTTAAATAATTCAAGATATATTCTTTCATTGGGCCGATTAGTATTTTTAATTTATAAGCATAACATGATGTGATTTTATCATTAGCTCAACTTATAAAAGACAATAAACTTTCGTTGGGCCGCTTACTGCCAAAATAAGTAAGACCGCTAATTATTTCAAGTTCATTATAGTAGTCTAAACATGTCAAACGAAGCATAAACTTTTACCATGATCTCGTAATTTTAGACTAATTTTTAAAACTATTATAACATTGGCACTTTATATTCACTAGTTGAGTATACGTGCGATGCACGTGAACATCAATATTTAAAGGGTTCATAGTTAGAAAAATCAATATGCATCATAACAAAAATCAAGTAAAAAATTAAGAGAAAGTAAATACGCAATTCAACATATTGGTTGCTAAGCAACTGACATATGAGAATATGGGCGCAAGTCAAAATATTTTTCCATAGAAGGCATTCATAAACATGGAACAAGCATGTCAATCACCTTTTTCAACCACGTATAATACATGTAAGATCGAAAAATAACTTAATGTCAAAATTTATCAAGCCACGAAATAACAGCCTGCTGATATCAAGGGTTACAGTCTCTCTAGATAAACCGAATGGTCAAACTATTTCAATAACCCCTCCCATGTTATACCGATCAATCGAAAAACATTGCACCAATATTAGAGATAGAGATATACATTCCTGTTGTATCAATTTAGCTAGAGTGTTAAACGTCTAGTTAATACTAAAAGTGTTTCATCTATTAATGATTGTGATAGTTGTATTTCTCGAACGCTAAATTAGGCTAAATGGTATATACTTTTGACCCTCTTGATGTCCATATTTAGTTAATGTGAATGTTTATATACTATTTAGTCTCGTTAACTTTTCTACTTAGGTTGTAACATGCCAAAAATTTCTTCACTACATTTACTTCAAGAACTTTGGTTTATTTTTCCGCTTGTCTTGTGAGTGTACTTAAATAAGTACTTTACTAATGTGGACTGGCTACAACCCTTATCATTTATACAAGTATGGTTCTCCACAGTTAAGTGTGCTTTATCTCGATAATTTTCAAGTAGTCTCTGATGACGTTATTCTCATTAAATTAGAAGAAGATAGTATAAAAAAAATCAAGTGGATACGTGATAGGACTTTGGAGTAAGAATAGAATCAAAAGATAGAATGGAGGATGGTTACTGTATCAAATTTGTGAAACAATAATGTGTTTTGCTTTTAGAAAACAGCTAGAAATCATCACGATGCCATACAAATTGTTTAGTTTTATAAATAAGAAGAAGAATCTGGCTAGTGTCTCAAGCATGCTGCATTTCTTATTTCATTATAAATGAGTCATTGACATATAACTTCAACGTCTTTAAATAAAAAATTATCGTGTGGTAATTTCTCAACAGCAAATGATTGAAATCATAACTTTGTAGGTTATTTTCAGCCATGGCTATTTTTGTGTGGCTACGAATAGACTTCTTTGGTTTCTGTGATTCACAAAGAATTTTCTCTTATATAATCTATTTTTTTAGCTTTTAGTAATGATTTTCATTCACTTTTCTCTTTGATTAAGCCTTTAAGGCATAATTTATAGGAGCGAGAAAGTGACTTCATCATATACAAGAATAGAAGATTCAAACCGTACACGTAGTCAAATAATGTTTACATATTCCCGATTAATAATGTCTTAATAAATTTGTTTTGGAGGGTTGGGTGTCTCGCTTCATATTTGATAGCTCTCCGTATCTAGCATATGAGATGTTTTCAAAGTTATTAACGACTTAGACACAATCTCTGTCAATCATATCTCAAATTAGTCATTTAACATCGAATAAAATGCTCCACAGTAAAGGCTTGACTCCCACCATTTTATCTGTAGAACATTTTTTTCCTGGCAAAAAAAATAGAATCTTAGTGCTGATAATAATGTGATATGTTTGGTAAAAGCTAACACCTAAAATAGACCATATAATTATCATGCCTCGTCCTAAAAAAGTCAAAGTTTGTAAATATTAGAAGAGCTTAGGGAGCTTACCTTTATAGAATTGAAAGCTAGATAAACTCTTAAATCAACACTCATTTCGAACTTACATACTCAAAAAGGATATTAGCCTTTGTTATATTAAGCAACTAAGCTTAAGAATATAGAATTAAGTTACCTCTAAATAAACTTTGGATATAGAATCATTTTGCCGCTTGACATAGTGGAGATGAAGAAGTTATAATAATTAAATTATGGGAGATGTATGAAGGTGTAGAGTCGTTTACATGAAAAGGGAACGTGACAGCAGTTTGAGATAAGCCAGCAATTACAAAGGTGGTAACATTTGAAAAACATTGATGTAATATGTAAAAGTGTATAAGGGCATTTGTGTCTAAATTTTTTTTATACATATCCACTATACACAAGTGCACACACACACTCTCTCTCTCTCTCTCTCACACACACACACACACACAACATTAGGGGGCCGTTTGACAGGCTTTTTTTTTGCTCTTTTTTGACCCTCTTCTCTTTTTTTTGCAAAAGCCCATAAAAGTGGGATGTTTGATTGACTTCTCTTTTTTTTTTAAAAGCCCAAGAGATTAAAAAGAGCTGGCCATTTTTAAAAAGAGCTCAAAGCTCTTTTCTTCTTCTCT
>JAVXUO010000576.1:0-93420 GCA_033065855.1 Escallonia rubra | reverse complement strand
CACAAAACACTGTTCATATTTACTGTTCAAAATTACTGTTCAAATCTCAATCTTATAATCTAATAGGAAATAAATTCCCCAAACTTATTCCACCATTTCAAGGTTTAATCCCAATCACATATATCTTAGGCGGACCATAATCTCAAACCTAAGCTCTGATACCATCTGTAACGCCCCATATTTATTTACGGAGCGTTAATGCCGAAATACACAGAGATCATATAAAATTCCATAATTATCAGAAGACTTCAAATTGGTAAATCAGAGCATACACTAAAAACCCAAACGAAACAATATCGAAAGTCCCCCAAATGAAATCAGAAAACCTTAAAATATCATAATATCCCAAACGGTCAATCAGAGCATTCACTAATAACTCCAAGAGTACATCAATAACTGTCGTAGGGCTCAAAACTTTTATACAATCCAAAAACTTACTCCAACACGGAGTTCAAAACAAAACCTAAACAATACCAACTTGTCCTAATTAAATACACTTAAATGTCAATACTAACTCTGAAATAAGGCAGCTAACTTTGGTCACACAGCTAGCCCTTCAAATCTGAAATCCCACCTACTAACCTCCTGAAAGGAAAAAAAATAAGGGAATGAGCCAAATGCTCAGTAAGGTCGCTCAAAGGACCAATCAGTCGGAACCCAAAGATAACAGAGAAACAAAATTTCGGAAGCACCAAATTTGTTTTAACGGAACAGATAATCAAACCAGATTTCGAATGTCAAAAACGCTTCTGAATACAAAGACAGACACAAAGGTTTCAACAGACAATATTTCAAAGGCACACCAATTTCGACTGAATTCAGGTCAGACCAAATTCAATTGTCAAATTATATCAGAGTACAGAAATAGACACTAGACATGTCAGACCGAATATCATATGCCAAAATATATCAGAGTTCGGAAGTAGACACTAGAGATGTCAGATCGAATATCGTATGCCAAAATATATCAGAGTACGGAAATAGACACTAGATATGTCAGACCGAATATCATATGCCAAAATATATCAGAGTTCGAAAATAGACAGTAGAGATGTCAGACCGAATATCATATGCCAAAATATATCAGAGTTCGGAAACAGATACTATCGAAACAGACACTAGAGAGCCATTCAGAAAGTGGTCACATACGTCACTCCTGACATATGAGGCCGGTTCAGAAAGTAAGATCGCGATCTCTAGCTCAACTCCCCTGAGCTAGCCCACGTTTCAATCCACGTGGGTAAGTCGGAAATAAGTCACATACACTGTGACATGGCTCATAAAGTCACCAAAATAAAATCTCAAAATGACCGTTATCAAATATCGGACAAATCAAACCAAAATCAAAGGTTTCGAAATCACATTATCAAACAACGAACTCGTCAAACAATAAGTGGAGTTCACGAAAATAATAACGATCATAAATCACTGAAACGACGATATCAATACGTCAATATTCTGAGGTCAAACAAATCTGACGGAATTTGATTTTCACAAGTCATAGAATTGACAACGAGATATTCATAACCATGGTCAAAACAAAGGGAAAAGAACGTCACTTAACTCAATTCGAAGAAGTTCAGATTTCCAAAAAGAAACTAAAGACTCACATGAGCGATTGGTCCATCGCTGATTCAAATTTTCGGAAGTAAACCCTTACCTTAATCAAGCCTCTTGAGAGTCACAAATCCTTAAGCTCCTCCTTAGAGCTTCCAAATTTTCCAAGCCATCTTCTCCAATCTCTCTCTTTCTCTTCCTTTTTCTCTCTCTCTCTCTCGTACAAAGGAGAAGAAAAGAAACAAAGAACCCCAAAAAAGGCTAGAAATGAAAATAGAACACTATTTATATAGAGGGACAAAAATTTTAAGTTTGCATTCGAATAAAACACTTTGAGTCGACTAAAACACACTTTGAGTCGACTAAAACACAAACTTTGAGTCGAATGAAATTTTTTTTATTTTTTTTTTCATTTCACTTTTAGTCGACTAAAAACCCACTTTTAGTCGAATCAAACACTTTAAGTCGACTAAAACTCACTTTTAGTCGAAGCTTTCCAAAAACACTGTTCACAAAACACTGTTCAAAATCACTGTTCATATTTACTGTTCAAAATTACTGTTCAAATCTCAATCTTATAATCTAATAGGAAATAAATTCCCCAAACTTATTCCACCATTTCAAGGTTTAATCCCAATCACATATATCTTAGGCTTAGGAGTCTACATAATCTCAAACCTAAGCTCTGATACCATCTGTAACGCCCCGGATTTATTTACGGAGCGTTAATGCCGAAATACACAGAGATCATATAAAATTCCATAATTATCAGAAGACTTCAAATTGGTAAATCAGAGCATACACTAAAAACCCAAACGAAACAATATCGAAAGTCCCCCAAATGAAATCAGAAAACCTTAAAATATCATAATATCCCAAACGGTCAATCAGAGCATTCACTAATAACTCCAAGAGTACATCAATAACTGTCGTAGGGCTCAAAACTTTTATACAATCCAAAAACTTACTCCAACACGGAGTTCAAAACAAAACCTAAACAATACCAACTTGTCCTAATTAAATACACTTAAATGTCAATACTAACTCTGAAATAAGGCAGCTAACTTTGGTCACACAGCTAGCCCTTCAAATCTGAAATCCCACCTACTAACCTCCTGAAAGGAAAAAAAATAAGGGAATGAGCCAAATGCTCAGTAAGGTCGCTCAAAGGACCAATCAGTCGGAACCCAAAGATAACAGAGAAACAAAATTTCGGAAGCACCAAATTTGTTTTAACGGAACAGATAATCAAACCAGATTTCGAATGTCAAAAACGCTTCTGAATACAAAGACAGACACAAAGGTTTCAACAGACAATATTTCAAAGGCACACCAATTTCGACTGAATTCAGGTCAGACCAAATTCAATTGTCAAATTATATCAGAGTACAGAAATAGACACTAGACATGTCAGACCGAATATCATATGCCAAAATATATCAGAGTTCGGAAGTAGACACTAGAGATGTCAGATCGAATATCGTATGCCAAAATATATCAGAGTACGGAAATAGACACTAGATATGTCAGACCGAATATCATATGCCAAAATATATCAGAGTTCGAAAATAGACAGTAGAGATGTCAGACCGAATATCATATGCCAAAATATATCAGAGTTCGGAAACAGATACTATCGAAACAGACACTAGAGAGCCATTCAGAAAGTGGTCACATACGTCACTCCTGACATATGAGGCCGGTTCAGAAAGTAAGATCGCGATCTCTAGCTCAACTCCCCTGAGCTAGCCCACGTTTCAATCCACGTGGGTAAGTCGGAAATAAGTCACATACACTGTGACATGGCTCATAAAGTCACCAAAATAAAATCTCAAAATGACCGTTATCAAATATCGGACAAATCAAACCAAAATCAAAGGTTTCGAAATCACATTATCAAACAACGAACTCGTCAAACAATAAGTGGAGTTCACGAAAATAATAACGATCATAAATCACTGAAACGACGATATCAATACGTCAATATTCTGAGGTCAAACAAATCTGACGGAATTTGATTTTCACAAGTCATAGAATTGACAACGAGATATTCATAACCATGGTCAAAACAAAGGGAAAAGAACGTCACTTAACTCAATTCGAAGAAGTTCAGATTTCCAAAAAGAAACTAAAGACTCACATGAGCGATTGGTCCATCGCTGATTCAAATTTTCGGAAGTAAACCCTTACCTTAATCAAGCCTCTTGAGAGTCACAAATCCTTAAGCTCCTCCTTAGAGCTTCCAAATTTTCCAAGCCATCTTCTCCAATCTCTCTCTTTCTCTTCCTCTCTCTCTCTCGTACAAAGGAGAAGAAAAGAAACAAAGAACCCCAAAAAAGGCTAGAAATGAAAATAGAACACTATTTATATAGAGGGACAAAAATTTTAAGTTTGCATTCGAATAAAACACTTTGAGTCGACTAAAACACACTTTGAGTCGACTAAAACACAAACTTTGAGTCGAATGAAATTTTTTTTTTTTTTCACTTCACTTTTAGTCGACTAAAAACCCACTTTTAGTCGAATCAAACACTTTAAGTCGACTAAAACTCACTTTTAGTCGAAGCTTTCCAAAAACACTGTTCAAAATCACTGTTCATATTTACTGTTCAAAATTACTGTTCAAATCTCAATCTTATAATCTAATAGGAAATAAATTCCCCAAACTTATTCCACCATTTCAAGGTTTAATCCCAATCACATATATCTTAGGCTTAGGAGTCTACATAATCTCAAACCTAAGCTCTGATACCATCTGTAACGCCCCAGATTTATTTACGGAGCGTTAATGCCGAAATACACAGAGATCATATAAAATTCCATAATTATCAGAAGACTTCAAATTGGTAAATCAGAGCATACACTAAAAACCCAAACGAAACAATATCGAAAGTCCCCCAAATGAAATCAGAAAACCTTAAAATATCATAATATCCCAAACGGTCAATCAGAGCATTCACTAATAACTCCAAGAGTACATCAATAACTGTCGTAGGGCTCAAAACTTTTATACAATCCAAAAACTTACTCCAACACGGAGTTCAAAACAAAACCTAAACAATACCAACTTGTCCTAATTAAATACACTTAAATGTCAATACTAACTCTGAAATAAGGCAGCTAACTTTGGTCACACAGCTAGCCCTTCAAATCTGAAATCCCACCTACTAACCTCCTGAAAGGAAAAAAAATAAGGGAATGAGCCAAATGCTCAGTAAGGTCGCTCAAAGGACCAATCAGTCGGAACCCAAAGATAACAGAGAAACAAAATTTCGGAAGCACCAAATTTGTTTTAACGGAACAGATAATCAAACCAGATTTCGAATGTCAAAAACGCTTCTGAATACAAAGACAGACACAAAGGTTTCAACAGACAATATTTCAAAGGCACACCAATTTCGACTGAATTCAGGTCAGACCAAATTCAATTGTCAAATTATATCAGAGTACAGAAATAGACACTAGACATGTCAGACCGAATATCATATGCCAAAATATATCAGAGTTCGGAAGTAGACACTAGAGATGTCAGATCGAATATCGTATGCCAAAATATATCAGAGTACGGAAATAGACACTAGATATGTCAGACCGAATATCATATGCCAAAATATATCAGAGTTCGAAAATAGACAGTAGAGATGTCAGACCGAATATCATATGCCAAAATATATCAGAGTTCGGAAACAGATACTATCGAAACAGACACTAGAGAGCCATTCAGAAAGTGGTCACATACGTCACTCCTGACATATGAGGCCGGTTCAGAAAGTAAGATCGCGATCTCTAGCTCAACTCCCCTGAGCTAGCCCATGTTTCAATCCACGTGGGTAAGTCGGAAATAAGTCACATACACTGTGACATGGCTCATAAAGTCACCAAAATAAAATCTCAAAATGACCGTTATCAAATATCGGACAAATCAAACCAAAATCAAAGGTTTCGAAATCACATTATCAAACAACGAACTCGTCAAACAATAAGTGGAGTTCACGAAAATAATAACGATCATAAATCACTGAAACGACGATATCAATACGTCAATATTCTGAGGTCAAACAAATCTGACGGAATTTGATTTTCACAAGTCATAGAATTGACAACGAGATATTCATAACCATGGTCAAAACAAAGGGAAAAGAACGTCACTTAACTCAATTCGAAGAAGTTCAGATTTCCAAAAAGAAACTAAAGACTCACATGAGCGATTGGTCCATCGCTGATTCAAATTTTCGGAAGTAAACCCTTACCTTAATCAAGCCTCTTGAGAGTCACAAATCCTTAAGCTCCTCCTTAGAGCTTCCAAATTTTCCAAGCCATCTTCTCCAATCTCTCTCTTTCTCTTCCTCTCTCTCTCTCGTACAAAGGAGAAGAAAAGAAACAAAGAACCCCAAAAAAGGCTAGAAATGAAAATAGAACACTATTTATATAGAGGGACAAAAATTTTAAGTTTGCATTCGAATAAAACACTTTGAGTCGACTAAAACACACTTTGAGTCGACTAAAACACAAACTTTGAGTCGAATGAAATTTTTTTTATTTTTTTTTTCATTTCACTTTTAGTCGACTAAAAACCCACTTTTAGTCGAATCAAACACTTTAAGTCGACTAAAACTCACTTTTAGTCGAAGCTTTCCAAAAACACTGTTCACAAAACACTGTTCAAAATCACTGTTCATATTTACTGTTCAAAATTACTGTTCAAATCTCAATCTTATAATCTAATAGGAAATAAATTCCCCAAACTTATTCCACCATTTCAAGGTTTAATCCCAATCACATATATCTTAGGCTTAGGAGTCTACATAATCTCAAACCTAAGCTCTGATACCATCTGTAACGCCCCAGATTTATTTACGGAGCGTTAATGCCGAAATACACAGAGATCATATAAAATTCCATAATTATCAGAAGACTTCAAATTGGTAAATCAGAGCATACACTAAAAACCCAAACGAAACAATATCGAAAGTCCCCCAAATGAAATCAGAAAACCTTAAAATATCATAATATCCCAAACGGTCAATCAGAGCATTCACTAATAACTCCAAGAGTACATCAATAACTGTCGTAGGGCTCAAAACTTTTATACAATCCAAAAACTTACTCCAACACGGAGTTCAAAACAAAACCTAAACAATACCAACTTGTCCTAATTAAATACACTTAAATGTCAATACTAACTCTGAAATAAGGCAGCTAACTTTGGTCACACAGCTAGCCCTTCAAATCTGAAATCCCACCTACTAACCTCCTGAAAGGAAAAAAAATAAGGGAATGAGCCAAATGCTCAGTAAGGTCGCTCAAAGGACCAATCAGTCGGAACCCAAAGATAACAGAGAAACAAAATTTCGGAAGCACCAAATTTGTTTTAACGGAACAGATAATCAAACCAGATTTCGAATGTCAAAAACGCTTCTGAATACAAAGACAGACACAAAGGTTTCAACAGACAATATTTCAAAGGCACACCAATTTCGACTGAATTCAGGTCAGACCAAATTCAATTGTCAAATTATATCAGAGTACAGAAATAGACACTAGACATGTCAGACCGAATATCATATGCCAAAATATATCAGAGTTCGGAAGTAGACACTAGAGATGTCAGATCGAATATCGTATGCCAAAATATATCAGAGTACGGAAATAGACACTAGATATGTCAGACCGAATATCATATGCCAAAATATATCAGAGTTCGAAAATAGACAGTAGAGATGTCAGACCGAATATCATATGCCAAAATATATCAGAGTTCGGAAACAGATACTATCGAAACAGACACTAGAGAGCCATTCAGAAAGTGGTCACATACGTCACTCCTGACATATGAGGCCGGTTCAGAAAGTAAGATCGCGATCTCTAGCTCAACTCCCCTGAGCTAGCCCACGTTTCAATCCACGTGGGTAAGTCGGAAATAAGTCACATACACTGTGACATGGCTCATAAAGTCACCAAAATAAAATCTCAAAATGACCGTTATCAAATATCGGACAAATCAAACCAAAATCAAAGGTTTCGAAATCACATTATCAAACAACGAACTCGTCAAACAATAAGTGGAGTTCACGAAAATAATAACGATCATAAATCACTGAAACGACGATATCAATACGTCAATATTCTGAGGTCAAACAAATCTGACGGAATTTGATTTTCACAAGTCATAGAATTGACAACGAGATATTCATAACCATGGTCAAAACAAAGGGAAAAGAACGTCACTTAACTCAATTCGAAGAAGTTCAGATTTCCAAAAAGAAACTAAAGACTCACATGAGCGATTGGTCCATCGCTGATTCAAATTTTCGGAAGTAAACCCTTACCTTAATCAAGCCTCTTGAGAGTCACAAATCCTTAAGCTCCTCCTTAGAGCTTCCAAATTTTCCAAGCCATCTTCTCCAATCTCTCTCTTTCTCTTCCTCTTCCTCTCTCTCTCTCGTACAAAGGAGAAGAAAAGAAACAAAGAACCCCAAAAAAGGCTAGAAATGAAAATAGAACACTATTTATATAGAGGGACAAAAATTTTAAGTTTGCATTCGAATAAAACACTTTGAGTCGACTAAAACACACTTTGAGTCGACTAAAACACAAACTTTGAGTCGAATGAAATTTTTTTTATTTTTTTTTTTCATTTCACTTTTAGTCGACTAAAAACCCACTTTTAGTCGAATCAAACACTTTAAGTCGACTAAAACTCACTTTTAGTCGAAGCTTTCCAAAAACACTGTTCAAAATCACTGTTCATATTTACTGTTCAAAATTACTGTTCAAATCTCAATCTTATAATCTAATAGGAAATAAATTCCCCAAACTTATTCCACCATTTCAAGGTTTAATCCCAATCACATATATCTTAGGCTTAGGAGTCTACATAATCTCAAACCTAAGCTCTGATACCATCTGTAACGCCCCAGATTTATTTACGGAGCGTTAATGCCGAAATACACAGAGATCATATAAAATTCCATAATTATCAGAAGACTTCAAATTGGTAAATCAGAGCATACACTAAAAACCCAAACGAAACAATATCGAAAGTCCCCCAAATGAAATCAGAAAACCTTAAAATATCATAATATCCCAAACGGTCAATCAGAGCATTCACTAATAACTCCAAGAGTACATCAATAACTGTCGTAGGGCTCAAAACTTTTATACAATCCAAAAACTTACTCCAACACGGAGTTCAAAACAAAACCTAAACAATACCAACTTGTCCTAATTAAATACACTTAAATGTCAATACTAACTCTGAAATAAGGCAGCTAACTTTGGTCACACAGCTAGCCCTTCAAATCTGAAATCCCACCTACTAACCTCCTGAAAGGAAAAAAAATAAGGGAATGAGCCAAATGCTCAGTAAGGTCGCTCAAAGGACCAATCAGTCGGAACCCAAAGATAACAGAGAAACAAAATTTCGGAAGCACCAAATTTGTTTTAACGGAACAGATAATCAAACCAGATTTCGAATGTCAAAAACGCTTCTGAATACAAAGACAGACACAAAGGTTTCAACAGACAATATTTCAAAGGCACACCAATTTCGACTGAATTCAGGTCAGACCAAATTCAATTGTCAAATTATATCAGAGTACAGAAATAGACACTAGACATGTCAGACCGAATATCATATGCCAAAATATATCAGAGTTCGGAAGTAGACACTAGAGATGTCAGATCGAATATCGTATGCCAAAATATATCAGAGTACGGAAATAGACACTAGATATGTCAGACCGAATATCATATGCCAAAATATATCAGAGTTCGAAAATAGACAGTAGAGATGTCAGACCGAATATCATATGCCAAAATATATCAGAGTTCGGAAACAGATACTATCGAAACAGACACTAGAGAGCCATTCAGAAAGTGGTCACATACGTCACTCCTGACATATGAGGCCGGTTCAGAAAGTAAGATCGCGATCTCTAGCTCAACTCCCCTGAGCTAGCCCACGTTTCAATCCACGTGGGTAAGTCGGAAATAAGTCACATACACTGTGACATGGCTCATAAAGTCACCAAAATAAAATCTCAAAATGACCGTTATCAAATATCGGACAAATCAAACCAAAATCAAAGGTTTCGAAATCACATTATCAAACAACGAACTCGTCAAACAATAAGTGGAGTTCACGAAAATAATAACGATCATAAATCACTGAAACGACGATATCAATACGTCAATATTCTGAGGTCAAACAAATCTGACGGAATTTGATTTTCACAAGTCATAGAATTGACAACGAGATATTCATAACCATGGTCAAAACAAAGGGAAAAGAACGTCACTTAACTCAATTCGAAGAAGTTCAGATTTCCAAAAAGAAACTAAAGACTCACATGAGCGATTGGTCCATCGCTGATTCAAATTTTCGGAAGTAAACCCTTACCTTAATCAAGCCTCTTGAGAGTCACAAATCCTTAAGCTCCTCCTTAGAGCTTCCAAATTTTCCAAGCCATCTTCTCCAATCTCTCTCTTTCTCTTCCTCTTCCTCTCTCTCTCTCGTACAAAGGAGAAGAAAAGAAACAAAGAACCCCAAAAAAGGCTAGAAATGAAAATAGAACACTATTTATATAGAGGGACAAAAATTTTAAGTTTGCATTCGAATAAAACACTTTGAGTCGACTAAAACACACTTTGAGTCGACTAAAACACAAACTTTGAGTCGAATGAAATTTTTTTTATTTTTTTTTTCATTTCACTTTTAGTCGACTAAAAACCCACTTTTAGTCGAATCAAACACTTTAAGTCGACTAAAACTCACTTTTAGTCGAAGCTTTCCAAAAACACTGTTCACAAAACACTGTTCAAAATCACTGTTCATATTTACTGTTCAAAATTACTGTTCAAATCTCAATCTTATAATCTAATAGGAAATAAATTCCCCAAACTTATTCCACCATTTCAAGGTTTAATCCCAATCACATATATCTTAGGCTTAGGAGTCTACATAATCTCAAACCTAAGCTCTGATACCATCTGTAACGCCCCAGATTTATTTACGGAGCGTTAATGCCGAAATACACAGAGATCATATAAAATTCCATAATTATCAGAAGACTTCAAATTGGTAAATCAGAGCATACACTAAAAACCCAAACGAAACAATATCGAAAGTCCCCCAAATGAAATCAGAAAACCTTAAAATATCATAATATCCCAAACGGTCAATCAGAGCATTCACTAATAACTCCAAGAGTACATCAATAACTGTCGTAGGGCTCAAAACTTTTATACAATCCAAAAACTTACTCCAACACGGAGTTCAAAACAAAACCTAAACAATACCAACTTGTCCTAATTAAATACACTTAAATGTCAATACTAACTCTGAAATAAGGCAGCTAACTTTGGTCACACAGCTAGCCCTTCAAATCTGAAATCCCACCTACTAACCTCCTGAAAGGAAAAAAAATAAGGGAATGAGCCAAATGCTCAGTAAGGTCGCTCAAAGGACCAATCAGTCGGAACCCAAAGATAACAGAGAAACAAAATTTCGGAAGCACCAAATTTGTTTTAACGGAACAGATAATCAAACCAGATTTCGAATGTCAAAAACGCTTCTGAATACAAAGACAGACACAAAGGTTTCAACAGACAATATTTCAAAGGCACACCAATTTCGACTGAATTCAGGTCAGACCAAATTCAATTGTCAAATTATATCAGAGTACAGAAATAGACACTAGACATGTCAGACCGAATATCATATGCCAAAATATATCAGAGTTCGGAAGTAGACACTAGAGATGTCAGATCGAATATCGTATGCCAAAATATATCAGAGTACGGAAATAGACACTAGATATGTCAGACCGAATATCATATGCCAAAATATATCAGAGTTCGAAAATAGACAGTAGAGATGTCAGACCGAATATCATATGCCAAAATATATCAGAGTTCGGAAACAGATACTATCGAAACAGACACTAGAGAGCCATTCAGAAAGTGGTCACATACGTCACTCCTGACATATGAGGCCGGTTCAGAAAGTAAGATCGCGATCTCTAGCTCAACTCCCCTGAGCTAGCCCACGTTTCAATCCACGTGGGTAAGTCGGAAATAAGTCACATACACTGTGACATGGCTCATAAAGTCACCAAAATAAAATCTCAAAATGACCGTTATCAAATATCGGACAAATCAAACCAAAATCAAAGGTTTCGAAATCACATTATCAAACAACGAACTCGTCAAACAATAAGTGGAGTTCACGAAAATAATAACGATCATAAATCACTGAAACGACGATATCAATACGTCAATATTCTGAGGTCAAACAAATCTGACGGAATTTGATTTTCACAAGTCATAGAATTGACAACGAGATATTCATAACCATGGTCAAAACAAAGGGAAAAGAACGTCACTTAACTCAATTCGAAGAAGTTCAGATTTCCAAAAAGAAACTAAAGACTCACATGAGCGATTGGTCCATCGCTGATTCAAATTTTCGGAAGTAAACCCTTACCTTAATCAAGCCTCTTGAGAGTCACAAATCCTTAAGCTCCTCCTTAGAGCTTCCAAATTTTCCAAGCCATCTTCTCCAATCTCTCTCTTTCTCTTCCTCTTCCTCTCTCTCTCTCGTACAAAGGAGAAGAAAAGAAACAAAGAACCCCAAAAAAGGCTAGAAATGAAAATAGAACACTATTTATATAGAGGGACAAAAATTTTAAGTTTGCATTCGAATAAAACACTTTGAGTCGACTAAAACACACTTTGAGTCGACTAAAACACAAACTTTGAGTCGAATGAAATTTTTTTTATTTTTTTTTTTCATTTCACTTTTAGTCGACTAAAAACCCACTTTTAGTCGAATCAAACACTTTAAGTCGACTAAAACTCACTTTTAGTCGAAGCTTTCCAAAAACACTGTTCAAAATCACTGTTCATATTTACTGTTCAAAATTACTGTTCAAATCTCAATCTTATAATCTAATAGGAAATAAATTCCCCAAACTTATTCCACCATTTCAAGGTTTAATCCCAATCACATATATCTTAGGCTTAGGAGTCTACATAATCTCAAACCTAAGCTCTGATACCATCTGTAACGCCCCAGATTTATTTACGGAGCGTTAATGCCGAAATACACAGAGATCATATAAAATTCCATAATTATCAGAAGACTTCAAATTGGTAAATCAGAGCATACACTAAAAACCCAAACGAAACAATATCGAAAGTCCCCCAAATGAAATCAGAAAACCTTAAAATATCATAATATCCCAAACGGTCAATCAGAGCATTCACTAATAACTCCAAGAGTACATCAATAACTGTCGTAGGGCTCAAAACTTTTATACAATCCAAAAACTTACTCCAACACGGAGTTCAAAACAAAACCTAAACAATACCAACTTGTCCTAATTAAATACACTTAAATGTCAATACTAACTCTGAAATAAGGCAGCTAACTTTGGTCACACAGCTAGCCCTTCAAATCTGAAATCCCACCTACTAACCTCCTGAAAGGAAAAAAAATAAGGGAATGAGCCAAATGCTCAGTAAGGTCGCTCAAAGGACCAATCAGTCGGAACCCAAAGATAACAGAGAAACAAAATTTCGGAAGCACCAAATTTGTTTTAACGGAACAGATAATCAAACCAGATTTCGAATGTCAAAAACGCTTCTGAATACAAAGACAGACACAAAGGTTTCAACAGACAATATTTCAAAGGCACACCAATTTCGACTGAATTCAGGTCAGACCAAATTCAATTGTCAAATTATATCAGAGTACAGAAATAGACACTAGACATGTCAGACCGAATATCATATGCCAAAATATATCAGAGTTCGGAAGTAGACACTAGAGATGTCAGATCGAATATCGTATGCCAAAATATATCAGAGTACGGAAATAGACACTAGATATGTCAGACCGAATATCATATGCCAAAATATATCAGAGTTCGAAAATAGACAGTAGAGATGTCAGACCGAATATCATATGCCAAAATATATCAGAGTTCGGAAACAGATACTATCGAAACAGACACTAGAGAGCCATTCAGAAAGTGGTCACATACGTCACTCCTGACATATGAGGCCGGTTCAGAAAGTAAGATCGCGATCTCTAGCTCAACTCCCCTGAGCTAGCCCACGTTTCAATCCACGTGGGTAAGTCGGAAATAAGTCACATACACTGTGACATGGCTCATAAAGTCACCAAAATAAAATCTCAAAATGACCGTTATCAAATATCGGACAAATCAAACCAAAATCAAAGGTTTCGAAATCACATTATCAAACAACGAACTCGTCAAACAATAAGTGGAGTTCACGAAAATAATAACGATCATAAATCACTGAAACGACGATATCAATACGTCAATATTCTGAGGTCAAACAAATCTGACGGAATTTGATTTTCACAAGTCATAGAATTGACAACGAGATATTCATAACCATGGTCAAAACAAAGGGAAAAGAACGTCACTTAACTCAATTCGAAGAAGTTCAGATTTCCAAAAAGAAACTAAAGACTCACATGAGCGATTGGTCCATCGCTGATTCAAATTTTCGGAAGTAAACCCTTACCTTAATCAAGCCTCTTGAGAGTCACAAATCCTTAAGCTCCTCCTTAGAGCTTCCAAATTTTCCAAGCCATCTTCTCCAATCTCTCTCTTTCTCTTCCTCTTCCTCTCTCTCTCTCGTACAAAGGAGAAGAAAAGAAACAAAGAACCCCAAAAAAGGCTAGAAATGAAAATAGAACACTATTTATATAGAGGGACAAAAATTTTAAGTTTGCATTCGAATAAAACACTTTGAGTCGACTAAAACACACTTTGAGTCGACTAAAACACAAACTTTGAGTCGAATGAAATTTTTTTTATTTTTTTTTTCATTTCACTTTTAGTCGACTAAAAACCCACTTTTAGTCGAATCAAACACTTTAAGTCGACTAAAACTCACTTTTAGTCGAAGCTTTCCAAAAACACTGTTCACAAAACACTGTTCAAAATCACTGTTCATATTTACTGTTCAAAATTACTGTTCAAATCTCAATCTTATAATCTAATAGGAAATAAATTCCCCAAACTTATTCCACCATTTCAAGGTTTAATCCCAATCACATATATCTTAGGCTTAGGAGTCTACATAATCTCAAACCTAAGCTCTGATACCATCTGTAACGCCCCAGATTTATTTACGGAGCGTTAATGCCGAAATACACAGAGATCATATAAAATTCCATAATTATCAGAAGACTTCAAATTGGTAAATCAGAGCATACACTAAAAACCCAAACGAAACAATATCGAAAGTCCCCCAAATGAAATCAGAAAACCTTAAAATATCATAATATCCCAAACGGTCAATCAGAGCATTCACTAATAACTCCAAGAGTACATCAATAACTGTCGTAGGGCTCAAAACTTTTATACAATCCAAAAACTTACTCCAACACGGAGTTCAAAACAAAACCTAAACAATACCAACTTGTCCTAATTAAATACACTTAAATGTCAATACTAACTCTGAAATAAGGCAGCTAACTTTGGTCACACAGCTAGCCCTTCAAATCTGAAATCCCACCTACTAACCTCCTGAAAGGAAAAAAAATAAGGGAATGAGCCAAATGCTCAGTAAGGTCGCTCAAAGGACCAATCAGTCGGAACCCAAAGATAACAGAGAAACAAAATTTCGGAAGCACCAAATTTGTTTTAACGGAACAGATAATCAAACCAGATTTCGAATGTCAAAAACGCTTCTGAATACAAAGACAGACACAAAGGTTTCAACAGACAATATTTCAAAGGCACACCAATTTCGACTGAATTCAGGTCAGACCAAATTCAATTGTCAAATTATATCAGAGTACAGAAATAGACACTAGACATGTCAGACCGAATATCATATGCCAAAATATATCAGAGTTCGGAAGTAGACACTAGAGATGTCAGATCGAATATCGTATGCCAAAATATATCAGAGTACGGAAATAGACACTAGATATGTCAGACCGAATATCATATGCCAAAATATATCAGAGTTCGAAAATAGACAGTAGAGATGTCAGACCGAATATCATATGCCAAAATATATCAGAGTTCGGAAACAGATACTATCGAAACAGACACTAGAGAGCCATTCAGAAAGTGGTCACATACGTCACTCCTGACATATGAGGCCGGTTCAGAAAGTAAGATCGCGATCTCTAGCTCAACTCCCCTGAGCTAGCCCACGTTTCAATCCACGTGGGTAAGTCGGAAATAAGTCACATACACTGTGACATGGCTCATAAAGTCACCAAAATAAAATCTCAAAATGACCGTTATCAAATATCGGACAAATCAAACCAAAATCAAAGGTTTCGAAATCACATTATCAAACAACGAACTCGTCAAACAATAAGTGGAGTTCACGAAAATAATAACGATCATAAATCACTGAAACGACGATATCAATACGTCAATATTCTGAGGTCAAACAAATCTGACGGAATTTGATTTTCACAAGTCATAGAATTGACAACGAGATATTCATAACCATGGTCAAAACAAAGGGAAAAGAACGTCACTTAACTCAATTCGAAGAAGTTCAGATTTCCAAAAAGAAACTAAAGACTCACATGAGCGATTGGTCCATCGCTGATTCAAATTTTCGGAAGTAAACCCTTACCTTAATCAAGCCTCTTGAGAGTCACAAATCCTTAAGCTCCTCCTTAGAGCTTCCAAATTTTCCAAGCCATCTTCTCCAATCTCTCTCTTTCTCTTCCTCTTCCTCTCTCTCTCTCGTACAAAGGAGAAGAAAAGAAACAAAGAACCCCAAAAAAGGCTAGAAATGAAAATAGAACACTATTTATATAGAGGGACAAAAATTTTAAGTTTGCATTCGAATAAAACACTTTGAGTCGACTAAAACACACTTTGAGTCGACTAAAACACAAACTTTGAGTCGAATGAAATTTTTTTTATTTTTTTTTTCATTTCACTTTTAGTCGACTAAAAACCCACTTTTAGTCGAATCAAACACTTTAAGTCGACTAAAACTCACTTTTAGTCGAAGCTTTCCAAAAACACTGTTCACAAAACACTGTTCAAAATCACTGTTCATATTTACTGTTCAAAATTACTGTTCAAATCTCAATCTTATAATCTAATAGGAAATAAATTCCCCAAACTTATTCCACCATTTCAAGGTTTAATCCCAATCACATATATCTTAGGCTTAGGAGTCTACATAATCTCAAACCTAAGCTCTGATACCATCTGTAACGCCCCAGATTTATTTACGGAGCGTTAATGCCGAAATACACAGAGATCATATAAAATTCCATAATTATCAGAAGACTTCAAATTGGTAAATCAGAGCATACACTAAAAACCCAAACGAAACAATATCGAAAGTCCCCCAAATGAAATCAGAAAACCTTAAAATATCATAATATCCCAAACGGTCAATCAGAGCATTCACTAATAACTCCAAGAGTACATCAATAACTGTCGTAGGGCTCAAAACTTTTATACAATCCAAAAACTTACTCCAACACGGAGTTCAAAACAAAACCTAAACAATACCAACTTGTCCTAATTAAATACACTTAAATGTCAATACTAACTCTGAAATAAGGCAGCTAACTTTGGTCACACAGCTAGCCCTTCAAATCTGAAATCCCACCTACTAACCTCCTGAAAGGAAAAAAAATAAGGGAATGAGCCAAATGCTCAGTAAGGTCGCTCAAAGGACCAATCAGTCGGAACCCAAAGATAACAGAGAAACAAAATTTCGGAAGCACCAAATTTGTTTTAACGGAACAGATAATCAAACCAGATTTCGAATGTCAAAAACGCTTCTGAATACAAAGACAGACACAAAGGTTTCAACAGACAATATTTCAAAGGCACACCAATTTCGACTGAATTCAGGTCAGACCAAATTCAATTGTCAAATTATATCAGAGTACAGAAATAGACACTAGACATGTCAGACCGAATATCATATGCCAAAATATATCAGAGTTCGGAAGTAGACACTAGAGATGTCAGATCGAATATCGTATGCCAAAATATATCAGAGTACGGAAATAGACACTAGATATGTCAGACCGAATATCATATGCCAAAATATATCAGAGTTCGAAAATAGACAGTAGAGATGTCAGACCGAATATCATATGCCAAAATATATCAGAGTTCGGAAACAGATACTATCGAAACAGACACTAGAGAGCCATTCAGAAAGTGGTCACATACGTCACTCCTGACATATGAGGCCGGTTCAGAAAGTAAGATCGCGATCTCTAGCTCAACTCCCCTGAGCTAGCCCACGTTTCAATCCACGTGGGTAAGTCGGAAATAAGTCACATACACTGTGACATGGCTCATAAAGTCACCAAAATAAAATCTCAAAATGACCGTTATCAAATATCGGACAAATCAAACCAAAATCAAAGGTTTCGAAATCACATTATCAAACAACGAACTCGTCAAACAATAAGTGGAGTTCACGAAAATAATAACGATCATAAATCACTGAAACGACGATATCAATACGTCAATATTCTGAGGTCAAACAAATCTGACGGAATTTGATTTTCACAAGTCATAGAATTGACAACGAGATATTCATAACCATGGTCAAAACAAAGGGAAAAGAACGTCACTTAACTCAATTCGAAGAAGTTCAGATTTCCAAAAAGAAACTAAAGACTCACATGAGCGATTGGTCCATCGCTGATTCAAATTTTCGGAAGTAAACCCTTACCTTAATCAAGCCTCTTGAGAGTCACAAATCCTTAAGCTCCTCCTTAGAGCTTCCAAATTTTCCAAGCCATCTTCTCCAATCTCTCTCTTTCTCTTCCTCTTCCTCTCTCTCTCTCGTACAAAGGAGAAGAAAAGAAACAAAGAACCCCAAAAAAGGCTAGAAATGAAAATAGAACACTATTTATATAGAGGGACAAAAATTTTAAGTTTGCATTCGAATAAAACACTTTGAGTCGACTAAAACACACTTTGAGTCGACTAAAACACAAACTTTGAGTCGAATGAAATTTTTTTTATTTTTTTTTTTCATTTCACTTTTAGTCGACTAAAAACCCACTTTTAGTCGAATCAAACACTTTAAGTCGACTAAAACTCACTTTTAGTCGAAGCTTTCCAAAAACACTGTTCACAAAACACTGTTCAAAATCACTGTTCATATTTACTGTTCAAAATTACTGTTCAAATCTCAATCTTATAATCTAATAGGAAATAAATTCCCCAAACTTATTCCACCATTTCAAGGTTTAATCCCAATCACATATATCTTAGGCTTAGGAGTCTACATAATCTCAAACCTAAGCTCTGATACCATCTGTAACGCCCCAGATTTATTTACGGAGCGTTAATGCCGAAATACACAGAGATCATATAAAATTCCATAATTATCAGAAGACTTCAAATTGGTAAATCAGAGCATACACTAAAAACCCAAACGAAACAATATCGAAAGTCCCCCAAATGAAATCAGAAAACCTTAAAATATCATAATATCCCAAACGGTCAATCAGAGCATTCACTAATAACTCCAAGAGTACATCAATAACTGTCGTAGGGCTCAAAACTTTTATACAATCCAAAAACTTACTCCAACACGGAGTTCAAAACAAAACCTAAACAATACCAACTTGTCCTAATTAAATACACTTAAATGTCAATACTAACTCTGAAATAAGGCAGCTAACTTTGGTCACACAGCTAGCCCTTCAAATCTGAAATCCCACCTACTAACCTCCTGAAAGGAAAAAAAATAAGGGAATGAGCCAAATGCTCAGTAAGGTCGCTCAAAGGACCAATCAGTCGGAACCCAAAGATAACAGAGAAACAAAATTTCGGAAGCACCAAATTTGTTTTAACGGAACAGATAATCAAACCAGATTTCGAATGTCAAAAACGCTTCTGAATACAAAGACAGACACAAAGGTTTCAACAGACAATATTTCAAAGGCACACCAATTTCGACTGAATTCAGGTCAGACCAAATTCAATTGTCAAATTATATCAGAGTACAGAAATAGACACTAGACATGTCAGACCGAATATCATATGCCAAAATATATCAGAGTTCGGAAGTAGACACTAGAGATGTCAGATCGAATATCGTATGCCAAAATATATCAGAGTACGGAAATAGACACTAGATATGTCAGACCGAATATCATATGCCAAAATATATCAGAGTTCGAAAATAGACAGTAGAGATGTCAGACCGAATATCATATGCCAAAATATATCAGAGTTCGGAAACAGATACTATCGAAACAGACACTAGAGAGCCATTCAGAAAGTGGTCACATACGTCACTCCTGACATATGAGGCCGGTTCAGAAAGTAAGATCGCGATCTCTAGCTCAACTCCCCTGAGCTAGCCCACGTTTCAATCCACGTGGGTAAGTCGGAAATAAGTCACATACACTGTGACATGGCTCATAAAGTCACCAAAATAAAATCTCAAAATGACCGTTATCAAATATCGGACAAATCAAACCAAAATCAAAGGTTTCGAAATCACATTATCAAACAACGAACTCGTCAAACAATAAGTGGAGTTCACGAAAATAATAACGATCATAAATCACTGAAACGACGATATCAATACGTCAATATTCTGAGGTCAAACAAATCTGACGGAATTTGATTTTCACAAGTCATAGAATTGACAACGAGATATTCATAACCATGGTCAAAACAAAGGGAAAAGAACGTCACTTAACTCAATTCGAAGAAGTTCAGATTTCCAAAAAGAAACTAAAGACTCACATGAGCGATTGGTCCATCGCTGATTCAAATTTTCGGAAGTAAACCCTTACCTTAATCAAGCCTCTTGAGAGTCACAAATCCTTAAGCTCCTCCTTAGAGCTTCCAAATTTTCCAAGCCATCTTCTCCAATCTCTCTCTTTCTCTTCCTCTTCCTCTCTCTCTCTCGTACAAAGGAGAAGAAAAGAAACAAAGAACCCCAAAAAAGGCTAGAAATGAAAATAGAACACTATTTATATAGAGGGACAAAAATTTTAAGTTTGCATTCGAATAAAACACTTTGAGTCGACTAAAACACACTTTGAGTCGACTAAAACACAAACTTTGAGTCGAATGAAATTTTTTTTATTTTTTTTTTCATTTCACTTTTAGTCGACTAAAAACCCACTTTTAGTCGAATCAAACACTTTAAGTCGACTAAAACTCACTTTTAGTCGAAGCTTTCCAAAAACACTGTTCACAAAACACTGTTCATATTTACTGTTCAAAATTACTGTTCAAATCTCAATCTTATAATCTAATAGGAAATAAATTCCCCAAACTTATTCCACCATTTCAAGGTTTAATCCCAATCACATATATCTTAGGCTTAGGAGTCTACATAATCTCAAACCTAAGCTCTGATACCATCTGTAACGCCCCAGATTTATTTACGGAGCGTTAATGCCGAAATACACAGAGATCATATAAAATTCCATAATTATCAGAAGACTTCAAATTGGTAAATCAGAGCATACACTAAAAACCCAAACGAAACAATATCGAAAGTCCCCCAAATGAAATCAGAAAACCTTAAAATATCATAATATCCCAAACGGTCAATCAGAGCATTCACTAATAACTCCAAGAGTACATCAATAACTGTCGTAGGGCTCAAAACTTTTATACAATCCAAAAACTTACTCCAACACGGAGTTCAAAACAAAACCTAAACAATACCAACTTGTCCTAATTAAATACACTTAAATGTCAATACTAACTCTGAAATAAGGCAGCTAACTTTGGTCACACAGCTAGCCCTTCAAATCTGAAATCCCACCTACTAACCTCCTGAAAGGAAAAAAAATAAGGGAATGAGCCAAATGCTCAGTAAGGTCGCTCAAAGGACCAATCAGTCGGAACCCAAAGATAACAGAGAAACAAAATTTCGGAAGCACCAAATTTGTTTTAACGGAACAGATAATCAAACCAGATTTCGAATGTCAAAAACGCTTCTGAATACAAAGACAGACACAAAGGTTTCAACAGACAATATTTCAAAGGCACACCAATTTCGACTGAATTCAGGTCAGACCAAATTCAATTGTCAAATTATATCAGAGTACAGAAATAGACACTAGACATGTCAGACCGAATATCATATGCCAAAATATATCAGAGTTCGGAAGTAGACACTAGAGATGTCAGATCGAATATCGTATGCCAAAATATATCAGAGTACGGAAATAGACACTAGATATGTCAGACCGAATATCATATGCCAAAATATATCAGAGTTCGAAAATAGACAGTAGAGATGTCAGACCGAATATCATATGCCAAAATATATCAGAGTTCGGAAACAGATACTATCGAAACAGACACTAGAGAGCCATTCAGAAAGTGGTCACATACGTCACTCCTGACATATGAGGCCGGTTCAGAAAGTAAGATCGCGATCTCTAGCTCAACTCCCCTGAGCTAGCCCACGTTTCAATCCACGTGGGTAAGTCGGAAATAAGTCACATACACTGTGACATGGCTCATAAAGTCACCAAAATAAAATCTCAAAATGACCGTTATCAAATATCGGACAAATCAAACCAAAATCAAAGGTTTCGAAATCACATTATCAAACAACGAACTCGTCAAACAATAAGTGGAGTTCACGAAAATAATAACGATCATAAATCACTGAAACGACGATATCAATACGTCAATATTCTGAGGTCAAACAAATCTGACGGAATTTGATTTTCACAAGTCATAGAATTGACAACGAGATATTCATAACCATGGTCAAAACAAAGGGAAAAGAACGTCACTTAACTCAATTCGAAGAAGTTCAGATTTCCAAAAAGAAACTAAAGACTCACATGAGCGATTGGTCCATCGCTGATTCAAATTTTCGGAAGTAAACCCTTACCTTAATCAAGCCTCTTGAGAGTCACAAATCCTTAAGCTCCTCCTTAGAGCTTCCAAATTTTCCAAGCCATCTTCTCCAATCTCTCTCTTTCTCTTCCTCTTCCTCTCTCTCTCTCGTACAAAGGAGAAGAAAAGAAACAAAGAACCCCAAAAAAGGCTAGAAATGAAAATAGAACACTATTTATATAGAGGGACAAAAATTTTAAGTTTGCATTCGAATAAAACACTTTGAGTCGACTAAAACACACTTTGAGTCGACTAAAACACAAACTTTGAGTCGAATGAAATTTTTTTTATTTTTTTTTTCATTTCACTTTTAGTCGACTAAAAACCCACTTTTAGTCGAATCAAACACTTTAAGTCGACTAAAACTCACTTTTAGTCGAAGCTTTCCAAAAACACTGTTCACAAAACACTGTTCATATTTACTGTTCAAAATTACTGTTCAAATCTCAATCTTATAATCTAATAGGAAATAAATTCCCCAAACTTATTCCACCATTTCAAGGTTTAATCCCAATCACATATATCTTAGGCTTAGGAGTCTACATAATCTCAAACCTAAGCTCTGATACCATCTGTAACGCCCCAGATTTATTTACGGAGCGTTAATGCCGAAATACACAGAGATCATATAAAATTCCATAATTATCAGAAGACTTCAAATTGGTAAATCAGAGCATACACTAAAAACCCAAACGAAACAATATCGAAAGTCCCCCAAATGAAATCAGAAAACCTTAAAATATCATAATATCCCAAACGGTCAATCAGAGCATTCACTAATAACTCCAAGAGTACATCAATAACTGTCGTAGGGCTCAAAACTTTTATACAATCCAAAAACTTACTCCAACACGGAGTTCAAAACAAAACCTAAACAATACCAACTTGTCCTAATTAAATACACTTAAATGTCAATACTAACTCTGAAATAAGGCAGCTAACTTTGGTCACACAGCTAGCCCTTCAAATCTGAAATCCCACCTACTAACCTCCTGAAAGGAAAAAAAATAAGGGAATGAGCCAAATGCTCAGTAAGGTCGCTCAAAGGACCAATCAGTCGGAACCCAAAGATAACAGAGAAACAAAATTTCGGAAGCACCAAATTTGTTTTAACGGAACAGATAATCAAACCAGATTTCGAATGTCAAAAACGCTTCTGAATACAAAGACAGACACAAAGGTTTCAACAGACAATATTTCAAAGGCACACCAATTTCGACTGAATTCAGGTCAGACCAAATTCAATTGTCAAATTATATCAGAGTACAGAAATAGACACTAGACATGTCAGACCGAATATCATATGCCAAAATATATCAGAGTTCGGAAGTAGACACTAGAGATGTCAGATCGAATATCGTATGCCAAAATATATCAGAGTACGGAAATAGACACTAGATATGTCAGACCGAATATCATATGCCAAAATATATCAGAGTTCGAAAATAGACAGTAGAGATGTCAGACCGAATATCATATGCCAAAATATATCAGAGTTCGGAAACAGATACTATCGAAACAGACACTAGAGAGCCATTCAGAAAGTGGTCACATACGTCACTCCTGACATATGAGGCCGGTTCAGAAAGTAAGATCGCGATCTCTAGCTCAACTCCCCTGAGCTAGCCCACGTTTCAATCCACGTGGGTAAGTCGGAAATAAGTCACATACACTGTGACATGGCTCATAAAGTCACCAAAATAAAATCTCAAAATGACCGTTATCAAATATCGGACAAATCAAACCAAAATCAAAGGTTTCGAAATCACATTATCAAACAACGAACTCGTCAAACAATAAGTGGAGTTCACGAAAATAATAACGATCATAAATCACTGAAACGACGATATCAATACGTCAATATTCTGAGGTCAAACAAATCTGACGGAATTTGATTTTCACAAGTCATAGAATTGACAACGAGATATTCATAACCATGGTCAAAACAAAGGGAAAAGAACGTCACTTAACTCAATTCGAAGAAGTTCAGATTTCCAAAAAGAAACTAAAGACTCACATGAGCGATTGGTCCATCGCTGATTCAAATTTTCGGAAGTAAACCCTTACCTTAATCAAGCCTCTTGAGAGTCACAAATCCTTAAGCTCCTCCTTAGAGCTTCCAAATTTTCCAAGCCATCTTCTCCAATCTCTCTCTTTCTCTTCCTCTTCCTCTCTCTCTCTCGTACAAAGGAGAAGAAAAGAAACAAAGAACCCCAAAAAAGGCTAGAAATGAAAATAGAACACTATTTATATAGAGGGACAAAAATTTTAAGTTTGCATTCGAATAAAACACTTTGAGTCGACTAAAACACACTTTGAGTCGACTAAAACACAAACTTTGAGTCGAATGAAATTTTTTTTATTTTTTTTTTCATTTCACTTTTAGTCGACTAAAAACCCACTTTTAGTCGAATCAAACACTTTAAGTCGACTAAAACTCACTTTTAGTCGAAGCTTTCCTAAAACTCTGTTCACTGTTCAAAACACTGTTCATATTTACTGTTCAAAATTACTGTTCAAATCTCAATCTTATAATCTAATAGGAAATAAATTCCCCAAACTTATTCCACCATTTCAAGGTTTAATCCCAATCACATATATCTTAGGCTTAGGAGTCTACATAATCTCAAACCTAAGCTCTGATACCATCTGTAACGCCCCAGATTTATTTACGGAGCGTTAATGCCGAAATACACAGAGATCATATAAAATTCCATAATTATCAGAAGACTTCAAATTGGTAAATCAGAGCATACACTAAAAACCCAAACGAAACAATATCGAAAGTCCCCCAAATGAAATCAGAAAACCTTAAAATATCATAATATCCCAAACGGTCAATCAGAGCATTCACTAATAACTCCAAGAGTACATCAATAACTGTCGTAGGGCTCAAAACTTTTATACAATCCAAAAACTTACTCCAACACGGAGTTCAAAACAAAACCTAAACAATACCAACTTGTCCTAATTAAATACACTTAAATGTCAATACTAACTCTGAAATAAGGCAGCTAACTTTGGTCACACAGCTAGCCCTTCAAATCTGAAATCCCACCTACTAACCTCCTGAAAGGAAAAAAAATAAGGGAATGAGCCAAATGCTCAGTAAGGTCGCTCAAAGGACCAATCAGTCGGAACCCAAAGATAACAGAGAAACAAAATTTCGGAAGCACCAAATTTGTTTTAACGGAACAGATAATCAAACCAGATTTCGAATGTCAAAAACGCTTCTGAATACAAAGACAGACACAAAGGTTTCAACAGACAATATTTCAAAGGCACACCAATTTCGACTGAATTCAGGTCAGACCAAATTCAATTGTCAAATTATATCAGAGTACAGAAATAGACACTAGACATGTCAGACCGAATATCATATGCCAAAATATATCAGAGTTCGGAAGTAGACACTAGAGATGTCAGATCGAATATCGTATGCCAAAATATATCAGAGTACGGAAATAGACACTAGATATGTCAGACCGAATATCATATGCCAAAATATATCAGAGTTCGAAAATAGACAGTAGAGATGTCAGACCGAATATCATATGCCAAAATATATCAGAGTTCGGAAACAGATACTATCGAAACAGACACTAGAGAGCCATTCAGAAAGTGGTCACATACGTCACTCCTGACATATGAGGCCGGTTCAGAAAGTAAGATCGCGATCTCTAGCTCAACTCCCCTGAGCTAGCCCACGTTTCAATCCACGTGGGTAAGTCGGAAATAAGTCACATACACTGTGACATGGCTCATAAAGTCACCAAAATAAAATCTCAAAATGACCGTTATCAAATATCGGACAAATCAAACCAAAATCAAAGGTTTCGAAATCACATTATCAAACAACGAACTCGTCAAACAATAAGTGGAGTTCACGAAAATAATAACGATCATAAATCACTGAAACGACGATATCAATACGTCAATATTCTGAGGTCAAACAAATCTGACGGAATTTGATTTTCACAAGTCATAGAATTGACAACGAGATATTCATAACCATGGTCAAAACAAAGGGAAAAGAACGTCACTTAACTCAATTCGAAGAAGTTCAGATTTCCAAAAAGAAACTAAAGACTCACATGAGCGATTGGTCCATCGCTGATTCAAATTTTCGGAAGTAAACCCTTACCTTAATCAAGCCTCTTGAGAGTCACAAATCCTTAAGCTCCTCCTTAGAGCTTCCAAATTTTCCAAGCCATCTTCTCCAATCTCTCTCTTTCTCTTCCTCTTCCTCTCTCTCTCTCGTACAAAGGAGAAGAAAAGAAACAAAGAACCCCAAAAAAGGCTAGAAATGAAAATAGAACACTATTTATATAGAGGGACAAAAATTTTAAGTTTGCATTCGAATAAAACACTTTGAGTCGACTAAAACACACTTTGAGTCGACTAAAACACAAACTTTGAGTCGAATGAAATTTTTTTTATTTTTTTTTTCATTTCACTTTTAGTCGACTAAAAACCCACTTTTAGTCGAATCAAACACTTTAAGTCGACTAAAACTCACTTTTAGTCGAAGCTTTCCAAAAACACTGTTCACAAAACACTGTTCATATTTACTGTTCAAAATTACTGTTCAAATCTCAATCTTATAATCTAATAGGAAATAAATTCCCCAAACTTATTCCACCATTTCAAGGTTTAATCCCAATCACATATATCTTAGGCTTAGGAGTCTACATAATCTCAAACCTAAGCTCTGATACCATCTGTAACGCCCCAGATTTATTTACGGAGCGTTAATGCCGAAATACACAGAGATCATATAAAATTCCATAATTATCAGAAGACTTCAAATTGGTAAATCAGAGCATACACTAAAAACCCAAACGAAACAATATCGAAAGTCCCCCAAATGAAATCAGAAAACCTTAAAATATCATAATATCCCAAACGGTCAATCAGAGCATTCACTAATAACTCCAAGAGTACATCAATAACTGTCGTAGGGCTCAAAACTTTTATACAATCCAAAAACTTACTCCAACACGGAGTTCAAAACAAAACCTAAACAATACCAACTTGTCCTAATTAAATACACTTAAATGTCAATACTAACTCTGAAATAAGGCAGCTAACTTTGGTCACACAGCTAGCCCTTCAAATCTGAAATCCCACCTACTAACCTCCTGAAAGGAAAAAAAATAAGGGAATGAGCCAAATGCTCAGTAAGGTCGCTCAAAGGACCAATCAGTCGGAACCCAAAGATAACAGAGAAACAAAATTTCGGAAGCACCAAATTTGTTTTAACGGAACAGATAATCAAACCAGATTTCGAATGTCAAAAACGCTTCTGAATACAAAGACAGACACAAAGGTTTCAACAGACAATATTTCAAAGGCACACCAATTTCGACTGAATTCAGGTCAGACCAAATTCAATTGTCAAATTATATCAGAGTACAGAAATAGACACTAGACATGTCAGACCGAATATCATATGCCAAAATATATCAGAGTTCGGAAGTAGACACTAGAGATGTCAGATCGAATATCGTATGCCAAAATATATCAGAGTACGGAAATAGACACTAGATATGTCAGACCGAATATCATATGCCAAAATATATCAGAGTTCGAAAATAGACAGTAGAGATGTCAGACCGAATATCATATGCCAAAATATATCAGAGTTCGGAAACAGATACTATCGAAACAGACACTAGAGAGCCATTCAGAAAGTGGTCACATACGTCACTCCTGACATATGAGGCCGGTTCAGAAAGTAAGATCGCGATCTCTAGCTCAACTCCCCTGAGCTAGCCCACGTTTCAATCCACGTGGGTAAGTCGGAAATAAGTCACATACACTGTGACATGGCTCATAAAGTCACCAAAATAAAATCTCAAAATGACCGTTATCAAATATCGGACAAATCAAACCAAAATCAAAGGTTTCGAAATCACATTATCAAACAACGAACTCGTCAAACAATAAGTGGAGTTCACGAAAATAATAACGATCATAAATCACTGAAACGACGATATCAATACGTCAATATTCTGAGGTCAAACAAATCTGACGGAATTTGATTTTCACAAGTCATAGAATTGACAACGAGATATTCATAACCATGGTCAAAACAAAGGGAAAAGAACGTCACTTAACTCAATTCGAAGAAGTTCAGATTTCCAAAAAGAAACTAAAGACTCACATGAGCGATTGGTCCATCGCTGATTCAAATTTTCGGAAGTAAACCCTTACCTTAATCAAGCCTCTTGAGAGTCACAAATCCTTAAGCTCCTCCTTAGAGCTTCCAAATTTTCCAAGCCATCTTCTCCAATCTCTCTCTTTCTCTTCCTCTTCCTCTCTCTCTCTCGTACAAAGGAGAAGAAAAGAAACAAAGAACCCCAAAAAAGGCTAGAAATGAAAATAGAACACTATTTATATAGAGGGACAAAAATTTTAAGTTTGCATTCGAATAAAACACTTTGAGTCGACTAAAACACACTTTGAGTCGACTAAAACACAAACTTTGAGTCGAATGAAATTTTTTTTATTTTTTTTTTCATTTCACTTTTAGTCGACTAAAAACCCACTTTTAGTCGAATCAAACACTTTAAGTCGACTAAAACTCACTTTTAGTCGAAGCTTTCCAAAAACACTGTTCACAAAACACTGTTCATATTTACTGTTCAAAATTACTGTTCAAATCTCAATCTTATAATCTAATAGGAAATAAATTCCCCAAACTTATTCCACCATTTCAAGGTTTAATCCCAATCACATATATCTTAGGCTTAGGAGTCTACATAATCTCAAACCTAAGCTCTGATACCATCTGTAACGCCCCAGATTTATTTACGGAGCGTTAATGCCGAAATACACAGAGATCATATAAAATTCCATAATTATCAGAAGACTTCAAATTGGTAAATCAGAGCATACACTAAAAACCCAAACGAAACAATATCGAAAGTCCCCCAAATGAAATCAGAAAACCTTAAAATATCATAATATCCCAAACGGTCAATCAGAGCATTCACTAATAACTCCAAGAGTACATCAATAACTGTCGTAGGGCTCAAAACTTTTATACAATCCAAAAACTTACTCCAACACGGAGTTCAAAACAAAACCTAAACAATACCAACTTGTCCTAATTAAATACACTTAAATGTCAATACTAACTCTGAAATAAGGCAGCTAACTTTGGTCACACAGCTAGCCCTTCAAATCTGAAATCCCACCTACTAACCTCCTGAAAGGAAAAAAAATAAGGGAATGAGCCAAATGCTCAGTAAGGTCGCTCAAAGGACCAATCAGTCGGAACCCAAAGATAACAGAGAAACAAAATTTCGGAAGCACCAAATTTGTTTTAACGGAACAGATAATCAAACCAGATTTCGAATGTCAAAAACGCTTCTGAATACAAAGACAGACACAAAGGTTTCAACAGACAATATTTCAAAGGCACACCAATTTCGACTGAATTCAGGTCAGACCAAATTCAATTGTCAAATTATATCAGAGTACAGAAATAGACACTAGACATGTCAGACCGAATATCATATGCCAAAATATATCAGAGTTCGGAAGTAGACACTAGAGATGTCAGATCGAATATCGTATGCCAAAATATATCAGAGTACGGAAATAGACACTAGATATGTCAGACCGAATATCATATGCCAAAATATATCAGAGTTCGAAAATAGACAGTAGAGATGTCAGACCGAATATCATATGCCAAAATATATCAGAGTTCGGAAACAGATACTATCGAAACAGACACTAGAGAGCCATTCAGAAAGTGGTCACATACGTCACTCCTGACATATGAGGCCGGTTCAGAAAGTAAGATCGCGATCTCTAGCTCAACTCCCCTGAGCTAGCCCACGTTTCAATCCACGTGGGTAAGTCGGAAATAAGTCACATACACTGTGACATGGCTCATAAAGTCACCAAAATAAAATCTCAAAATGACCGTTATCAAATATCGGACAAATCAAACCAAAATCAAAGGTTTCGAAATCACATTATCAAACAACGAACTCGTCAAACAATAAGTGGAGTTCACGAAAATAATAACGATCATAAATCACTGAAACGACGATATCAATACGTCAATATTCTGAGGTCAAACAAATCTGACGGAATTTGATTTTCACAAGTCATAGAATTGACAACGAGATATTCATAACCATGGTCAAAACAAAGGGAAAAGAACGTCACTTAACTCAATTCGAAGAAGTTCAGATTTCCAAAAAGAAACTAAAGACTCACATGAGCGATTGGTCCATCGCTGATTCAAATTTTCGGAAGTAAACCCTTACCTTAATCAAGCCTCTTGAGAGTCACAAATCCTTAAGCTCCTCCTTAGAGCTTCCAAATTTTCCAAGCCATCTTCTCCAATCTCTCTCTTTCTCTTCCTCTTCCTCTCTCTCTCTCGTACAAAGGAGAAGAAAAGAAACAAAGAACCCCAAAAAAGGCTAGAAATGAAAATAGAACACTATTTATATAGAGGGACAAAAATTTTAAGTTTGCATTCGAATAAAACACTTTGAGTCGACTAAAACACACTTTGAGTCGACTAAAACACAAACTTTGAGTCGAATGAAATTTTTTTTATTTTTTTTTTCATTTCACTTTTAGTCGACTAAAAACCCACTTTTAGTCGAATCAAACACTTTAAGTCGACTAAAACTCACTTTTAGTCGAAGCTTTCCAAAAACACTGTTCACAAAACACTGTTCATATTTACTGTTCAAAATTACTGTTCAAATCTCAATCTTATAATCTAATAGGAAATAAATTCCCCAAACTTATTCCACCATTTCAAGGTTTAATCCCAATCACATATATCTTAGGCTTAGGAGTCTACATAATCTCAAACCTAAGCTCTGATACCATCTGTAACGCCCCAGATTTATTTACGGAGCGTTAATGCCGAAATACACAGAGATCATATAAAATTCCATAATTATCAGAAGACTTCAAATTGGTAAATCAGAGCATACACTAAAAACCCAAACGAAACAATATCGAAAGTCCCCCAAATGAAATCAGAAAACCTTAAAATATCATAATATCCCAAACGGTCAATCAGAGCATTCACTAATAACTCCAAGAGTACATCAATAACTGTCGTAGGGCTCAAAACTTTTATACAATCCAAAAACTTACTCCAACACGGAGTTCAAAACAAAACCTAAACAATACCAACTTGTCCTAATTAAATACACTTAAATGTCAATACTAACTCTGAAATAAGGCAGCTAACTTTGGTCACACAGCTAGCCCTTCAAATCTGAAATCCCACCTACTAACCTCCTGAAAGGAAAAAAAATAAGGGAATGAGCCAAATGCTCAGTAAGGTCGCTCAAAGGACCAATCAGTCGGAACCCAAAGATAACAGAGAAACAAAATTTCGGAAGCACCAAATTTGTTTTAACGGAACAGATAATCAAACCAGATTTCGAATGTCAAAAACGCTTCTGAATACAAAGACAGACACAAAGGTTTCAACAGACAATATTTCAAAGGCACACCAATTTCGACTGAATTCAGGTCAGACCAAATTCAATTGTCAAATTATATCAGAGTACAGAAATAGACACTAGACATGTCAGACCGAATATCATATGCCAAAATATATCAGAGTTCGGAAGTAGACACTAGAGATGTCAGATCGAATATCGTATGCCAAAATATATCAGAGTACGGAAATAGACACTAGATATGTCAGACCGAATATCATATGCCAAAATATATCAGAGTTCGAAAATAGACAGTAGAGATGTCAGACCGAATATCATATGCCAAAATATATCAGAGTTCGGAAACAGATACTATCGAAACAGACACTAGAGAGCCATTCAGAAAGTGGTCACATACGTCACTCCTGACATATGAGGCCGGTTCAGAAAGTAAGATCGCGATCTCTAGCTCAACTCCCCTGAGCTAGCCCACGTTTCAATCCACGTGGGTAAGTCGGAAATAAGTCACATACACTGTGACATGGCTCATAAAGTCACCAAAATAAAATCTCAAAATGACCGTTATCAAATATCGGACAAATCAAACCAAAATCAAAGGTTTCGAAATCACATTATCAAACAACGAACTCGTCAAACAATAAGTGGAGTTCACGAAAATAATAACGATCATAAATCACTGAAACGACGATATCAATACGTCAATATTCTGAGGTCAAACAAATCTGACGGAATTTGATTTTCACAAGTCATAGAATTGACAACGAGATATTCATAACCATGGTCAAAACAAAGGGAAAAGAACGTCACTTAACTCAATTCGAAGAAGTTCAGATTTCCAAAAAGAAACTAAAGACTCACATGAGCGATTGGTCCATCGCTGATTCAAATTTTCGGAAGTAAACCCTTACCTTAATCAAGCCTCTTGAGAGTCACAAATCCTTAAGCTCCTCCTTAGAGCTTCCAAATTTTCCAAGCCATCTTCTCCAATCTCTCTCTTTCTCTTCCTCTTCCTCTCTCTCTCTCGTACAAAGGAGAAGAAAAGAAACAAAGAACCCCAAAAAAGGCTAGAAATGAAAATAGAACACTATTTATATAGAGGGACAAAAATTTTAAGTTTGCATTCGAATAAAACACTTTGAGTCGACTAAAACACACTTTGAGTCGACTAAAACACAAACTTTGAGTCGAATGAAATTTTTTTTATTTTTTTTTTCATTTCACTTTTAGTCGACTAAAAACCCACTTTTAGTCGAATCAAACACTTTAAGTCGACTAAAACTCACTTTTAGTCGAAGCTTTCCAAAAACACTGTTCACAAAACACTGTTCATATTTACTGTTCAAAATTACTGTTCAAATCTCAATCTTATAATCTAATAGGAAATAAATTCCCCAAACTTATTCCACCATTTCAAGGTTTAATCCCAATCACATATATCTTAGGCTTAGGAGTCTACATAATCTCAAACCTAAGCTCTGATACCATCTGTAACGCCCCAGATTTATTTACGGAGCGTTAATGCCGAAATACACAGAGATCATATAAAATTCCATAATTATCAGAAGACTTCAAATTGGTAAATCAGAGCATACACTAAAAACCCAAACGAAACAATATCGAAAGTCCCCCAAATGAAATCAGAAAACCTTAAAATATCATAATATCCCAAACGGTCAATCAGAGCATTCACTAATAACTCCAAGAGTACATCAATAACTGTCGTAGGGCTCAAAACTTTTATACAATCCAAAAACTTACTCCAACACGGAGTTCAAAACAAAACCTAAACAATACCAACTTGTCCTAATTAAATACACTTAAATGTCAATACTAACTCTGAAATAAGGCAGCTAACTTTGGTCACACAGCTAGCCCTTCAAATCTGAAATCCCACCTACTAACCTCCTGAAAGGAAAAAAAATAAGGGAATGAGCCAAATGCTCAGTAAGGTCGCTCAAAGGACCAATCAGTCGGAACCCAAAGATAACAGAGAAACAAAATTTCGGAAGCACCAAATTTGTTTTAACGGAACAGATAATCAAACCAGATTTCGAATGTCAAAAACGCTTCTGAATACAAAGACAGACACAAAGGTTTCAACAGACAATATTTCAAAGGCACACCAATTTCGACTGAATTCAGGTCAGACCAAATTCAATTGTCAAATTATATCAGAGTACAGAAATAGACACTAGACATGTCAGACCGAATATCATATGCCAAAATATATCAGAGTTCGGAAGTAGACACTAGAGATGTCAGATCGAATATCGTATGCCAAAATATATCAGAGTACGGAAATAGACACTAGATATGTCAGACCGAATATCATATGCCAAAATATATCAGAGTTCGAAAATAGACAGTAGAGATGTCAGACCGAATATCATATGCCAAAATATATCAGAGTTCGGAAACAGATACTATCGAAACAGACACTAGAGAGCCATTCAGAAAGTGGTCACATACGTCACTCCTGACATATGAGGCCGGTTCAGAAAGTAAGATCGCGATCTCTAGCTCAACTCCCCTGAGCTAGCCCACGTTTCAATCCACGTGGGTAAGTCGGAAATAAGTCACATACACTGTGACATGGCTCATAAAGTCACCAAAATAAAATCTCAAAATGACCGTTATCAAATATCGGACAAATCAAACCAAAATCAAAGGTTTCGAAATCACATTATCAAACAACGAACTCGTCAAACAATAAGTGGAGTTCACGAAAATAATAACGATCATAAATCACTGAAACGACGATATCAATACGTCAATATTCTGAGGTCAAACAAATCTGACGGAATTTGATTTTCACAAGTCATAGAATTGACAACGAGATATTCATAACCATGGTCAAAACAAAGGGAAAAGAACGTCACTTAACTCAATTCGAAGAAGTTCAGATTTCCAAAAAGAAACTAAAGACTCACATGAGCGATTGGTCCATCGCTGATTCAAATTTTCGGAAGTAAACCCTTACCTTAATCAAGCCTCTTGAGAGTCACAAATCCTTAAGCTCCTCCTTAGAGCTTCCAAATTTTCCAAGCCATCTTCTCCAATCTCTCTCTTTCTCTTCCTCTTCCTCTCTCTCTCTCGTACAAAGGAGAAGAAAAGAAACAAAGAACCCCAAAAAAGGCTAGAAATGAAAATAGAACACTATTTATATAGAGGGACAAAAATTTTAAGTTTGCATTCGAATAAAACACTTTGAGTCGACTAAAACACAAACTTTGAGTCGAATGAAATTTTTTTTATTTTTTTTTTCATTTCACTTTTAGTCGACTAAAAACCCACTTTTAGTCGAATCAAACACTTTAAGTCGACTAAAACTCACTTTTAGTCGAATCAAACACTTTAAGTCGACTAAAACTCACTTTTAGTCGAAGCTTTCCAAAAACACTGTTCACAAAACACTGTTCATATTTACTGTTCAAAATTACTGTTCAAATCTCAATCTTATAATCTAATAGGAAATAAATTCCCCAAACTTATTCCACCATTTCAAGGTTTAATCCCAATCACATATATCTTAGGCTTAGGAGTCTACATAATCTCAAACCTAAGCTCTGATACCATCTGTAACGCCCCGGATTTATTTACGGAGCGTTAATGCCGAAATACACAGAGATCATATAAAATTCCATAATTATCAGAAGACTTCAAATTGGTAAATCAGAGCATACACTAAAAACCCAAACGAAACAATATCGAAAGTCCCCCAAATGAAATCAGAAAACCTTAAAATATCATAATATCCCAAACGGTCAATCAGAGCATTCACTAATAACTCCAAGAGTACATCAATAACTGTCGTAGGGCTCAAAACTTTTATACAATCCAAAAACTTACTCCAACACGGAGTTCAAAACAAAACCTAAACAATACCAACTTGTCCTAATTAAATACACTTAAATGTCAATACTAACTCTGAAATAAGGCAGCTAACTTTGGTCACACAGCTAGCCCTTCAAATCTGAAATCCCACCTACTAACCTCCTGAAAGGAAAAAAAATAAGGGAATGAGCCAAATGCTCAGTAAGGTCGCTCAAAGGACCAATCAGTCGGAACCCAAAGATAACAGAGAAACAAAATTTCGGAAGCACCAAATTTGTTTTAACGGAACAGATAATCAAACCAGATTTCGAATGTCAAAAACGCTTCTGAATACAAAGACAGACACAAAGGTTTCAACAGACAATATTTCAAAGGCACACCAATTTCGACTGAATTCAGGTCAGACCAAATTCAATTGTCAAATTATATCAGAGTACAGAAATAGACACTAGACATGTCAGACCGAATATCATATGCCAAAATATATCAGAGTTCGGAAGTAGACACTAGAGATGTCAGATCGAATATCGTATGCCAAAATATATCAGAGTACGGAAATAGACACTAGATATGTCAGACCGAATATCATATGCCAAAATATATCAGAGTTCGAAAATAGACAGTAGAGATGTCAGACCGAATATCATATGCCAAAATATATCAGAGTTCGGAAACAGATACTATCGAAACAGACACTAGAGAGCCATTCAGAAAGTGGTCACATACGTCACTCCTGACATATGAGGCCGGTTCAGAAAGTAAGATCGCGATCTCTAGCTCAACTCCCCTGAGCTAGCCCACGTTTCAATCCACGTGGGTAAGTCGGAAATAAGTCACATACACTGTGACATGGCTCATAAAGTCACCAAAATAAAATCTCAAAATGACCGTTATCAAATATCGGACAAATCAAACCAAAATCAAAGGTTTCGAAATCACATTATCAAACAACGAACTCGTCAAACAATAAGTGGAGTTCACGAAAATAATAACGATCATAAATCACTGAAACGACGATATCAATACGTCAATATTCTGAGGTCAAACAAATCTGACGGAATTTGATTTTCACAAGTCATAGAATTGACAACGAGATATTCATAACCATGGTCAAAACAAAGGGAAAAGAACGTCACTTAACTCAATTCGAAGAAGTTCAGATTTCCAAAAAGAAACTAAAGACTCACATGAGCGATTGGTCCATCGCTGATTCAAATTTTCGGAAGTAAACCCTTACCTTAATCAAGCCTCTTGAGAGTCACAAATCCTTAAGCTCCTCCTTAGAGCTTCCAAATTTTCCAAGCCATCTTCTCCAATCTCTCTCTTTCTCTTCCTCTTCCTCTCTCTCTCTCGTACAAAGGAGAAGAAAAGAAACAAAGAACCCCAAAAAAGGCTAGAAATGAAAATAGAACACTATTTATATAGAGGGACAAAAATTTTAAGTTTGCATTCGAATAAAACACTTTGAGTCGACTAAAACACAAACTTTGAGTCGAATGAAATTGTTTTTATTTTTTTTTTTCATTTCACTTTTAGTCGACTAAAAACCCACTTTTAGTCGAATCAAACACTTTAAGTCGACTAAAACTCACTTTTAGTCGAAGCTTTCCAAAAACACTGTTCACAAAACACTGTTCAAAATCACTGTTCATATTTACTGTTCAAAATTACTGTTCAAATCTCAATCTTATAATCTAATAGGAAATAAATTCCCCAAACTTATTCCACCATTTCAAGGTTTAATCCCAATCACATATATCTTAGGCTTAGGAGTCTACATAATCTCAAACCTAAGCTCTGATACCATCTGTAACGCCCCAGATTTATTTACGGAGCGTTAATGCCGAAATACACAGAGATCATATAAAATTCCATAATTATCAGAAGACTTCAAATTGGTAAATCAGAGCATACACTAAAAACCCAAACGAAACAATATCGAAAGTCCCCCAAATGAAATCAGAAAACCTTAAAATATCATAATATCCCAAACGGTCAATCAGAGCATTCACTAATAACTCCAAGAGTACATCAATAACTGTCGTAGGGCTCAAAACTTTTATACAATCCAAAAACTTACTCCAACACGGAGTTCAAAACAAAACCTAAACAATACCAACTTGTCCTAATTAAATACACTTAAATGTCAATACTAACTCTGAAATAAGGCAGCTAACTTTGGTCACACAGCTAGCCCTTCAAATCTGAAATCCCACCTACTAACCTCCTGAAAGGAAAAAAAATAAGGGAATGAGCCAAATGCTCAGTAAGGTCGCTCAAAGGACCAATCAGTCGGAACCCAAAGATAACAGAGAAACAAAATTTCGGAAGCACCAAATTTGTTTTAACGGAACAGATAATCAAACCAGATTTCGAATGTCAAAAACGCTTCTGAATACAAAGACAGACACAAAGGTTTCAACAGACAATATTTCAAAGGCACACCAATTTCGACTGAATTCAGGTCAGACCAAATTCAATTGTCAAATTATATCAGAGTACAGAAATAGACACTAGACATGTCAGACCGAATATCATATGCCAAAATATATCAGAGTTCGGAAGTAGACACTAGAGATGTCAGATCGAATATCGTATGCCAAAATATATCAGAGTACGGAAATAGACACTAGATATGTCAGACCGAATATCATATGCCAAAATATATCAGAGTTCGAAAATAGACAGTAGAGATGTCAGACCGAATATCATATGCCAAAATATATCAGAGTTCGGAAACAGATACTATCGAAACACACACTAGAGAGCCATTCAGAAAGTGGTCACATACGTCACTCCTGACATATGAGGCCGGTTCAGAAAGTAAGATCGCGATCTCTAGCTCAACTCCCCTGAGCTAGCCCACGTTTCAATCCACGTGGGTAAGTCGGAAATAAGTCACATACACTGTGACATGGCTCATAAAGTCACCAAAATAAAATCTCAAAATGACCGTTATCAAATATCGGACAAATCAAACCAAAATCAAAGGTTTCGAAATCACATTATCAAACAACGAACTCGTCAAACAATAAGTGGAGTTCACGAAAATAATAACGATCATAAATCACTGAAACGACGATATCAATACGTCAATATTCTGAGGTCAAACAAATCTGACGGAATTTGATTTTCACAAGTCATAGAATTGACAACGAGATATTCATAACCATGGTCAAAACAAAGGGAAAAGAACGTCACTTAACTCAATTCGAAGAAGTTCAGATTTCCAAAAAGAAACTAAAGACTCACATGAGCGATTGGTCCATCGCTGATTCAAATTTTCGGAAGTAAACCCTTACCTTAATCAAGCCTCTTGAGAGTCACAAATCCTTAAGCTCCTCCTTAGAGCTTCCAAATTTTCCAAGCCATCTTCTCCAATCTCTCTCTTTCTCTTCCTCTTCCTCTCTCTCTCTCGTACAAAGTAGAAGAAAAGAAACAAAGAACCCCAAAAAAGGCTAGAAATGAAAAATAGAACACTATTTATATAGAGGGACAAAAATTTTAAGTTTGCATTCGAATAAAACACTTTGAGTCGACTAAAACACACTTTGAGTCGACTAAAACACAAACTTTGAGTCGAATGAAATTTTTTTTATTTTTTTTTTTCATTTCACTTTTAGTCTACTAAAAACCCACTTTTAGTCGAATCAAACACTTTAAGTCGACTAAAACCCACTTTTAGTCGAATCAAACACTTTAAGTCGACTAAAACTCACTTTTAGTCGAAGCTTTCCAAAAACACTGTTCACAAAACACTGTTCAAAATCACTGTTCATATTTACTGTTCAAAATTACTGTTCAAATCTCAATCTTATAATCTAATAGGAAATAAATTCCCCAAACTTATTCCACCATTTCAAGGTTTAATCCCAATCACATATATCTTAGGCTTAGGAGTCTACATAATCTCAAACCTAAGCTCTGATACCATCTGTAACGCCCCGGATTTATTTACGGAGCGTTAATGCCAAAATACACAGAGATCATATAAAATTCCATAATTATCAGAAGACTTCAAATTGGTAAATCAGAGCATACACTAAAAACCCAAACGAAACAATATCGAAAGTCCCCCAAATGAAATCAGAAAACCTTAAAATATCATAATATCCCAAACGGTCAATCAGAGCATTCACTAATAACTCCAAGAGTACATCAATAACTGTCGTAGGGCTCAAAACTTTTATACAATCCAAAAAACTTACTCCAACACGGAGTTCAAAACAAAACCTAAACAATACCAACTTGTCCTAATTAAATACACTTAAATGTCAATACTAACTCTGAAATAAGGCAGCTAACTTTGGTCACACAGCTAGCCCTTCAAATCTGAAATCCCACCTACTAACCTCCTGAAAGCAAAAACAATAAGGGAATGAGCCAAATGCTCAGTAAGGTCGCTCAAAGGACCAATCAGTCGGAACCCAAAGATAACAGAGAAACAAAATTTCGGAAGCACCAAATTTTTTTTAACGGAACAGATAATCAAACCAGATTTCGAATGTGAAAAACGCTTCTGAATACAAAGACAGACACAAAGGTTTCCACAGACAATATTTCAAAGGCACACCAATTTCGACTGAATTGAGGTTAGACCAAATTCAATTGTCAAATTATATCAGAGTACAGAAATAGACACTAGACATGTCAGACCGAATATCATATGCCAAAATATATCAGAGTACGGAAATAGACACTAGATATGTCAGACCGAATATCATTTGCCAAAATATATCAGAGTACGGAAATAGACACTAGATATGTCAGACCGAATATCATATGCCAAAATATATCAGAGTTCGAAAATAGACAGTAGAGATGTCAGACCGAATATCATATGCCAAAATATATCAGAGTTCGGAAACAGATACTATCGAAACAGACACTAGAGAGCCATTCAGAAAGTGGTCACATACGTCACTCCTGACATATGAGGCCGGTTCAGAAAGTAAGATCGCGATCTCTAGCTCAACTCCCCTGAGCTAGCCCGCGTTTCAATCCACGTGGGTAAGTCGGAAATAAGTCACATACACTGTGACATGGCTCATAAAGTCACCAAAATAAAATCTCAAAATGACCGTTATCAAATATCGGACAAATCAAACCAAAATCAAAGGTTTCGAAATCACATTATCAAACAACGAACTCGTCAAACAATAAGTGGAGTTCACGAAAATAATAACGATCATAAATCACTGAAACGACGATATCAATACGTCAATATTCTGAGGTCAAACAAATCTGACGGAATTTGATTTTCACAAGTCATAGAATTGACAACGAGATATTCATAACCATGGTCAAAACAAAGGGAAAAGAACGTCACTTAACTCAATTCGAAGAAGTTCAGATTTCCAAAAAGAAACTAAAGACTCACATGAGCGATTGGTCCATCGCTGATTCAAATTTTCGGAAGTAAACCCTTACCTTAATCAAGCGTCTTGAGAGTCACAAATCCTTAAGCAAATCCTTAAGCTCCTCTTTAGAGCTTCCAAAATTTCCAAGCCATCTTCTCCAATCTCTCTCTTTCTCTTCCTCTTCCTCTCTCTCTCTCTCGCGTACAAAGGAGAAGAAAAGAAACAAAGAATCCCAAAAAAGGCTAGAAATGAAAATAGAACACTATTTATATAGAGGGACAAAAATTTTAAGTTTGCATTCGAATGAAACACTTTGAGTCGACTAAAACACACTTTGAGTCGACTAAAACACAAAATTTGAGTCGAATGAAATTTTTTTTTTTTCTTTTCACTTTTAGTCGACTAAAAACCCACTTTTAGTCGAATCAAACACTTTAAGTCGACTAAAACTCACTTTTAGTCGAAGCTTTCCAAAAACACTGTTCACAAAACACTGTTCAAAATCACTGTTCATATTTACTGTTCATGTGTTGCTGTTCAAAAATCACTGTTCATCGACCAAACTTTTAGTCGACTGAAATCACTCTTTTAGTCGACTAAAACTTTAAATTCGACTAAAAGTCCAGAAAACAATTTTTACACAATTTAAATACTTTTTAGTCGACCGAAAACACTTTTAGTCGACTAAAACCTTTTAAATTCGACTAAAACTTCAGAAAACTATTTTTATTTGAAGCCAAACTATTTTCCCTCGACCGAATATTTCAGAACTCAAAAACTTTATAATCAATAAGTTTTGATTCGAATGAAACCACTTTCATTCAACCGAAAATTTCAGAAACAGTCTCAATTCATTTTCTTAATGTGAACAAAAAGACCACAAACTTAATTAATCAAAAATATTAATTTCGCACAAGGAAAAGAAAATTTCGGGGTATTACACCCTCTCCCTTTAATCCTGAAACTAGCTAAAATGGGATATAAATTGCTCCAATTTCTCTTCCATCCTTTCTTCGGTTACCCAGTATTCCTCCCTATTTCCCTCTCTTCTTCTTCTTCTGACTTTCCAATATTAAGTGTTGACAAAATAAAAATCACATCATTTTCTTTATAATTATCTAATAACACCAATTAGAATTTTCGACTAACCCCCTTTAACTCTCATTAATTGCCTATTGTACCCAGCTTCACTAATCTACAACTTCCAGTTATTTAAAAATGTCGCTAATGGTTGCTACAAAAAATATCGCTTAAGCCAATCGACAGTAAATATTGCTTATAAAAATTATCGCTAAAGAAATAAAATAATTGGTTAGAAAATATGGGGTAATACAAAATCTTACTATTTGGTGAATCATTATCTAATTGGTTATTCCAATCTTATATCCTGAACTAATATACACGAACAAAGAAAATCATAAACTTTTGCTGAGTTTAGTCATTTTTATCCTCACTTCCTGTTTTTGTTAACAAAGTAAAGTAAAGAGTGTTAACAGTGTCATATCATGGCCAGCGTAATACAAATTTTAAAGTTAAATATACTTTAGTATCCCGAAAGTATCCTAAAATCTCACCTGAGAGTTCAAATATTCAATATTTACATAAAAAGATATGTAGTATCAATTTCGCAATAAGTAAGAACTTATGTCCAAATTCTTAATTTTCTAGGCAAAATTGTCTGGACAAGTTTAATTTTTTTCTCCTCTTTTTCAATTTTCCCTTCTTCTTCTTTAGAAGAAGAAACCACCGGCCGCTGCAACAGCCGCCCCCTCACCTCCTGAGGACAAGAAACGACCGGCGGTGGCAACAGCTGCACCAGCCAGCAGCAGATCCCGGTGGCGTCGGTGCCAAACGACAAAGGGAAAGCAAACCGGTAACAAAAAAAGACACAGAGACCAAATCGCAACAATCTGCAACCCCATTAAATTCACCCAAATCATCACGATTTTACCCACTGCATCATCACAGCACTGGCATCACCACAGATCGAGCCTACACCAGATCGTCATCCCACTGTCGAACCACCACCATGCCCCTGGCGAATCAACAACCAGCGAAAGATTGCCAGCGAAAGATTGCCGGCAACCACTCCATCACTTGTACTATTTCCCTAAAGGGTCCTATATATCTCCATTTTGTTAACATTGTAGCCATCTTCAGAATTTCTATTACAGCGAGAGGAGAGGTGGGATAGTACATACCAGACAATAAATTGGTAGACGTGTAGAATACCTCCAAAAATTCAGCTAGGTATGTGGCCATCTGCCATTCCTCTTGAGTTGGCAAGCCGGCTGGGAACTGGGTTAGTAGAAAATGCGTGTAGACTTCTCGGTATGCCAGAATGTGTAAAAGCATGTGGTATGTAGAGTTCCACCTGTGGACCACATCTGTAACTGCTCTCCTGCGAGACATATTATATTGAACACACAACGTTTTAAATTGTTGTGTTCTCAAACTCGAGCCATTAACATACGCTGTCATACCCCTCAGTTTGAGCAGAATATCTCCTGCAGCAGCTAAACCATCTTGAACAATTAAATTAATAATGTGACAAACACAACGAACATGAAATACTTCACCATGAAGTACAGGTTGAAGCGTCTCCTTTAAAGCTGCAACAGCAGCTTTATTATTAGAAGCATTATCAAAACTAACACTCATAATCTTATCCTTAATTTTAAATGTGTTGCATGCTTTTAATATAAGAGTAGCAATGTTCATTCCATCGTGCGGATAAGGGAAGTGCTCGAAAGCGATGATTCTCTTGTGCATAACCCAATCTGCATCAATCCAATGAGCGGTCACACAAGAATAACTAACAAAAGTATAAGGAGATTGCCAAATATCAGAAGTAAGACTAACTTTACCGTCAAATTTATCGAAATAATCGATAAGGCGTGCTTTAGCAGCCTTGTACTGTCGGAGTGCATCGGATCTAGTTGTGTTTCTAGTAACCTTTTTGTACAAAGGTTGGACGTATGTGTTCATATATCTAGAGTACTTAGGATTATCGGCAAAAGAAAAAGGTTGTTCATCATGAATAACAAATTCAGCGAGACCGTCTCTTTGCTCTCGCTGATTATAAACAAATAACTTACCGTCAAAAGATAACTGCGTTTGGGTAGGTTCGACGTGGCCTTGTCGAGGTGCACACTGAGGGTAATGCCTGTTAAGATGTCCATTACCACTACCAGTCGAAAATAATTTAAGACAGTACTTACATCGAGCTTTTCGGGTGTCGTCCACCGTAACTACGTCGAAATGATTCCAACACTCGGCTTTCTTCTTTTTCCCCTTCTGGACTTCTGGCACGTTATCGGAGGCATTGCTCGGCCCTTCTTCATCATGACCATAGTGAAAGAACTTGCCATGCTTTTAGCTGTCACTTAAGGGTTAAATAACACATATACCTAGTTTACTTGCTCATTTGTTTTATCGTCTAATTTTTTTGTTAATGTTGTCTCAACTTGTCCTCTACTCATCTACAGTTTTCTTTTGAGATCCAATCTAAAAAAAATGGCTTCAAACGGTGTGTAACATGACTTTAAATGGTTGGGGCATGAGAGTAAACCAACTTTAAAGCTTATGAGTAAAATAGATTCCATGAAACCTTACCCTAATCTAAAAGAGCAATTAAATGCTGCTCGGCTTTGATATTTTTTGAAGTTTCAAAGTCTTCTTTCGTGTATCCAAAAAATTAGGTATTAAAAGTTACGTAGTGAAAACATTTATAAAAACTATTTAAGCCCATTCATAAGACAATGACTCAAACCCGAAAGAAAAGATCGAAATAAGACAATTTGCAAAACTACTTTTCACTCGGCCATTGATTGAGTCTACTGAACAAACCTCCTTGTCATGCTATTGAAAAATCAATAAAGTTGCTCCATTATCCATTTAATTTCATTTTATCACTAAGAGACTTTATTATGCAACGGTGGCATTGTGTTCTTATCACCCAAAGCTGAAATGTCATAGTATCTAGAGTAAAGTGGAGAGGTTATTTCAGGCCCCTCTACGATTATTGTTTCCTGTAAAAAAAATATCACGAGAAAGTTTTAGTTTAACGACAAATAACTCTTAAGGTGTGTAAATAAGATGAAGAGTGTTTTACCTAAAAGTCTATCTCAAGCTCTGGATTGTTCTCCAAACCCTTGAGAGATAAGTGATTTAACCCTCAATGGTGCATCTATGAACTTCCACTTCTATCAAGCCTATAAAAACTTAATATGATGCCACCAAAAAAAAAAAGTGATTTGAGCACAAGAAAGCTTCATGGTCAAAATGTTACCATTGAATATCGAGTCAATTATAGAAATGCAATTACGGCTATTGGCTTAAGAAAAAGGGTTAGACATAATGCACAACCCTAGCCTTCGTCACCAAGAGTCTGTGTATCCAGAGAATTTTAGATTTAGCGAGAAAATATGCACATCGAAACCAATAAAACAACCCTAGAGGGGGGGGGGGGGTGAATAGAGTTTTTGAAAATTGATGGAGAATTTAAATTAAGCACAATCATAAATCTCAATCAAACCAATGAGTACTTCAATCAAGATGCTAACTACACAATCTCAAGTAATTATAGAGTAATAAGTAAAGAGATTGAGTTAGAGATACTTGACAAAAAGATTTAAATGGTTCGGCTCGAATTACCCTCAAGTCTACATCCACCTCTTCAAGGAAGTCCCTTGCAAGAGCACTAGAATCCACTAGCAACAATCTTCTTCTGGGTCAAGATCAAAACCCTTACAACACTTGGTGATATCCCCACACCAAGCACAAGCCTTGAATCCACAAAGCTCACCCAAGACTTGACAAACCCAAGCCTTGATCACAATCCTCTGACAAAGATCAAATGTGTACAAAGAAACCCTCTTGAAAGGAAATGAGTACAAATACAGCTCTAGTACAATAGAGAGATGAGGGAATTGATGATTTGAAGAATGCTCACTCTCAATCAAAGAATTGCTCACAAAGATGCTCTCTTTAATGATGTGAAATCATAAAGATGAAGAGAGAAAATTTTAATCTATGAGCCCTGATGTTTCTCTAATGAATGGAGGCTTAGAATGTGGTTTCCATGGTGTATAATGAAGCCCCAAATCATTTATATAGAGAAGATATCAAATATAGCCATTATGTGAAGATTTGACATGATTTTGGACAAAACTAGCTGTTATTTCTCACCCAACGGTCAATAAAGTCGACTGCATTGGGAATGGAGTCGACCGCATTCCCTTACTGCTCATTTCTCGATTGTCTTGCGAAACCCCCTTTCTTATATTGGGCATAACGTTTTTTAGAAAAATAGGATTGATGTGCCGTTTTTTGCGTTGGAAAGATAGTGAATTTTTTTATCAAGATATGAAAAGATTAGATATAAAAAAATTCTTGAGAAAATCTGAGTGAGCTTCAAAGTTCAGTCATTTTCAAGAAACACACTTGTATGAAAGGTTATGAACTCACATGCAATGCACAAGGTGTCCTAAGGTCTTTTTAGGTCATAGTCATCAATTCAAGCATCAAACCAAGACTAGTTACATAATAGTAAAGATCAATCATAATCGATAGTAACTTAGCCTATGCATTCTTTGTTGCTCTTTGACATTGGACTTGATGAAGCTTCGATGGCATGTCCACTATAGCTTTAAGCTTATTTGGCTTTAATCCATCTATCAAACTTCTCAAATGTGTCTTCATGAGTGTGCATGTATATACATACTAAGAATACACTAAAAGCACACCTTAGAACATAATCAATGTGTAGTTATCATCAAAACAAGATGTAAGCCTAGGTTATCCAACCAAAGGGCTAACAATCTCCCCCTTTTTGATGATGACAAAAATTGATTCTATATAAGGTAAGATGTATCATATGATAGTCAATTAAGCTCAACAATCTCACTTAAAACATTCAATCATCTCTAGTATACTCAAGATATGTCAATCTATCTCATATAACAATTAAGCTCATGGCTACCTTCCTTAGCTAAAACAATATATGCTCTTCCTCTAGTGTTTACTCAAACACACAATTATATAGCATATAGAATCAAGATTATTTCTCCCCACTTGTCATCAACAAGAAGGCAAGGGTATGTGTGTGAAGAGATAGTTATAAGCAAGATAATGGCATGAAGTGCATATAACTCATGAACTTATACGGATGACATTAAGAGTCCCTTCATGATCCAAAGAAAGATATGAAATGTAGCTCAATAATCTCTTCTACTTTATGTATATTTCAAGAGTAACAAGATAATATAAAATTCAAGCATGTAAGCTCTCCCTATCAAGTTACCATATGCATACTCCATCCTAATGTATGCTTCTCCTCAATCAATGCATGACAACAATATCCAACAAATACAACTAAATGTCTATACAGAGTCATGATCTCTTTTTGGCATTACCAAAAAGGGTGTATGTAGGAATGACATTGTGAAGTATTAAGATGAGATAATTTCAACATGGAATTTCTACAAAGCAAATGATGGTCATCAACAATCAATATTACCAATATAAGTGAAAAAGGACATACATCGTCATCTAAATCCTAAAAGTATCCAAGATTATAGTATAGAGAAGTAAACAATCAAGGACTCACAATTTAGATCATATTTCGTATGAATTCTCAACAAGCAAGTTATTTTATAAATTTGACATTTTAAGCATACTTGATAACATATAAATTTAGCACATAGCACAAAATTGAGAACATCATTAAGTTTTACCCATTTGATGAATTACCAAGGATTGTAGATCACGAGTGATCATTCTTGAAGTTCGCTTTATTTGACAAGCTTTGAGGCTCTCCTCATTTGAAATAGCATGTATAATCTTGGAATGCTTACTCCACTTTATGATTTAGCTTGTTACTCTTCCTTTTCAAATTTTTCTTGGAGCCTTCTCCTTGTTGCTATTACTTACAATCACAATTTAGGTCTAACTTTTGGTACCCACATTTTCTTGGGTCCATTGGTGTTAGTCTCAGCAACATTAAGAAACTCTTTAACTATCCACATTTTCTTTACACATTCAACATAAACAATTCTACAGCGACAATAACTAGTCGTATGCCCTTTCTTGTTGCACCAACCGAAATGTGTAAATGGTGTGCAATAGTTCTTTGGTACGAATATTCAACCTAGCTTTTTGTTGAAAAATTTTAGGAGGCAAGGCCAAGGGATCTAATCCAAGACCACCTTTGTTTAGGCCAATTCTTTGGCGTCCAAGCATGACATCCAAATTGTTTTGACCATCAACAAAATTTTCAAAACATTTTTTCAAATCACAAATCTCAAGTTTTAAATCTTCATTTTATTTTTCTAAAGCCAAAGTTTTGCAAGAGATTTGTATTGAACTATGAGTGTTAACAATTAATTAAACCAAGTCATTATTCACATGTTCCACATATAAGTGGTTGGAAATGCATTCATTCTTGGCATGCAACTCATTATTTTGCATTTTCAACTTCTCTATTTATTTATTAGCCTATTGGAATTTTTTAGACAAAAAAATATTTTTCTTAAAAAGTTTCTTGGCTTCCTCATATAGGCTATCGTAAGCATCTTCAAAACTTTCACTATCACTATCATTACCGAAAAAAGAGTTTACATCATCATTTGTCATGAAGCACACATTTGTTTATTCATTCTTCTTATTGTCTTCATCGCTTGATTCGAAGTAACTCTATGTTGTAGTAGGTTCGTCATTCATTACTTTTTCCTTCTCCTTATTCTCTTTCTTAGAGAGTTGTCTTCTTTTAACTATTTCCCGTACATCTCTTCTTTCCTTCTTCTCCTTTTTGTATATGGGACAATCAATCTTCATATGTCCCGGCTTATGGCATTTGTAGCAAAGCTTCTCTTCGTTGCTAGCATTTTGTTGTCTTCTCCCACTATTCCTTCTAAAACTAAAAAACTCCTTGAAGTTCTTTACAATCATTGCAACATCCCCTTCATCACTTGACTCATTGTTTGAAGATGAAGCTTTAAGAGCAATTGATGTAGGCTTCTTTTTGACGTCCTTTTCATCAAAAGATTTGAGTTGCATTCCGTACGTCATTAGTGAGCACATCAATTCGTCAAGATGAAAGATGTTAAGATTCTTCGATTCTTAGATAGCGGTGATTTTTGCATCCCAAGCTCTTGGTAAGGACCTAATCACCTTTCTTACGAGATCACCATTAGTGAATTCCTTGCCCAATTGCTTCAAAGGGTTCACAATGTTATTGAAACGAGTATTCATGTCCATAACGGATTCATTTGGAAGTATTTAGAATAACTCATAATCTCTAAACAATAAGATCATTTTGGAATCTCTAAGAAGTGAAGTTTCTTCATGCATAACTTGTAGAGTATCCCAAATACTCTTAGCGGAATCACACATAATGACTCTATTGAACTCATTAGTGTCTAAAGCACAAATAAGACAATTTTTCACTCTAGCATTCATACAAATCATTTTCTTATCATGATCACTATACTCCGATTTGGATTTATTAGGCTCATTAACTTTGTCAACCACCTTCGTCGGAATAAATGGGTCATTCTCAACAATATCTCACATCTCATAGTCTTGAGACTCTAAGTAGATTTTTATCTTAACTTTTCACACACTATAATTGGTCCTATTAAACAATGGAGGCCTAGTGGTAGAACTACCCTCCATTCCCCCAACGTAAGCCTTGATCGATTAACTCTCTTGGTGTTACCCAATATATCAAAATTCGAGGCTCTGATACCACTTGAAAGCAATAAAACAACTCTGGGGGGGGGGGGGGAGGGGGGATGAATTAATAGGGTTTTTGAAAATTAATGAGGAATTTAAATTAAGCACAATCATAAATCTCAATCAAACCAATGAATACTTCAATCAAGATGCTAACTACACAATCTCAAGAAATTATAGAGCAGATATTGAGTTAAAGATACTTGACAAGGAGATTTAAATGGTTCGATTTGAATTACCCTCAAGCCTACATCAACCTCTTCAAGGAAGTCCATTGCAAGAGCATTAGAATCCACTAGCAACAATCTTTTTCCGGGTCAAAATCAAAACCCTTACAACACTTGGTGATATCCCCACACCAATCACAAGCCTTGAATCCACAAAGCTCACCCAAGACTTGACAAACTCAAGCTTTGATCACAATCCTCTTACAAAGATCAAATGTATACAAAGAAACACTCTTGAAAGGAAATGAGTACAAATGAAACTCTAGTACAATAGAGAGATGAGAGAATTGATGATTTGAAGAATGCTCACTCTCAATCAAAGAATTTCTCACAAAGATGATCTCTTTAATGATGTAAAATCATAAATATGAAGAGAGAAAAGTTTAATATATGAGCATTGATGTTTCTCTAATGAATGGAGGCTTTGAATGTGGTTTCCATGGTATATAATGAAGCCCCAAATCATTTATATAGAGAAGATATCAAATATAGCCGTTATGGGAAGATTTGACATGATTTTGGGCAAAACTAGCTGTTATTTCTCACCCAACGGTCAATAAAGTAAACTGTATTAGGAATGGAGTGGACTGCATTCTCTTATTGCCAATTTCTCGACTGTCTCGCGAAACCCCCTTTCTTATATTGGGCATAACTTTCTTTAGAAAAAATCGGATTTATGTGCTGTTTTTTGCGTTGGAAAGCTAACTTTTGACATTGGACTTGATGAAGTTTCGATAGCATGTCCACTATAGCTTTAAGCTTATTTGGCTTTAATCCATCTATCCAACTTCTCAAATGTGTCTTCATGAGTGTGCATGTATATACGTACTAAGAATACACTCAAAGCACACATTAGAACATAATCAATGTGTAGTTATCATCAAAACAAGAGGTAAGCTTAGGTTATCCAACCATAGGGCTAACACACACGTTTAAAATTGTCTTATCCAAATATTTATATTTGGTTGTGCCCATTCTCGAGGCTTAGGAGATTTCATTTGTAACAATACGTGATTAAAGTTCCACTTCTCAACAAGCACATAAAGGATTACGATACATGAGTAAAGTTCCACTTCAAACACAAAAAAGAAAGTTGTGCAACGACAAAATACCTTGACTTGTAATATGTGTTTAGACAAAAAAAGAAATAACAAATAAAAACGTTTCCACTCCACCTATACAACCTACACACACCAGACAACCAATTTACGTTTCCAATTACGATATTATATATCACGTTGACTTCATTGCATTTGCACTTCAACTCCAATATGTATACTTATATATTTTTATAAGCTTCTTGCATATTAATTAGGTAAATGTGTAGTAATACATAAATTTACTAATTTGCCCTTATGAAAGAAGGGAAAATGTCATCATTGTTACCAACCTGCATCACTTAATATATTTCCCATCAGCTTGATGCAATTCCATTATGCATATGTATACACTTCACTGGACTAGTACGATGCACGTACGATGCACGTGACATTAAGACGTGACAAAATAAGATTATATTATAAGAAAGTCATAACCCTATATATTTTTTAGAATATGACAATCAATTTTCTATGGTTCATATATACATGTTAATTCAATTGAATTCAAAATTTTGTAAGTTCAAATTGAGATTCATATGCATAAGTTACTCCAAAAATATTATGAATCCATCTGAAGAATGATATCTTTTAACTACTTTTATCTCGCACAACTTTTATAAAACGCAAAATATGTAAGTCAATTTGATGTTACTGATAGTCTATATCCTATCATGGTCTTACTCGCAATTCTTTTGAAGTAAAAACAATTACTTTAGAAAAAAGGAGTAGTTAAACCGCCTGATCTTTTCATAGCCGAAAGTCTTTGTATTGTACTACAATTTTAAATCGATGCATTTATTCTAAACTTAAAAGTATAAAGTTTAATGATCAATAAATTAATAATTTTTTTATGTCAACATCCATATAGCCGTGATTTTTTGACTTTAGCTTTCAATCATTCTTTACTATTTATATCTACTATAGTATATATAACCTCGTGAACACATAGTTGTAGTGAATGCATCACAATCATCCTTTGTCACCTTAATTCATTAAATATTTTTTATATTTAATTTGAGAAAAAAATGTTACTATAAGATTAATATATAACACATTTACTTTTTAGGAAAAAGCTGCAATAAAAGTTTTGTAACTTCTAACCCAAAAACATAATAAATGCATATCTATTTGCAAATACACGATCACTTTCTACAATTAAGATTGTTATTAGGATTTCTTTGTTAAAAGAAAAAAGGATTATGCGTTGCAGACTAAACAACAACTATGCTTCTAATCATATTATTATAATCTTTTGTCGCCTAGAGTCCTTTAGTGGTATTTATTAACTGCTCTTTTTACTTGTTATCGTTAAGTGATGAATCCTTTAGTCCTTTGCTGATAAAGTAGTAATGCAATATGTCGTTACAGGAAGATGCAACATTAAAAGATAAAACAAGTAAATAGAAAAAACCAAATTCTTATATTGTTGAATCCAATTTAATTTGTTCTCTTTCATTTTTGGTAACATTAAAAGTGGTATAGAAAAATTTTGTTATATTCTAAAGTTAAATTTTCGATTGCAAACATGTACAACTGCACATTCTGTTGTGGATGAAATCCGAAACTTGATTCGTGAATAGACCTGCACAACAAAGAAACAACACTGGTGACTCACCAGAAGGATTTTCCGCGGGAAATCTCCGATGCTTAAGTCAGAGTAAACTCAAGATAGATTTAGGGTAAACTCTAATCGGAAGTCACTTACCCCCATCACATTTCTTTCCTCCTTTTATATGGCCCTCTACCTCGTGGGTAGTTATTTGGGTAGTTATTTCCCATTAATTTGGGAGGTTATTTCCACTAATGGGCAGTTAATACTACTAAGTGGGGAGTTATTACCATAATGGTGGGCGGTTAAGGCTTTCCATTTCCCCATTAGTGGTTTTGACAGTTTCGGTGCCACAAGATGGTGACACGTGGCACCATCTCGTGGGTAGTATTTTTCTTCTACATCACTTGCCCCCCATTCCATGTTCCCTGGAGGAGAATATGGAATCATTACTCTTGGGTTTTTTGAAAGATCTTCCACTCAGCAGTTCTAATAGCTAGGATTCCTTCGTTTTACTTGGTCAGGCCGAGGAAGGAAATCATGGGGGTTGCTGAGTACACACTACTAAGAGCTCATCTCTACGGCTCGGTCGAGCAGAAATGTTGCTCTGTGGTCTATTTGGCTTAACTGAGTGGAGGCATTATAAGATTTTTGTCTGCTCGGCTTGGCCGAATAGAGGCGGGTGAGGTACTCGTCTGCTCGGCTTGGCCGAGGTGCATACCAAGGTGCTCGTCTACTCGGCCAAGCCGAGAAAAGGCATACCAAGGTGCTTGTCTACTCGGCCTAGCCGAGTAGAGGCATGTGAGGTGTTCGTCTACTCAGCCAAGCCAAGCAGAGGCATACCAAGGTGCTCGTCTACTCGGCCTAGCCGAGCAGATGCATACCAAGGTGCTCGTCTACTAGGCAAGAGTAGAGGTGTGTGGCCCCATGCACTCGTCTGCTCGGTAGAGGCTAGGACCAAAGTAGCTCGTTTACTCGGCTAGAGTAGAGGCGTGTGGTCCAATGCGCTCGTCTGCTCGGTAGAGGCTAGGACCAAAGTAGCTCATCTATTCGGCTACGTTGTAGTCACCGTCATGGGGTAAACATGTAATTTTTCCCCCCAGTCATTTTACTGGATCTTGCCAGGTGTTCAGGAGAATCTAACCATCGTGAGATCTCATCTGTTGAAAGTGTCTCTTTTTTCTATATAAGGGGTAAAATCTTTTACCCTTTTCACAACTTTCTCATTTCTTTAAGTGGTGTTGAGAGAGAGAGAGAGAGAGGCGATTTGGAGGCTTCATTCAAAGGAGAATTCTAAAGAGTTCGAAGGTTCTTCTTTTTTAAGTAAGCCTCAAACTTGTTTTCAACTTTTCTTTTGAAATCTCTTGTTTTGATCTAAAATTATGTCCAACGAGGATGAAGAATGTGTTTCTGAGCCTATTGATGATGTACAAGGTGTTAGGATAGAGCCCACCTTTGATCCTTTATTTTTAAAAACCGGAGTTCCCTTGGTTCCTTTCCAAGAATCAAGAGGAGTTCCCGCTAAGAAAGTCTTAAGGGAAAGTGCTCAGTCTCCTAAGCCTTTTGATGTGCATACACTTAGAAGCAAGTTGAGTAGTTATGACCTGAAACTTCTACGTGAGCGCTGTGAAATTCTGCTGATTATAAAACTTAGGCTCCCTGATGAGAATGAATCAGCCAATATGACTACACTCGACGAGATTGGTGTTTATTGGGACATGTTCATCAATGGTTTTATAGTTCCCCTTCATCCTTTCTTTATCAGAGTTTTGAAAGTTTATGGGCTTATGCCCGACCAATTTTCTGCTCACGCATGGCGCTTTATGAGTTTCTTCATCTACCAATGCCATAAACTAGGTTTAAATCCTAGGGTTAGAGTATTCATATGGTTTTTACTATCTGCACGATAACTAAGCAGGTAGGTTGGTATTTTTTAAGTAGACGTCCAAAGGCCGAAGCCAACCTATTTCCGCACCCTCCATCATCCAATCACCATTGGAAGGAAAGAATTTTTTTTTGTTAAATTGCCTAAGTCTCAAAGGAGCGAAGTCAATAATGTATGGCTCCCTGAGTGCGAGACTAGAGCCTATAATAAATTAAAAGAAATGGACTTGTCAGAGACTGACCTCGAGCACATTGGGAAGTTTAAGAGGGCTGAGCCTTTAGAATCCATATATCCTTTGAGTAATGCTCAGCTCCGCGAGTGTGGCATCATCTTCTCCCCTGAGCCTCAAGATTTTGTTGACGAGGAAGATGAAGAGGAAGATGAAGAGGAAGAGGAAGAAGGCGAAAATGATCCTGGTAAAGCTCTTACCAAACCTTGAGTTTGTCTAATCGTGAATAGTAATCTTACTTTTGTTTTGCATGCAGAAAACATGTCGTCACGAGCGCAAGGAGATTCGCCGCTATTCAATGCCCAAGGAGTTTTGGGAGACATAATCCCTTACGAGCTGGCTTCAATACATGGGGTTGAGGATGAGGAGATGCATGATTTGGACTTTGGTGCATTGGTTTCTGGGTCTCAGCCAAAGGTGACGGAGACTCAAACCGAAAACTTTGTTTTGGGCTTGAGTCCCGTGGATAAGTCTAAAGAGACCTCAAAGAAGCGGAAAGTCTCGAGCAGGGCTGGGAGTAGAGCCACATCATCCTCTGTTCATCCTGATACCCCGCATCGCCCTGCATAGGGAGTATCTATTGATGAGTCAGTGTTCAAGTCTCCTCGCACGACATGGGATTGGTCCAGCCACGCAATCATTCCCATGGATAGGAAGACATTGTCTGGCTATGGCGTCATAGAGACAGCCAATGGGATGGTTCAGCTAATGTCGCAGGTTCATTTTTTCTCTCTTCTTTCTTTTGAAAGTTTTGTTGTTTGATCTTAACTCTTTGGTGTATATGCTATGGTGCAGGTGCAGATCGGCGTCGAGAAGCTAATTGATACAGACAAAGTGTTGGACGAGGAGTAGAAGAAAGTAATGATAGAGAACAACTTTCGCAGGGAGGCTGAGAAGAAAGTTGAAGACTTGAGTAAGAAAGTAGAGCATTTGGAACTGTCTAACACTGGGTTGACTGCAAAGAATGCTGAACTATCAGCTCACATTGGTGATTTGGAAGCCGAGAAGTCCTTGGTGGCTTTTCAGGCTGTGTAACTATTCAAGAGATCCAAGGTTTTCATGGATCAACGTCTCCGTGACTCCAAAGGGGCACTTGTGCATGGTTATAATGAATGCAAGAACGATGTCTCCAAAGATCATCCTGAACTTGACATGAACATCTATGAGCACAAGTTCACCCGAGAAGTTGCTTTAGAAGCCGAGCGTCGGTCCGAAGAAGCCGAACGTAAGAAAGCTGCTAGTTCCCGCACGCTTACTAGTCCTTCTGTGATCCGCAGTTTAGGTGCTTCGAGGTCAGCATCTATGGCTGTTTCAAGGCCGCAACTACCTCTGGCTGAAGGTCGCTCTCAAGAGATGGTGTTACCAACAGATGTTGCTGAGCATAATGATTAGACTAGGATTGCCTTGTCTACTAGATTTAGCCTTTTTAGCATCTTTTGAAATTTCTTTTGCTGCCTTGGGGCTTCAATGTGTAAACTCTTAAATTTTAATGCAATCAAGGTTCGAATTTTGCGTTTGTGCATTCTTGCTTGCAAACCATTCTTATTCATAGTAAAGATATAGTACATCCGTGGCCATATGGCGCTAAGTAAAGAATACAAAGAAAACTAGGCTGTGACGAGCTGTAGTCTTACAAAAGTGACCTACGCATGAGTAAGATCTAGTATGCGACCAAGTGTGGAGTGCGTATGGCCCCCCTAGTCTTGCTCATGCATAGTAGCGCCTTAAATTTGTGGCATTCCATGTACGAGGAATTTCTTTGCCGTCCATATCTTCCAAGTGATAAGCTCCTGGGCCTCCCAGCTTTATAACTTTATATGGGCCTTCCCAGTTTGGCGCTAGTTTTCCAATGGCGTCTCGTGGTACGGATGCTTCAATGCGGCGCAAGACTAAGTCGCCCACTCGGAAGATTCGAGGACGTACTCGCTGATCGTAAAACTTGGAGACTCGATGTTGATAAGTTGTGAGGCGCATCGCTGCTTGTTCTCGCCGCTCATCGAGGAGATCAAGATTTGCACGAAGGGCCTCTTCATTCTGGACTGGGTCATACGTTGTTAGACGAAGAGAAGGTAATCCAATTTCAACGGAAAATAATGCCACTGTGCCAAACGATAAACTAAAATGTGTCTCGCGGGTAGAGGTCCATGAGGTGGTATTGTAAGCCCAAAGGATTTTAGGCAACTCGTCTACCCATAGCCCTTTTGCGCCATCAAGCTTCTTCTTTATCCCTTGCAGAAATGTGCAATTTGTTACTTCAGTCTGTCCATTGGTTTATGTGTGCGCTACAGAGGTGAAACGTTGTTCAATGGATAAGTTTGCGCAGAAGGTTCGAAAGGTTGAATTATCGAACTGTTTTCCATTGTCCGTGATTAGCACACGCGGAATTCTAAAGCAACAAATAACCGCTTGCCAGAAAAATTCTTCGCATTTCCTTTCAGTGATCAAAGCTAGGGCTTCGGCCTTTACCCATTTAGTGAAGTAATCAATGGCTACAATCACAAATTTGCTTTGAGTAGTGGCTGGGGGGAAGGGGCCCAGGATGTCCATCCCCCACATCGCAAAGGGTATGGGGCTGCTTAATGTTGACAAAGGGCTTGGTGCTTGCCTAGGAATGGAGGAGAAACGCTGGTAGGCATCGCATTTCTTCGTATAACTTATAGCATCTTGCTGCATAGTAGGCCAGTAATAGCCTTGCCGAAGAACTTTGTGTGCCAACGCGCGTTCTCCCAGGTGCTGACCACAGATGCCTTCATGAACTTCTCGTAATGCGTAATCTGCTTCAGTGGGGGTAAGGCAACGCAGATAAGGTAGTGTAAACGAGCGTTTATATAACACATCTTCTACCACAGCATATCGGGCCGAGCGTAGGATGACACTCTTGGCCTGCTTCCGGTCGACAGGCAATATGCCGTTCTGAAGGTAGGCCTTGATGGGATCAATCCATGACGGCTCATGCTCAGTCTGCATAACTTCCTTTGTCATAATGCTTGGCTCATGCAAAAGCTCGAGATGAATCGTTCGACTAAACCCCGACGGGTCAAGAGACGCTAAGCGCGAAAGTGCGTCAGTCGATGTGTTGTCTGCTCGGCTGACTTGAGTGATGTTGAAGTATACAAAAGTCTCTGCGGCCTTTTGACTTTTTGGAGGTATTCAGCCATCTTCGCACCTCGTGCCTCATACTCCCCAGAAAACTGCTTGACGACTAACTGTGAATCACTATGGGCATGAAGCGCTTCTGCTCGCATAGCCTTTCCAAGGTGCATCCCAACAATAAGAGCTTCGTATTCGGCTTCATTGTTTGAAGTGAGGAAGTCGAAGCGTAAGGCATATTCCACTACGAGGTTTTCAGGGCCGTGAAGGATTAAGCCAGCTCCACTTCCGCTTGCATTGGAAGAACCATCCACATGGAGGGTCCAGGTAAAAGGCCGCTCTTTATGGGGTAACTGCTCCTCGTCTTCAATGGGCAAAGTACACTCAACAATGAAGTCAGCCAGGGCCTGTCCTTTGATAGAAGGGGGAAGCTTATAGCGGATATCGAACTCCCCGAGTTCAATGGACCACGGGACTAGTCGTCCCGAGATGTCGGGCTTGTGGAGTACTCGCCGTAGTGGTTTGTCCGTGAGCACCGTTATGGAGTGAGATCGAAAGTAAGGTCGAAGTTTTCGAGCTGCGACCAAGAGAGCAAATGCAAGCTTTTCTGTATCTGGATAACGTAACTCATCACCTTGTAGTACTTTGCTCATTTAGTAAATGGGGAGTTTCTTGCCGTCTTATTCGCGAACAAGCACTGCACTTACAGCCGAGTCTGCTATGGCCAAGTACAAAAAGAGCTCATCCCCAACAAGTGGTTTGGAGAGGATTGTTGGGGAGGAGCAGGGGTGCTGACAAATAATTTTTCAACGCTTCAAAGGAAGCTTGGCACTTGGTGGTCCACTCAAAGTCTTTTATGTTTTTCAAAGCTTTGAAGAAAGGCAAACATCTCTCTGTAGACTTGGAAAGGAATCTGCTAAGTGCCGCTATCCATCCAGTTAGTATCTGCACCTCTTTCACTCTCTTTGGGGCGGTCATGTCGTGTATAGCCTTGATTTTTTCAGGATTGGCCTCTATACCTCTGTACGAGACCATAAAACCTAGGAACTTGCCCGATGAGACCCTGAATGCACATTTGGCTGGATTGAGCCGCATCTTATATTCGCGCAAAAGGTTGAAGCATTCTTCGAGATCGGCAATGTGATCTGCCACACAAAGGCTTTTGACTAGCATGTCGTCAACATAAACTTCCATAGTTTTCCATAGCAAAGGCTTAAAGATCTTATCGACGAGCCGTTGGTAGGTAGCACCTGCGTTCTTTAAGCCGAAAGGCATGACTTTGTAGCAAAAGAGGCATTCGTTGGTGATGAAGGCCATTTTTTCTACATCGTCATCGTGCATGCGAATTTGATTATAGCCGGAGAAGGCATCCATGAAGCTACGCAACTCATGCCCCAAGGTTGCATCTATCAATGTGTCGATACGGGGCAGAGGATAGTTGTCTTTGGGGCAAGCTTTGTTCAAATCAGTATAGTCAATGCATATTCTCCACTTGCTCATCCCAGCCTTTGGAACCATGACCACATTAGCCACCCACTCTGGATAGTCGATTTCAGTAATGAAGCCTGCTTCTAAGAGCTTGTCAACTTCTTTCTTGATGATCGCTTGCCGCTCCGGCGTGAAGGATCACTTTTTCTGCTTCACCGGTTTACAGGGTCATTATGGATGGATCTATTCCTGGCATATCTACCATGCTCCATGCGAATACATCCTCAATAGAGCGAAGGAAGGATACTAGTTGGTCGCGAAGAACTGGTTCCAGCGTGGAACCTATCTTTAACTGGCGATTCTCGTCTTCTCCTAGTGTTATGGAGACAAGTTCTTCTACCGACTCAGCTCGCCTGAAAGTATGCTCATCTTGCTGGTCTTCAATGTCGAGCGCCTCCTTCATGAAGCCATGTAACACTTGCGTGCTATAGCTTGATCTCCCTTCACTACTCCTATCTCATTAGGAGTTGGGAATTTCATACATAGGTGAAACGTCGAGGCCACAACTTACAATTTGTTGAGGCCCGCTCGCCCTAATATTCCATTATAGGCTGACTTGACTTTGACTACCAGGAAGTCGATTGATTGAGTAGCTTAAAACGGGTACGTCCCAACAACCACAGTGAGGGGAATTACTCAACTGGTGCAGATGCTCCCGTGAAGCCGTACAATGGCGAGGAGACTGACCGGATTCGATCTCCTGATATCTGCATTTGAGAGAAAGCTTCTTCAAAGAGAATATCTATAGAGCTTCATGTGTCCACCAAGATGGGTTTAATGACATATGCATCTATTTGGAGGGAGATAACCAGAGCATCATCATGCGGTGTAATGACTTCTTCAAGATCTGTATCATTGAAGCTTATGGTGGTGGGGGCCCTGGGGCACTTAGCTGGTCCTTGCGTCAAGTTGACTTTCGTGCGTAAGCCTTTCAAGCTGATTTTGAGGTTCCCCCAGCACTTAGGCCTCCAGAGATTGTGTTTATTACCAGGGGTTCCTTGGGAACCGACTCCTCGTGCCTTCTTTGACTTCCTCCTCGCCGACCTCCCTGGCGCTCATTTGCCTTGAAAAATTGCTTGAGGTGCCCTTCGTAATAAGGTTCTCGATTTCTCGCTGAAGAACTTTGCATTCTTCAGTCTTGTCGCCATGATCTTTATGGAAATGGCAGTAGAGCTGGGCGTCCCTTTTATCGGCGGGCATCCTCATCGGTTTAGGCCACTTTAAGATGTTTTGGCTTTTGATCTGGTTGAGAATATGTTCCCGAGATGTGGTAAGAGGGGTGAAGTGTTTAGAAAGGGTTGCTCGTGAGCGTTTAGGCTCTTCGGGCATCCTCCCCTCCGGACGATCACGCCTCTTCTGACCAGAAGTTCCCTCATCTTGGGTGGTCATCGAATCCTTTTCAGCTCGAAGATACTTTTCTACTCGGTCAAGTAGATCGGTCATATTCTCCGGGGATATTTTATTCAGCGAGAAACGTAATGGTGTCCCTGGTCTCACACCTCTTGCCATTGCAGCAAAAGTCACCCCTGGATCTAGGTTGTCAATGAGGAGTTTCTCGGTATTGAAACAGGCCTAGTAGGATTTCAAGGACTCCTTGGGACCTTGTACGATACGAAAAAGAGCCGAGGAGTTCTTCCTCTGTATTCGACTTGTTAAGAAATTGTTGCGGAAGGATTCCGCCAACTGAGCCCAACAGGATATGGAGTGAGGTGTAAGGTGTGAGGTGTTGGAACCACGCATGTGCGGCTCCCTTAAGTGTTATTGGGAACGCTCGGCACATGATCTGATCAGGGACCAGATGCAGGTTCATTCCTGAGGTAAAGCGAGCCAAATGTTCCATCGGGTCCCCTATGCTGTCATATGATTCGCACGGAGGCATCTTGAAGTTCGGAGGAGTTGGGAAGAGATCGATTTCCTCTGTGAATGGTCGTCCAACTATAATTGGAGCATTGGAGTAGTGCTCCGCTCGATTACCGCCAGTATTGGCGTAAGTGTTTCTGGTAGAGTGAGCCTCATAATTGTTCTCTTCATGCCTCATAGATCTCGGATTTCGCCTTTCGTCATCGGATTCCTCATCCGTCGTTTGTGTCACGTGTCGGTTGTGGCTTGTTCGTTCTGGCGTCTTAGAAGTGCCTGGAGGCCTGTGTGGTTCTGACTGCGGAGGCGGATTCTCTATAGCAGCTTGAAACTTTTCAATGGATTGTTGCATTGCACGAATAACGGCCGTCAGGTCTGTTTGGTTATCCATGGATGGTGGAGTAGTGTTGATCACACCCGTCGCGGTGACACTTGTAGTAGGAGGTTCAGATACGTCAATAGTTTGAAGTGGACGTAAGACTGTGTTTGCGGATGGAAGAGTAAATATCACTGCTGGTGGCATCACTGCTACAGATGCCGGTGCAGTCGCTGCGGGCGTCGGTATTACTGTAGGGATCAAGGGTGCCGTAACTATGGTGGTTCACGCCACATTAGTGGTTATTGCCGCGCTCACGACTTTTTTACAGCGGTTGGGCGGTTAAGATGCGGATACCCCCCGAGCTGAGTCACGTATCAGTACTGAAGATGACCCCAGTGGAGGAGCTCCACCTTGCTGAACCTATGAATTAGGATTTTGAGACATGGCCTATTCATGAATCTCGGGTCCCACGGATGGCGCCAAAATATTGTGGATGAAATCCGGAACTTGATTCGTGAATAGACCTGCACAACAAAGAAACAACACTGGTGACTCGCCGGAAGGATTTTCGGCGGGAACTCTCCGATGCTTAAGTCAGAGTAAACTCAAGATAGATTTAGTGTAAACTCTAATTGGAAGTCACTTACCCCCATCACCTTTTTTTCCTCCTTTTATATGGCCCTCTACCTTGTGGGTAGTTATTTCCCATTAATTTGGGAGGTTATTTCCACTAATGGGCAGTTAATACTACTAAGTGAGGAGTTATTACCATAATGGTGGACGGTTAAGGTTTTCCACTTCCCCATTAGTGGTTTTGACAGTTTTGGTGCCACAAGATGGTGACACGTGGCACCATCTCATGGGTAGTATTTTTCTTCTTCATCACAGTCATATAGTATCTAGTTAGAAATTATCTAAATAGATAATGGTAGTATACATAAAGATGAATTAGAAGTAAAATCATAATGACTTACTCCAACCAAAAGCATACCGAGTTATATTGTACTTGTGAAGTATTCATCAACATGCTTTGGGGGATACCTATATAAAGAAAATGATAGCATCTCCATTAACCTTTATTTTTAAGATTCAAATTTTAGAGAAGCGAAAGAGTTAGAATCACCCTTAGTTAGAAGGTTGTGTCGACAGTTAATTAGTAAATAATGTGAAAAATGAGTAATTTCTAGATCTTATTACGGCATAATATTTCACAACATAATTTTCAATCATAGTCACATCTATTAATAAATAGGAAAATGGTGAGAGTACTCCGTAACAATTAAAGTAAGAAAAGGTAAGTTAAATTGATCAATGTTTTGACGTTTGCGTTGGAGAATAACTAATATTTGCATAGTCAACCCTATATAAATAAAACATAGAGACACACATATGTAATTGGACACAAATATAATATTCAGTCTTAAAACCAACAATAGGAAAGTTGAGGGAAATGATTAATCATGTCTAGTTTTAATCTTTTTGGTTTGTTGAATCATATTAGCAATTTCATTGCCTAGTTAAAAGGCTGAACCAATTATCCGTAAGACAACATAACAGTAAAATTCATCTACTTTAAAGAAGATTGTTACAATCTAATGGTCATTTGAAAAAAGTTAATTATTCTACTTATGCCATAAGATGTTATCATCAAGGTATTGCATGTCCTAATTTATATAAAACATCAAGTTGTGGATGACAATTAATATATATACTTTTTATTATTGTTAAATTTTATGAAAAATGAGAGAGACATCTATGCATTAATTGTAATATTTATTAGTAGTGAAATAAATAGAATTGTGAGAATAATTTAGATTCAAAGCATGTTAATAATGTTTGAATGGTAAAGAAGTGATTTTTAAATATAACAAGGATATTGTGGTCCAAAGAATGATTTTCAAGGATCCACACTTTTATATGTAGTATAGATATAGATATATATGGAACATAAAAAGTTAGCAAAGTTAGCAAATTTACAAATTACTAATTTGTCTTTATGGCAACCAGGAAACTATTTTTCCATGAGCTTAAGAAGCTAATTTATTTTCCTTTTTTCTTTTTCCCATCTTTCCTAAGTGTAAATATATCAAAATTAAACCAAAAGTCAGTGGTATTAAAAGAAGTTACGAATGAAGTCGTGAGCATAAGTTACTTGGGGGTTACTGTTGAAGGCTTTCAAGAAGCATCCGAAAAGGTGACTTACCTGTAGCCTAATTCCGCATCATTGCAAGTGGGAGGCAGCAATATATGTCATATGGGAAAGCAAACACGGACCTTTTTGACACTCTTCTCCAAGAAAGTGATTATTGTAACGATTAATGGCACATCCAGACACCTGATGTTGTCAGCCACTCTCGAGAGAGTCGGCTCCAGTTGACTTTCTTATTGTAATCTTTGTGCTTTTATTTTTGTTTGTATCGATTTTATTTGGTGTTGTTTATAATCTATAGGCTTTCGCATGTTATTTTAAGTTAAGCTGAAGTGTAGGATATGTTCTACTTCAGTTTAATTGTAATTTGTATCCGGTCTATAAGTTAGTTATTAATTTCCTTTTATACACAGAGTCACGGAAATGTCGTGACCTTTTCAGCTATTTGGCAAACTCTTGTACTCGCTACAAAAATGCTTTATTATCAATGTTATTTTCATCTTTATAAAAATAAAAATAAAAAGGGAACACGAGTGGGATCGAGGAAGATAGAGCGTCTAGTTTAAATATATTTTTTTATTGAATCTATTTTTCATTTGTGTGGGAGCCTTGATCAAATGGATTTGGGGTGATATTACGCACGAGGAAGGCATATATTGATGTTATACACAAGCAACATGTGATATAACCGCTATGACAGTGACGTGTCATTATTGGTCGCTAAGATTGCACAGTTCAGTAAATGACCAAGTGCGCCATTGCTTTCGGCTGTATCACTTTTATTTATCCCCTCCACCTCTCCCACCTCGGAAAAGGGCTGTATCACTTTTATTTATCCCCTCCACCTCTCCCACCCCGGAAAAGGAGATAACTACGCGCTTACTTTTACTCATTTTTAGATATACACCTTTCTTTACTACTTGTAAGTTAATTAGTGCGTTTCATAGCGTGAACGTTATGGTAGATTGTGACTGTAAGTGGATTGATGGTCACTGAACACATTGTACACTGTTAATGCATTTATCGCATTATTACGGTGTATAACCTCTTCCTTTTTCTTTCGCCTTCTTATTCACAAAGCACTTCGCCAACTATTACAGGAAAGAGGCAATGAAGATCCTGAGAACCCAGCAGCCCAGAGATTCCCACATGGCCATCTTGCTTAATGGTACATTTCTCTATGTTGACATTATGAATTTGGGTCCTTTTTGTACCGTACATATTGATAAAAATTAGTATTTTTTTTATAGAAATCAAAACGGATTTATGAGATGTATTGAGAGTACTGTACGACACCATTTTGAGAATTTTCTGTCCATTTGTTGTTGATTTTACTGCAGGATTGTTCGCGGCTAGTTTTGTGACGTTGTTTAGTGTGTCCTCAATCCTCGCACACATGTTCACCCCCAGAGCAGTTGCAGCATACGCGGAGACCGTCTACCCTATTTTCAGGTACTCTTTCTTCATATTTTTCTCTCCACACTGCTGCAAATGACGCAAAACTTTACGTATTTACTCTTAAGCATGACACCGAGCAGTGGTTTGCGTTGCTAAGCTTGCACCTATTTAATATAGTAAACTTATGCAAGAGGTGTGTATGTGCAGCATGTTTGCATTGCTAAGCTTGCACTTATTTATGTATGGCTGCAATCTCTTCATGTGGGAGGCCACGGGGATAAACTGCAACTTGATAATCGAATTCCAGCCTGCTACCGCTATCAAGTACAAAGACGCCTTCCTCATCTGTACCTGCTTGATGACTACAGTAGTTAGTGCCATGGTTATTCACCTTTTGTTACTTTCCGGAAGTTCTTTATCACATGACATTGATGCTATCTCGGGAGTTCTAATATTTGTGGTTAGTAGTTGAATCACCTTCTTGGTAGTTACAGACAACATCCATATTGTAGACGTCTATACGATTTGAGATGCATCAAGTAACTAAATCACATAAACATTTGTGATGTTGAACATCTCAAATTTTCTTTTCAGTGTTCCTTGACCCTGCTCATATGTCCATTGAACATCTTTTATCGCTCAACACGCTATTGCTTCATTGGAGTGATACGCAACATAGTCTGCTCTCCATTCTATAAGGTACTTCATTGCAACATTTATTTACCGTTCTGATTTAGTAACTAAAGATACTTTTGCATTGAAATACCATGTGTCAGGTTTTGATGGTGGACGTATTTATGGCTGACCAACTTACGAGTCAGGTAATTAAGCATTTCCTTTTACGACTACGGATAACTTTTAGGAGTCTCAATCACGTGAATCGTGACTAATCGCAGCCAAAAACTTGAAAATAGCCTTCATTGATCATGAGTCTGCACTTGAGCGCCTCACTTTATAAGAGAGTAGACTTAGTTAAAGCCTGATTTTCAACACAAAAGCATGTTTACGATAAGGAGAAATCCACTAGATATAAAAAAGTTAATCTCACTCTCCACTTACAGTCAATGTGGGACTTAGCCTTAACTGGTCTTGTCAGCGACAACGACGAGGTAGAAAATCACCACCCAATTTCTCCGAGGCTACAAAATAATCTTGATTGTATCAGACTTATCCTCCCGATCTGGTAGAAACTTAAGCTACCTTCAAAAGTTATATCTGTTGCATTGTTTCTTCATAGTGTCCATTTTCTAAAGCTTGATTATTTGTGATTAAGTTTCTTATAAAGTGACAATATCTGTTTCTACCTACAGATTCCATTGTTGCGGTACCTTGAATCCTCGGCCTGCTACTTTTACTCGGGGAGCTTCGGAACACACCGGTATGAAACCTGCAATTCTGGAAAGCTATATAGGGAGCTTGCCTATGTCATCTCCTTTGCACCATACTATTGGCGTGCCATGCAGGTAGTATCAGTTGAACATCTTTGCAATATAATAATCTCTTTTGTCCCTCAATTAATTCAGAGACTGTTTCACAAAATCAACAGTCATGTTTGCATCGTACTTGTCAACAAGAATGAATTGAGAATGAACGTTACATCATCTGTGCACTAACTATTAAGGGCGAGGAGGAAACCTAATTATGCGTATGTGCAATCTATATACAAAACGTAATCCCTTAATTAGGGACGTAGGAAAACAATACATTTGAAACCACGTTTACTCATCCGGAAGAGTAATCTGCCTTTATTCACAAATTCCATGAAATACTATCCTTTCTTTCCAATCTATTAGGGTGAGTACTAATAAGGATATTGTTTTCTGATGTAACTACTAGTGTGCAAGAAGATGGTTTGATGAGTGTGACCCGAATCACTTGGCAAATTTGGGGAAGTACGTTTCTGCATTGGTCGCAGCCGGAGCAAGGATTACATATGCCAGGCAGCCAACAACTTTCTGGATGATTATAGTGTTGGTGACTTCATTGGTGGCCACAGTATATCAACTGTACTGGGATTTTGTTAAGGACTGGGGACTTCTTAACCCAAGGTCCAAAAACCCGTGGCTTAGAGATAATTTAATCTTGAAGAAGAAAAGCATCTATTACATGTCCATCGTGAGTGCTATCTTTCTCCCTTTTTCTCTAAAGGATGAGTTTGCATTTCATTATTTGTGCGTTCATTATCTTGAGAACTTTTTTGAATTAAAATACATTTTCTCATTCAGGCCTTGAACTTTTTCCTAAGAGTTGCTTGGGTGGAGACTGTGCTAGGATTCAAAGATGTTGGAGTGTTTGAGTTGCGACTGCTGGAATTTTTTCTCGCTTCATTGGAGGTCATCCGACGAGGTCATTGGAATTTCTACAGGTACTTTTGCTTTCATATATTAATACTCCTTGTCTAAAGTTCATGTGTTAACCAATCCAAGCTTTGGTTGATCATTAGTTTCCAATTTAGGTCTGCAGACTTGTCGATCGCATGCTTGTGTCGAATATGTTTGTGAAAGTATAAGTGAAAAATATATTCTTGCTGATTAAGAAGTACCATGGCTGTTCTATGTGCATTATCATACTAAGCATGTTTGGCTTGCTAATTCTTTAAACAATGGAAGTTAAAATTCCAAAGGGTATTAGGGAAAGTAATAAGTTGAATTAATCTCTTTATCTCGAATACACAAATTTAACAACTTAATTCTCTTTATGTGTTCCTTGTTTCACAAAATGCACAAAGGTTAACAACTTTTGCAATTATGTCATGCGTAATCAACAGGTTGGAGAACGAACATTCCGAACAATGTTGGCAAGTATAGCGCTGTTGAAGCAGTTCCGTTGCCATTCCGCGAGACAGATTCTGATGGCCGAGACCACGGCACATGAATATCTTGCAGGTTTGGGTGGGGGAAGATCAGACTGCTATGATATATAGAAATCTCTTGTATACTTCACATTCTTAACGTATCACACAAATTCAGCCAAGGATAGTGCAGCTTAAATCTTGGCTAAGCTCTAGGATCTTGACAGCCCAGAATCATGACCTCCATGATCTATTACCTTTCCTCTTGTACAAGCTTAAGTTTTGGGCTTAGTTCTAGCATTGTCATATGTATAGCTTAATTTTAGGCCTTACTTTTGTTCTTTGGTGTATATAAATACAGCTACATGTAAATGACAAAGATATATCCCAGAAATCAATACCATTTTAACATGGTATCAGAGCCTACAAAACTAGCCATTCTTCTCTGACCCAAACAATCAATCTCTCTCAGACATTTCAACAAACACCTACCATACTATCTAATTTCCTTATACAACCTGCTAATTCGTAGAAGCCACAAACCCATCTAATCTCCTTCATGGCTTCTTAAAAAAACCCATCAATTGCTGATCCAACCTCCCCATATCATCTTCACAACTCTGATCAACCAGGTACACCACTAGTTACCCAACTGCTCAATGGTGACAATTATCCTACGTGGAGTCGAGCTGTGATTATAGCCCTCGAAGCAAAAAATAAGCTTGGTTTCATTGACAAAACCATCAAAAAACCCGTTGCCGACTCTGCTGAATTCTCCTCTTGGTCACGCTGCAACTCTATGGTCACTTCTTGGCTTATTCACTCCACAATTCCTGCTATTGCCAATAGCATTCTTTGGACAACTATTGCTAGTGACGTATGGGTTGATCTTCATGATCGATTTTCTAAAAAAAAATGCTCCCCGCATCTTTGAGATACGGCGAGCCATCTCCAACAATGCGCAAAATACAGATTCAGTTTCTACATATTATACCACCCTCAAGGCCTACAATGACGAACTCTTTTCGTATCGAACACCACCCACTTGCACATGTGGTGCCATGAAAACCCACACTGATTTTCTTGAGAGCGATGCTCTCATGAATTTTTTACAAGGACTTAATGAGTCATATGCCTCTGTACGAAGTCAAATTCTACTGATGGATCCCCTTCCATCCATGGCAAAAGCCTATTCCTTGATCTTACAAGAAGAGAGACAACGCTCACTTCACGATTCTCGACAAATTTTACCTTCTCCAGCAGCGATGGCTACAACTCACAAGCCACCAAATTCTTCTTCTCGTCCAACTGCTCGGCAAGACAACAGTAACCGTCCTCGCTACCACTGTAACTACTGCGACATGGATGGTCATTCAGATAGTCGCTGCTTCAAACAACATGGCTATCCCCCTCGGACTAATGATAATGGCTCAAACCGTGGTAGCCGATCCCATTGTCAATCAGTAACTCGTGGTCCTACACGACAAGCATCTCGCGGTTCAGCTCCTATTTTTGGGAATCCCTCTCAGTCTAATGCTGTGGCATATGACGAACCCACATCAAGCGTTAATGCTCCATCACTCACTGCTGATCAAATCCAGCAACTTCTGATGTTTCTCCCTACTGGTAATCCACATCCATTAGCTAATGTTGCAGGTACATCATTTTCCTTCTCTACCTCATCTACTCACCCATTATGGATTATCGATACTGGAGCCACTGATCATATGGTTTCAGATATCACATTTTTTTCCTCTCGTACACCATCATCTTCATTTATTCGTTTACCTAATGGGTCTCATGTTCCTGTCACTGGAATTGGGGTTAATTTTACGGTACACCCTATACTTTGGGGTCAGTTGCATCCAGCACCCCATGGTTCTAAAATTGGCACCCAGCACCAATTGACGGTCAAAATGGTCTTTGACCAGACGTCTGTTAATTTTTTAAGGGCAAAATCGTCTTTTTACCGGTTATATCCACCTTTCTTCCACATCAGCTCCAAATGGCACCAATAATTTGCATCAGGCCCTCCACGTCATTTCCTCACCCATTTTTCTCTCGTTGACTATCATCTTCCCAACCCCATCGCCGCCGACCACCCATGACCACCCACGACCACCCACAACCTTCAATCCCGAAAGCCACGGCAACCCTTCCAATTGAATCGCGGCCACCAACGCCGACCGGCACACCGTCCAATATAATCGCGCACAACCGCCGACTTTGGATGATTGCTGCCTCAGCCGAAAATTTCTCACCCACTACCTGTGAATTTCTCATCGAAAGTTTGCCGTAGAGTTTCACCACCGCGGTGCCACAAAAAAGAAGAAGAGTATAGACAGGAGTGGTGCCGCCAGATCCACAATCACCAGTTGACCCACCACCGCCGGTGAACAACCCAATACCAATTTTTCTGTAATTCCAACAACCAAATTAAGAAGTATTTTTGATTGGAACAACCACGACGATTAACGTAGCGCCAATCGGTGCCATCACCACCGCGACTGGCAATAGTGCCAGTCGGCGCATCACCACCACTACTGCTCGACGTTTGCAACGAGACTACAACGGTCGCACCACAACCACTTCACACACCGCTGGTGGTAGAACTTATTGAACATCATCACCATCATTTTGTCCGGGTGAATGCCACACAACCTCTGTTTTCCTGTCCGAATATGTGCTGCCACCATCACCAGAGCTCTAGCCTTCAACTTTGGGTTTCAATGTTGCCGAGGGAGCCACCACGATGTCGCAGATGAGCAAGCAAAAGTGAGCAATAACCACGAAGTCAGAATCCATGGCAACGGCTTGCGAGAGAGAAGATGGGGCTGTTGGAGGGAAAGACCATTTGGGGATCGATGGGATCAAGAGTGTTATGTTAAAGGTCATGGGATGGGTTTGGGGAAGATGGGAATTAGGGATTTTGACCGGTTCATATGGAAAAAGAATTAACAGGCAAAAAGACGCATTTGCCCCTGCAAAACTAACGGACGTCAGGTCAACAGCCGTCATCTGGTGTTGAAAACCAAGATTTTCAAAATTTTGGTGCCGGGTGCCAAAATTAGAACCATGAGGTGCTGGGTGCAACTGACCCCTAAGTATAGGGTGTAGCGTAAAATTAACCCCTGGAATTGGTAGTGTCCCTTTATTCCCCAACCTCACTCTTCCTGATGTTCTACATGTTCCTTCATTCCACTTCAATTTGTTGTCTATTAGTAAATTAACCGCTCAATCTCCTTACATTGTCACTTTTTTTCATGACTCTTGTACTTTTCAGGACCCACAGACGAAGATGATTTTGGCAACGGGTAAACGGCGCGGTGGTCTTTACTTCTTGGACTTATCTCCATCTATGGCATCTACAACGCTTCCTGGCTCACACTTCGATCTATGGCATTGGCGTTTTGGTCATCCCGTTTTTTCTCTCTCCCCCAAACTCACAGCATTAGATAGTACTATTTCCATTTCAAATAAATGTACTTGCACTGTATGCCCAGTTGCCAAACAAACTCGATTACCTTTTCCAACTAGTACGATTCGTACAAAGTTCTGTTTTGAGTTAATTCATATTGACATTTGGGGCCCTTACCGCACAGCCTCTTTATCTGGTGCACATTATTTTCTCACTATTGTTGATGATTTTTCTCGTAGCACATGGGTTTATTTATTGAACCATAAAACTGAAGCCAATAGTCTAATCCGTTATTTTTTCACTATGGCCAAAACCCAATTTGACGCTTCCATTTGCCAAGTTCGCTCAGATAATGCTCGTGAATTTTTTAACAAAGATACTTATCAATTCTTCCATTCTTTAGTTGTCAATCAACAATCTAGTTGTGTTTATACTCCTCAACAAAATGGTGTTGTGGAGCGTAAACATCGTCACCTCCTAAACATTGCTCGAGCATTACGATTCCAAGCTAACTTACCATTACAATTTTGGGGAGAATGTGTCCTTACTGCAGCCTACCTTATAAATCGTCTACCATCTCCTATCCTAAAATATAAAACCCCTCATGAAATTCTTTTCCAAAAACAACCTAATGTATCACATCTTAAAGTTTTTGGTTGTCTTTGTTTTGCTCGTAACACTAATATTTCCACAAATTTGACAAATGTGCTTCTCCTGCCATTTTTGTGGGATATCCCTATGGTCAAAAAGGTTTTAAAGTCTATGACTTATTCACCAAGACCATTTATGTTACGCGTGACATTGTCTTTCATGAGACCATTTTTCCTTACCATATCCATCATTCTCCCACCCTCTCTTCTTCTTCCGTTTTTCCTTTACCTCCAGCTGAAACAGAGTCACCTTCTCCCAGACCCACCTCTCCTATTCTTAACCAACTACCTGTTACACCTTCTTCTCTTTCCCCACCTAGTGATACACATTCCAGTCCTATGTCTCCTGCTCCTAATGACCCTGTTATATCCATTGGTAGACCTCTTCGAACTCATAAACCACCAAGTTATCTCAAAGATTACCATGTGTCTATTGCCCGTTCTAATTCATCTTCGTCTACTAGACAAGGTACATGTCATCCTCTTGCTTTTTCCTTGAGCTATCATCGTTTTTCTTTACCTCATAAAGCTTTTCTTACTGCCTTAACTGTTACTAATGAGCCAACTAGTTTCCACCAGGCCATGAAATTTCAGGAATGGCGAGATGCAATGCAATCCGAAATTGTTGCCTTGACCAAAAACAATACTTGGTCACTTGTTCCTCTACCTCCTGGTAAGACAGCCATTGGGTCTAAATGGGTTTTCAAGATTAAACGTCGAGCTGATGGATCTATTGAACGCTACAAGGCTCGTCTTGTTGCTAAAGGCTACACACAAATTGAGGGAATTGATTACCATGACACCTTTGCACCTGTTGCCAAACATGTCACTATTCGTGTTCTTCTCACTATTGCTGTTGCACGTCATTGGCCAATTCATCAGTTGGATGTCCATAATGCTTTCTTACATGGAGACCTTGCTGAAGATGTATACATGACTCCACCACCTGGTTATCGTCTCAAAGGGGACCATCTTGTTTGCAAGCTCCAAAAGTCCCTCTACGGTCTCAAACAGGCTCCTCGCAATTGGTTTTCTAAATTTTCTAATGCTCTCCTGAGCCTTGGCTTCATCCAGTCAAAAGCTGACTACTCTTTATTTATTCTTCGTCAACAAGGTGCTTTAGTTTTTATTCTTGTTTACGTTGATGACATTCTTATAACAGGTTCAAATGTCACTTTACTTCAATCTATCAAAGCTCGTCTCTGCGGCCAATTTCATACAAAGGACTTAGGTTCTTTGAAATATTTCTTGGGCATCGAAGTTGCACGCTCATCTCGTGGTCTATATCTCTGTCAACGCAAGTATGCCCTCGACATCCTTGATGACTGTGGCCTCACTGGTGCTCGCCCATCCGAGTTTCCCATGGAACAAAACTTAAAACTTTCAAATTCAACAGGAGCCATACTCTCTGATCCATCTCCGTATAGAAGACTGGTTGGTCGCCTAATCTACCTTACTGTCACTCGTCCTGATATTGTTCACACTGTCAATATATTAAGTCAGTTCATGCATCAACCTCGGCAACCTCATCTTGATGCTGCCCATCGTTTAATACACTATTTGAAGGGTTCTCCCGGCCAAGGCATTTTTCTTCATAGCCAGTCTGATCTTGCATTAAAAGCCTTTTGTGACTCTGACTGGGCAAGCTGCCCCATGACTCGACGTTCCACAACAGGATATTACATTTTCCTTGGTTCGAGTCCCATTTCTTGGAAGACAAAGAAGCAAACAACTGTTTCACGATCATCTGCTGAAGCTGAATATCGTTCTATAGCTGTTGCAACATGTGAACTTACATGGCTTTCATTTCTCTTACGAGATCTTGGCATGCCTTTGACAACTCCAGTACCCCTTTATTGTGATAATCAAGCTGCTCTACACATTGCTGCCAACCCTGTTTTTCATGAACGTACTAAACATATTGAGATCGATTGCCATGTCGTTCGTGAAAAATTGCTCAAGGGTTTGATCCGCACCATTAAAATTTCTTCTCATGATCAACTTGCTGATTTGTTTACAAAGTCTCTTGGTCGTGATCAATTTCAGTATTTAAAATCCAAGTTGGGCATTTGTGATCTTCATGCTCCAACTTGAGAGGGAGTCTTAACGTATCACACAAATTCAGCCAAGGATAGTGCAGCTTAAATCTTGGCTAAGCTCTAGGATCTTGACAGCCCAGAATCATGACCTCCATGATCTATTACCTTTCCTCTTGTACAAGCTTAAGTTTTGGGCTTAGTTCTAGCATTGTCATAATTATAGCTTAATTTTAGGCCTTACTTTTGTTCTTTTGCCTACTTTCAGTGCCACGGTTACGGGAGCATCACAAAATGGAAGAAAGGTGGATCGCTCTCTCAACTTTTTCATTTTTAATATTTATAAATGTCGAAAACAAAATACTAGTCAGAGACCAAAGTTACTAACTTGTGGTACTTAATCTTCTTTACATGTTTCTTGAGCTGCCAGTAATTAACGAAGGCATCCTTCCATTCTGGAATAAGCTGCGCTTCCAGCTCTTTTGAGAACTTCACCATGCTGGGAGAAGTTTGAAAGAAGAGTTTAGAGGTACGAGAGTTATGAAGAGGGGTTTATATATAGTTGAAGGGCGAGGTATATAAAAAGAAAGAGGCATGTGATAGCAAGTTTTAAAATAGTAGAAAATCCAAAATGATTGCTTCGCAAAGCTTTTTCTCGATGGCTAATGAAAATTTTGGATGGTCGTGGATTGATGAACCAGATCATAGATAAATTTTATATTAAACGTTTAAAGCTCTAGTCAATTCAAACGATTCTGGATGGTTGAGGCCAATGATCCGTGATATCAAAGAATTTTTCATATAAATAGTATTTTTTTCCCTGATGACAAGATTTTAAAAAAATAAATTTTCATGTCATTTTGGAATGCGACATTGTGTGTCCTAAAACTCGAAGTCGCGATCATTAAAGCTAGAACATGCCTACTTTCAGTGCTGCGGTTACTGGAGCATCACAAAATGGAAGAAAGGTGGATCGCTCTCTCTATTTTTTTTTTTTCGTATTTATAAATGTCGAAAGCAAAATATTAATCGAGACCAAAGTATTAACTTCTGGTACATGTATCTGCCTCCTTAACAAGCTCAGTAGCTTGTATCCCATAACAGACATGATATCTCTGGTGAGAGTCCTGCAGTAAGAGTCTCGTTTTGTCGCTAAAATTGTTATTAAAAATATTTATTAAAAATAGAGTTCAAATGATAAAAAATGAAATTCAAATGTTACTTCCCAAACTCTTGTTTCCTTGTTTTATTTAGATTGCCTTCTCTTTTATATCTTTAATATCATTTTTCTCAACACTCCTTTGGACTATCAGCAACTATAAATTGTGCTTGTTATTTCCGGTTTTCCCTCATCCTTTTAATAAGGGACAAATGTTAGTGGACATAGCCTTTACCACTAAGGTTGTAATTTAAAAAAACAAATGAAGTATGGAGTTATAATGTTGGGCATTTCATCTGTCTCTTCAAAGTTGTTTTTAAAGCAACATGACTCTTTGTCATTTCAACGCACGTTAAAAAATAACTTTTGTAAAGGAATTGTTAATTTTTTTGCACGTAGGGCTGTAAATGAACTGAGCTATTCACGAACGGCTCATGGTTCGTTCTCCTTAGAACTCGTTTGTGTTCGTTCGTATAATATACAAACAGAACATGAACAAGTTTTTAGAGCTCGTTTATTAAACGAGCCGAACATGAACACTCTAAAATATTCGCGAATGTGTTCACGAATAACTTGTTTCAATAATAAATTAATTATAATATATTTTAAATATACCATTTACATAAATCATATATATTAAAGTTTAAACTTATAGGCCATAGAATCAATTAGCCCAAAACTAACTTCAAGCCCATTTAAACACAGCCCATGTGATATATATAATAAAGCCCAAGTCCATTCCTAATTGTTAACCCATTTAAAAACCTTAACAAGAAAACCGTAACTTAGATTTCGCTCAATCAGCCGCCCCTCTCCACCTTTCTGCCTCTTTCTCTCTCTCTCGGCACACCCACGTTTCTAGCTCTCTCTCTCTCTCTTCTCTCTCTCTCTCGCGTCACACACGGATACATACCAGAGACCTCTCACCATCTCTCACCCTCACATACACGCACGCACACATTACATATTGACGGCGGAGTAATGACAACTTTCGATCTTACGCCAGAGCCATCAAAAACATCATATCTGGAATCCGGCATCCTCTTCGTTCAAATGTTCGTCAAGATTCATCTCCAAATCCACTCAATATTATCAAATTCGTCGAAGGAGGGTCTCAATCTGTGAGTCGTTTGTAGCACGGTGGTCGAAATTGGTAGTTCAGATTTGTAATTGCGATTCCATCTTGACTTCTTGAACGGAATTTGAAGCTTGAACTCGGTTCGCATGGTTAAACGAACGAGCCGAGTAGAGCCTGAGTTCTGTGGTGACGAACTCGAGCCGAGTTCAAACATCAAGATTTCTGCTCTTAACGAACACGAGCCGAGCCCAAACATGTATGAAAATATACGAACCGAGTTCGAACACGCCCTTGTTCGGCTCGAACTCGGTTCCTACACACCCATATTTGCACGTAGCTCCAAATGCTTCCGTTGGGAGTTGGCTATTACTTTTTCTTCTTTTACCAAAGCAATTGCAAATGAGGTAATAGCAATAGCAGTTGTAGCTCGTTCAGTCCTTTTTTCCACGTCCGTCTATTTTTAGCCGTTAGTGTGCCCCACGACGGGGGTATTTTTGTCTTTTCTCCTTGCATTTCAGCCTCCACCACCGTCCAAGCTGCTGTTGCTGCAGTCAACCGCCATCCAAATCGATGGTGATGCCAACCACCACCATCAAAATTATTGTTTATGCAGAATGTGATAAGATCTGTGAAGGATTACTCTCAATCGGTGTTCATTGCTTATGAGAAAGGGGTGATAGGTGGTGAAGCTCATTCGCATTTAGTGGTTGACAAGAATAGGTGGCGGGACTTGAGCGTTTGGGTGTTTGGCGATTGATTGGATGTGTGGTGGCGCTTGGGGATCACGGTGGCCGGCGGTGTGGGTTGTAATGGGGCCGTATGCATCACCATCAAAGAGACGCGGCGGCTTTATGCTTGGTGGTGGGACTTGAGCGACGGCGGTAGTGGGTGGGCAGATCCATGGAGGCCGCGTCATAGGTGGTTGACTGGTGGCGTTGGTGGCCCTCGGCCGTGCTGGATCGTCGTGACTGTGAAGGGCAGTAGTTACCGGCGGTGTGTGTTTGCGTGTCTGCTGGGGTGTGTGTGAGTGAGAGTTTTGTGTGTGTGTGTGTGTGTGTTGTGTAATGACATTTAGAAATGGGGGGACTGTGTTCAATTCGTGGTTGATAATGGCGGAAAGGCGATGGTGGCGCGGCGGAAGGATAGCGACAACGGCGACGGTGGAAGGATGGCGGCGGTTGTGATGAGATAGAAGAATGATTTAGGGTTTAAGTTATATTAATATCAAATGATGGTGTTACCCTTAATAAAAAAATCTTAAGTTTTGTAAGGAAGGGCATTTTTTTCACGAGTCTGAAATTTAAGGAAAAAGACAAAATGCCCCCGTTGTTGGCACACTAACGGCTGAATATAGACGGACGTGAGAAAAAGGACTGAACGGGATAAAATTAAAAACTACAAGTGTGGCATAAGACTACACATAGAGGCCTACTATGAAATAAGAGAGGGGAGATTTGAATATTGGGCTTGTCAAAAAACATGAAAAATATTTTAGATTAAAGGGACACACACACATAGAGAGAGAGAGAGAGAGAGAGTGTGTCTTCGACAACATATTATTTCTCTCCTAGCCTCTAACTGCCTCCATCCACCACCATAAACCCCCGGATAACGCCTCAACTGCCTCCCTCCACCAAACCAAAACATCGCACATTGCCTTCAACCACCTCCCTCCAATCACTATTATTTGGACGTTTCCTAATTTTGCAAGTGTGCGCATATCAGAATTTTTATGTGTGTTATTTGGTTGCCGATCGATGATTCGAATATTGCATGAAGCATAACCTCACAGAATACTGACCTCACAGCATAATGGCAGCCTCTGAGGGATTTCGATCTCGTTGATGCCTTAGAGGCGTAGGAGTCTACGGCTGCAGAAACCAACATAAAAGGAGTAAAATGCAACCCTAACTGTCACAAATTGTTTTTTTGATGAAACACAAATTAAGCTTTTACCGGTCAGTACAGTTAGATGTATCATCCAGTATGTAGTGCACCGACCAGTACAGTTTTTCATAGCATTTTACTTTAAAGCCTTTTTTGCATAAGAAAACGCCCACGTGCCATAAAAATTCACGTGAATAGAATAAACATCGGCCTAAAATTGAAACTAAGCAGACTATACTCCGAATCTCCAACTTGAGTTAAGACTAACACTAATAAACAGACTAACTAGATTGAAAATAGAAAGAAAAATGGAAATAAACCCTCATCTATACTAGCTAAATTGGATCGAACTTGACTGGATTGAGCTAAACTAGACACAACTCGACTAGAATATATAAGGAAATATTATATTCGGTACCGTGAGTTTTTGGTTTAATACACTCCCTACCCCCCATATTCATAAAATTACACTAACCTCAGTTGACATTGAGGTCCGTGTATCACAAACCCCTATCTCGTTTTCTTGACATCAAATGTTGTTGTTAAATTTGATGGAAACCCAAAATACCTCTCAAGTAATCCCTAAAATCAAACCGAAACCAAGGGTTCCGTTACCCCCTACACATGGTCACCACTGGCTAACCTTCTACCACATGCGCTCCATACACACATGGGCAGCACACGTAGCCACACACGCGCGCTCTCCATACACACATGGGCAACTCACGTAGCCACACACATGCACCCACACACCACCTTCCATACTGGTGCTCCCACAATGCCCAAACACACCCATAATCACATACACACACACACGGTGGTTCTTGCAGAAAATTCATGCTCATGCATATTAGAAATTCTTTTTTTTTTTTTTGGTCAAAGTCCATTGTATTTATTCCTTCAGAAGAATTACATCAGATCACTTTACAAGCCAAATCTAGACATCATCTTGCTATATACATGCTAAATCAAAACTCACTAATCACTAAACTAAGATTTATACATGAAAATTCTATCAGGTATATATCCCCCAATCTACACAAATTTGCTTGTTCCCAACAGTAGGTGGTACATTAGTCCAGCTACATACTCTCCATTTTATCCATTGTTGAACCACCTGACAGCATCCTTCTTGGCTTGCTTGCATCTGCTAAAAAACTCTTGCATTCCTTTCCTGCCAGATTTCATAGATAATTGCAGTTATGGAGAGCCTGCACATCTTTGCCTTAAAAACTCTTCCCTCTAATATGTTGGGCTGCATGCTCAATGAATTGTTCCCAATTTTTTAAGGGTACCATCACTTCTAGCTTGTTAAGGATTACACTCTATACTCCTCTAGCATATGAGCATTAAATAAATAGACGTTCCTTGGTCTCCTGCTGAGCACCACATAAATCACATTTATCATCCTGTAGCATATTCCACTGCTTCAGTTTATCTTTTGTTCTCAGTCCATTCTTACATAACATCCATATTATCATAGAGCATCTAGGCACTACAAGAAATTTGCCATTTAGCGACAAACACTTTCTCGACGAACATCAGTTCGTCAACAAAGACTGATAAATGTCGACGAATACACAGTTCGTCGAGAATAGTATTATATTTATTGACAAGTTCAATTATTCGTCAACAAAACAAAATTTTTGTTGACGAACTACAAGTTTCATCGCAAGGTATTCAATGCACAGTGGCGCGGGAGTGAAAATCAATTTTGGCGGGGGGTTGGAAGTAATTTTAACCATCAACGACGAATTTACTTCGTCAAGAAAGGCCAAAAAAAAAATTAAGACATGCAATATGTGTAATTTCGCGCCTCCTTTGTCTCTGTCTCTCTCCATTTCTCTGTCTTCGTCTCTTTGTAACTCTCACTCCCTCACTCTCTTCTCTGTATCTCTTACTTGCTGTCTTCATGGTTGTCGGTATCTCATTTCTCTCTGTCTCTCTCTCCACATCTCTGTCACCATTTCTCTGTATCTCATAGTCTCTTCTCGATCGGTTCTGTGTATCTCTTACTCGCTAAGGGCAGACATTTCTACACCAAAATCGTCATAGTTTGGGGCAACGAAAGGAAGATTAAAGTTACTTTCTTGGTAAGTTCAGCTTATATCCCCACTCTTATCATTTTCATCATTTCAATCTCACAATTTCGCTGAAAATTGAACAAGCTCTGTGGTGCCATCATAGCTAGGATTCCCACGATGTTTGATGTTTTAGGGAAAATCATCACGAGCAACTTAGAATCTTAAATCTTTTCAGTTTGATGTTTTAGGGAAAATCAAAAACTAAAGAATCTCTGAAGCACCAGAAGGTAATTCTTTCTTTGAAACTCTGTGTGGATATTTAACCTTGGCTCTAAATCTTACTAACCCTGAAATACACATCGTTACAGGGTACCTTATATGAAGACAGATGACAACATGATTTCAATTTCAAGTTGAACAGGTAGATTTTGCTGTATTTTTTATACATACTTGCTGGATTATGCATGCCTTCCTTTATGTAAACATTCACTTTACCATATTGAACTCAGTAAATTAAGAGTTGTACTCGATTAATTAGTTGACTTCTAGAAAGCATTGGCTAGCTGGGATTGTAACTCTCACAATCGGGAGTTACTTTCTAGTCTTTTTCCAGAAAAAAATTAAGGCCTCATTTGGTAACATTTTGGTCCCCTTGATTCAAAGGCCTTTAAAAGTGTTGTAATGTTGCATGCCTTTAGTATGCTCACTTATTGTAGACATGTACAATGTTGGTATTCAGGTACCCTCGTGTGCAATTGACATGACAAAGTTAAAAAAAATGGAGAACAATAATGAGCAAGGTGTATTCATAATACTATCTTAAAGACAGTGATTTTCGCTTACATCGTAACCCTGAAACAGTAGGCTTGTTGCTAAAAAAATTGACTCTAGGATACAATGCCTGACTCTAATTCTCTATCTTAAGTCTGCGTACTAAGAGAAAGAAGAACCAAATTAGAACTCTGATGTTTGCCAACCAAATTAGAAATCTGTTGTTTTTTTATAAAAGCAAAAAAATTTAATAGAAAGAATATGATGAAGTATCGATGTATTAGAAGCAGGTTAGAAGTTGGAATTTATGTAGAACCCAAATGGCTGCTGCCTATGAAGAAATGTGTCTCATGAAGAGAGTTTCCAAGAGGCACCAATATCAGTGTGTTTCTATGCTTTTTAAAAGAATTACATCAACAATGCTTAAGATTGTAACACTGTTAATGGTAGCTCCCAATTACAGCACAACTGCTTATTGGTTTGAGTTGCTACAGATTTTGGCCAGCTCAAGATTCTGTAGAACATCCATTTCTATATTTTTGCAATAATTTCAGAGCTCCTTTGTTGATTGCCACTGAAAATTCTCTGATTTCTCTTTTTACAAATGTTGTAAGCTGTAACAGCCAATGCTAGTTTACTCAATCAGGTATGTAGCTTCCTACATAGCTGATTCCATATATCCTTTGCCATAGTGCATTCCATAAAGAGGCGCTCAATTGTTTCACTAGTCTCAGAGCATACACTGCAATGATCTTCAGTCATCACATTCCAGGCTTTAAGTTTGTCCTTGGTCCTTAATTTCCTTTTGCATAGAAGCCATAGTATAAAGGCACATTTTGGTATGTGTCCAGAAAACCATACCATTTTCCACCATTTCACTGCAGGGCTTTTGGTTCTTAATGCATTCCAAGCTGAATTAATGCTGAACTTGCCATTAGGGTTAGTCAACCATTTTGTGTAATCTTCACTTCCACCCACAATATGATATGCTGAGAGCTGGTTGTTCAACAGTCTTAAGCTTGAAGATCGTGTAGGAATGTTTCATCCCCCTTGTTCCTCTGCTTCATTCACTTTCAGATTCAAAGCACTAGCAGCATCATACACAATTATGATGCCATATTGTTGTACAAGAGGGCCATGAAGTAGCCAATTATCTAACCAAATCCAAGTTTGACAATATGTTTTGCCTTATCAGTCCTCTGTAGTGGTACTTCATGGCAATATGTTTTGTCTTATCAGTCCTCTGTCCTTTTTTTTATTCTGAATTCATTTTGTACATCCTCCAAAGTACCTACTAGTGCAGGACCTTTAACATTTGTTTCATTCTCAGTTATATTTTTAGAATTCCCCAAACTCTTTCCTGAGAATTTTATCTTCCCTGTCACCATGAGGTTGAGCATAAGTTTTATTTGCTTCCTGCCATAGCCTGATTACTTGTGATCTGGCCTGTGGCAAATGCCATTGATTATTGTCTTGAATATCTCAGCAAATGCTTTTGGTTTATAGACCATCTAGCACAGTTTCAATGGATAGTTTCCATCCCTCATCTAGTCATATCTAAATTGTTGCAATGCTTGAAAAGTAAAAATAGAAAAAACTTGATCTAAAAAGATTCTACACTATCACTAATTAGGGTTCATGTTGCATTGGTGATACTGTCTTAATATCTGGGAATAATATGTGGTTTTTAGTTTGTTCAGGTTTATAAAAATTATCAAAAGCATAGGGCTTCTGACTCTCTCCAGAATTGCACTTCTTTGAAGCAAAACTATAAACGGTATGCTTTCTTTCACCCTCTTTCTCTATTCCTTACTAGATTTCCTTATTAGGGATGGTGAGATTGTCTTTTGTATTTATGAGAGACCTTGTGCATTTTGATATGTGTCTGATCTTATTGATTGTGCGTGACATGAAAATGATAGAAAGATATAGGTCATTTAACTTATTGGTCATGACATGAAACTGGTTTGCTTTTTGAAATGTCTTAGTTCTTCCCTGTACTTCGCTTTTCTCTTATTTTATGGTGAAATTGTGATAGGGTGTTGAAGATGGATAGGACTTGGATGTCAGTGAATTTTAGATATTGTGAAGAGTACAAGCTTGGAGTAAACCAGTTTATGCAGTTTGCTGTGTCTAATATGGGTAGTAATGCTATGCTAGCGTGTCCTTGTCGCAAATGCTTGAACGTTAATAGATTATATCCATCAGTGGTTAGGGAACATCTTTTTGATAATGTGATTCAGCAGAGTTACACACATTGGGTATATCACGGGGAAAGGTATGATAATAGATCATATAGGACCTCTGATAATAATGATAATGAGAATGGGAATGGCGATAATGAAGACATCAGGGACAATGGTCAACAAGAAGGTGATAGGATAGATGAGCTGATTAATAATGTATGCAGGGGAAACTTTATTGAAACAGAACCTCAAGAAGGAACTGAACCAAGGGATGAAAGTGAAAGTAATACATACAACTTAAATGAAGATGAAGCAGGAAAGTTCTATAAACTCTTAAGGGAAGCACAATGTGAGCTATATCCTGGCTGCACCTCTTTTACAACATTATCCTTTATCATTCACATGCTTCACTTAAAGGTTTTACACAAATGGAGCCAGAAATCAGTTACCATGATGCTAGGGTTATTGAGTGCGGCTTTTCCCAATTGCAAAAAGCTTCCTAAGTCTTATTATGAGGCTAAAAACATGTTGAGGGGACTAGGATTGTCATATACAAGGATCTACACGTGCAAATATGATTGTGTTCTATTTTGGAAGGATAATGCTGACAAAGATAAGTGCCCAAAATGTGGGGAATCTAGATGGCAAGCTGACAATGGTAAGGGCAAGAAATTTCCCCATAAAATTCTTCGCCATTTTCCAATTAAACCTAGGCTCCAAAGATTCTACATGTCTAAGGAAACAGCTGCTAACATGAACTGGCATAAAGATAAACGGCTAGATGATGGGAAAGTCTTAAGGCACCCGGCCGATGGAATAACATGGAAGGAATTTGACAAAGAGCATGAGTTGTTCGCACAAGAGGCTCAAAATATTAGGCTTGGACTAGCAACTGATGGTTTTAATCCATTTGGTAACATGAGTACATCTTATAGCATGTGGCCGGTAATTGTGATACCACACAATCTGCCCCCTTGGATGCTCATGAAGGAGCAATACATGATGATGTCGTTACTTATTCCTGGTCCTAAGGCGCCAGGGAAAGACTTTGATGTCTACATGCAGCCACTTATAGATGAGTTAAAAGAGCTTTGGGAATACAGGCTCCCAACATATGATGCTTCTACTAAAGAGTATTTTCAGATGCATGCAGCTGTGATTTGGACTATAAGTGACTTTCCGGCATATTCATATTTTTCATCGTGGAGTACGAAAGGGTACTTAGCTTGTCCCACATGTAATGAGGATACAAGTTCACAGAAATTAAGGAGTAAGATAGGTTACACAGGACATCGTCGACTCTTAGATGAGAATCATCCATGGCGAAGGAGCAAGGAATTCAATGGTAAGCTTGAGAAAAGAAAGAGACCTAGGGAGTATTCAGGCGATGATGTACTAGAGCAGTTGGTACATGTTCCAGATCACAGACCGGGGAAGCATCCAAGCAATAAGAAAAGAAAGCGTACAGCTGATGAACTAAATTGGATTAAGAGGAGTATATTTTTTGATTTGCCTTATTGGCCAACTCTAAAGTTAAGACATAATCTCGATGTTATGCACATCGAGAAAAATGTTTGTGATAATGTGTTGGGGACTTTACTTGGTATTGAGGGGAAAACAAAGGATACTGTGAAGGCAAGAGAGGATCTGAAGGACATGAATATAAGGAAGGAATTACATCTACATGCAAATAGTAATGCTACGTATACAATGCCGCCTGCGCGTTACACCTTGACAAAGAAAGAAAAGAAAGGGTATTGTGAGTTCTTAAAGGCAGTGAAATTTCCAGATGGATATGCATCTAACATATCACGATGTGCAAATGTTGGTGATGGCAAGGTATCCGGCATGAAAAGTCATGATTGCCATGTTATGCTACAACGGTTGATCCCAGTTGGTATGCGTGGATACTTGCCCAAGGATGTCCATGGTCCATTGGTTGAATTGGGAGAGTTTTTCAAGTCTTTATGCTCTAAGACATTGGAAGTGGAAGAGGTAGAAAGGCTAGAGAAAGACATCGTCTTTATCCTCTGTAAGTTGGAAAGGATATTCCCACCTGCATTTTTTGATGTCATGGTCCAGCTAGTAATTCACTTGCCACGTGAGGCCTTACTTGGGGGGGCCAGTTTCTTGCCGTTGGATGTATCCAATTGAGAGGCACCTGGGCTCTTTGAAGCAGTATGTAAGCAATAAAGCCCGTCCTGAAGGCTCAATTACAGAGGCCGTCTCCATTATCGAATGCTTAACATTTTGTTCGATGTATCTTAATGATGTAGAGACTAGGTTCAATCAAGAAGAGCGCAATTATGATGGCAGGGAAGTGGATCAGCAGGATGAAACATTTCCTTTCACACAAATGGTTCGTCCATTTGGCGCTTCAAAGCTTGAATTCATACCATCCGAAGAATTAGAAAAAATGCAGTGGTATATCCTTAATAACTGTGAGGAAGTTGATGACTTTAAAGCGTAAGTCCACAACTTTGGGTGTTATTTTACCAATTCATTTCAATAAGTATTCTGTTTTTTATTGCTATGGTGTCTCATACTTGTATGTTTAATGCTTAGTGAGCACAAGGCAGAGTTAGAGAACCAATGTTCTCTTAATGTAACTAGGAGGCATCAAGAGGAGTTTCCAAACTGGTTTAAGAACCGTGTAAGTTATTGAACAGGTTGCCTTTATTTTTTTCGAGGATCTCTAGTTTATTTGCTTATAGTGTTTGATGTCATTTGTTTAGATAATGAAGTCATACAATGAGAAACTACCTGAAGCTACCGATGTTATATATGCACTTGCATGCAGGCCTGACGTACGGTGGAAGCGATATCCTGCTTGTATTGTAAATAATGTTAGGTTTCACACAAAAGATCGTGATAGTCATCGTAAGACTCAAAATAGTGGCCTGGTTATTGAAGGTGAGCACGAGGGAGCGGCGATTGACTACTATGGTGTCTTGACTGATGTGATTGAGCTGAAATACATTAGAGACAAAAGAGTTGTTTTATTTAAGTGTGAATGGTTCAACACTAATCCTAAAACAGGAATACACATCACTGAGGGTTTCACAAGCATTAAAATTACTGGTCATTGGTACCAAAGTCAGCCATATGTGTTAGCGAGTCAGGCAAACCAGGTCTATTATGTTAATGACACAAAGTTAGGGGCAAATTGGCAAGTGGTGCAAAGGTTTAAACACAGACACTTGTGGGATATACCGGAAACTGAGCCTATTGACATGGTCATTGAAAGTGAAGAAGTTTATCAAGAAAATGGCTCACCAACAGTACGACGAAGTGTTCAGATTGATCAGAATGAAGTGGGTGAGTTGCATAGGCACGATGCTGAACCGATCATTGTTGAGAGAGTCACAGAGCCTGTTGAGGGTCCTCAAGAGATCAGAGACGACGAAGAGGATGATACACTTATCGAGTATTCTGGTGATGAAGAAGACATATTATGTAGTGAGGATGATGATAGTGATGCAGAAGATATATAAACTTCTTATATTTCAAATACATCAATGAACATGTGAAACTGTTGTATATGCTCTGTGTTTTTTGCGTGTGAAACTACTATATATGTTAAGTGTTGCTTTAATTTCTATTCTAACCGTAGCTCCTAGTCTAAATTATGACATTTAAAGTAACCTAACCTTCAATGCTACACGCATATCGACTGCCGAACTTTTACATTTACGCTGCATTACATTAATATGTCAAGTAAGCAGGTGAGTAGCTGGCATGAATTCCTCAAACAGAGTCCCCCAGAGCGGTGGACCAGGAAATCTAACGCGTTTACGGAAGCGATTGGCATCACAAATGCCAAATGAGGTAGTCACTCCACCTCGAGAGGCTTCAGCATTCGATGTACAGGGAGAAGCCACACCTACCAGCATCAATGCTAGATCAATCACTTCAGCTCAAATGGCTTCCCCCGGCGATGTGGCACGTGCAACTGTCAGCCCACAAGTTGAATCTCCTGCTAGTAGTGTTGGTATGATCATATGCAATTAAGATGGTCTACCTTTAACAATAGCCTTGCCCACATGTTAAATGCTACCTAAAGTCACATGGTTTTGTAAGTGCAGGATCTGCTCCTATAAAGAACGTACGCGGTAAGACTAAGGGAATAGGAACCTCAAAGATGGTCGAAACCACAGGAAAAATTCAGTTAGTTGTCGATGCTGAGAAGGGAAGACCTGTTGATCGACTCGCATCAGCTAAGTATGCTAATGAGATAGGTATTATAGTTAGGAGTTTTATCCCTGCTGGGGTAAAGTCATGGCAGTCCATTCCACAAAGTCAGATAGATTTAATCCATGAGCGGCTTGGGGTAACAATCATTTCACAGCTTGTTCAATCAAAATTTTGTAGTATGTAAATGCAACTTGTATGAATAAAATGGGCATTAACTTGCAGGACAAATTTGAAGTGATTAATGATGGTCCTCATGTGAAGAGATACACCGAAACATTACTTAAGACTTCCTTAAGGAACTTCAAGTTTTCTTTAAAGGCAAAGTGGAATGCACTAATTGAAGGAAATGGCCCCTTGAACATATGTTTGACACCTGCACAGGCACGTATTTTTTTTTGCTTTTGGTGGAATGTCGTGTTTCATTTCATAGTCAACACAATTGTTTACACTTTTACATCCCTCACAATGTAAGTCCTAAACCACCTTCCTATATAGGTATGCATATATCTTTCCATGCCACCATTGCCTCATTGGCCTTAATTGGTTCTTTTTCATGCCACACAGGCACGTCTTCACCCTCCTGAAGGGATGGAAGTCAAAGACTGGGAGATGTACTGTGACTTATGGGAACGTGAAGATTATGCGGTATGTTTGACTGCATTTTGCTATTTACAATGATGCTTGAGGGGAAACTTTGAGTGTCCAATTAAATGCCATCTAATTGTTTATTAAAATTCAGGATAGATGTCGTAAAAATAAACAAAACAGAGATGAACTCAAGACACATCATGTCACTGGTTCACAGTCGTTTGTGGTTGCTCGCTCGGAGATGGTACTTGATTAAGCCTTAGCTTTTTGGTTTAATGTTTAAATCATCTTAATGTGAATGTAGATCATCTAATTATTTGCAGAAAGATCCTGAAACTCAGAAAGAACCAGATCAGATTGTGTTTCACAAGCGTACATATTTCTCTAAGAAACACAATAAGTTTATCACGGATGAAGCCGAGTCAAACCAGGTAACAAACTGCCATTTACAATGATAATTTTCCTTGTTAGAAGCCACACATTCGTCGTTGATTAATTTCACTATCAATTTCAGAAACAAATGGAAGAAATGCTGTCCGAGAATCCACAAATGGACCCAGCGGAGATTGCAAAGACCGTTCTAGACAAGAGCAAAAAGCCAGGTCGTATTAAGGGTCTCGGGTTTGGGCCAAGACCGCCCACGTCCCTATCTCAACAATCAGTTTTGGAGGAAGCCCGGCGTCGTGCTGCTTTGGAAGATGAGCTACAAGAGTACAAGGCTCTTATGCATGAGCAACAATTGGAGCTCAATTCTCAGAAATTAGAGGTAGCGACGTACAAGTCACTCATGCAAGAACAACAAGCCCGACTTGACCGGATGGAAGCTATGATGAATCTCCAAATGGCTCAACCACCATCTTTTCACTCATCCACGAATACTTAGAGGTTCCTTTCGATTCCCTAATCTTTCTCTTAATATCTTCCTGAGTGTTTGTGTAGATACACATACCTGCCTATTGATGTCCTATAACCTTTTATTTTTAAAATTTTTTTGCTTTAAAGTTAGTTGAATTAATCCCTGCCAGATCAGATGTACACTAGTAAGTTTATCCCTATGCTATACATTCCCAACTTGAGGTTTAGTTTACAAAACAAAATCAGTCTAGTAATATCCCTACATCTAGTCCCCAGTTAATTAGCACAATGTTTCTTATTGCTTTGTATTAGCAGCTTTTTCTAGCTCCTAATACTCTAATGTATCCACTGCTTGGTCACCTGAGATAGGCTTTTCATGGATTGACTTTGCTACTTGAAGATTCTAGCATTTTGTTCACCCCATATCTTGTACACAGTGACTGTAGCTCTTACTTCCATGAGCATAGCATGAAAGTGTTTCACAAGTTATATGTTATGAAAGCTTGTTTATGTAAAATAGTTTAGCTAAGGCCTTCGCTTACACATCTAGAACTTTTATTCACACTCACCAAAACACTTACACACCTGCACATGAATAAACTATCTCGTCTCCTTCCCCTTGCACTGAATCCCTGCCTCCCTCCCACACATGCGCTCGCGCGTGCACACACACGATGTCTAATTACAAACAACTGCATAAATTACACATGCCTTTGGTCGCAAGCACTGAACTCACACACATAGCACACTCTGCACCTTCACACCTTTGCTTCACATATCTACAAAGCGCACCCGCACACAGACACAGACACACACAGCTGCACAAATTACACAGGCTTCTACTCGCACACACTAGACACCTTCACAATAACTTGGTTCAGTAAAGTCAAGTCAACTCCTCTGCATTCACTGAGATAATACTATTATGCCCTGTTACGCACACCCCCAAGGCGCGCGCGCGCACATACATACACACACACACACATACACACGCTCGCGCACGCACGCGCACACACACACACACACACACACTGTGATTACACAGTATTGCACAATTACACGCGCCTTTGTTTACACATATTGAAATCACACACAGAGCACACCCTGCACCTTCACACCCCTGCTTCACATATCTAAAAAGTGCACACACATGCACAAATTGTAAAACTGATTAACAACCAAAGTATTAAAAGATAAGTGATATGGATTTCCATTATTATTACAAGTACAAAATGGGCGGCAGAGCGGAAGTAGAAAACGGACGATGGTGTTTCAAAGTACATTGTTGATGCATGTTGAGATGTACATTAGAGACGTTCTCTATGCAGTGCTTCATGGCTGCATTTATCCGTGAGTTTTAGGTTAGGTATTTATCCATGACCATACCTTGGATTTATCCTCTTCTTTGATTTTTCAATCCCCCATCTATACGCTGTCTAGGTTAAAACTTTTACCGTAATTTTCATAGGTGAGCTAGGCCAGCCTTTAGGGATTTGATCGGGAAATTGAGATAATTGCTTACGATTGACACTATGCTATAAGTTTCACTTATTTATTGTCGAAGCTATTAAGGATATAATTCAATCTCCCGCCATGTACAGGTACCGAAACATTAAAATCATTACTATGTGAGGTTGAGTTAATTCAATAAGGATATCGCAAAAGATTATAAGGTACTTAGTTTTCTTTTAGTGCTCAGTAGGGGTTACTTTCTAGTAGGTTATTCTGGTTTTGAAGAGTGTTGCTGATACTAGACTGTGGTACAGGTAGCAGGCCTTCAGTAGAGTGTGGTACTGATGGGTTTGTAGGTGGTAAGGGGCTTATGCAAATCTGGAATAGGTAGTGGTTGCCTTTTGAGGAATGAGTAGGGTTAGGCTTATTGGGAATGAAGGGTTGGAATGAGCTGGTAGGCCTAGAATGAAGAGCTTGGTAGTGTGGCTTAGAGTGAATTCTAATTAACATCAGATCCATTAAAATGAGGGAATTCCAGTTAAGGAGACGGTTTTTTTAAGTTACCTTGGGTACAAGTTACATACTGAATTTGCTTCCCCAGAACTCGATGTTGCTTTAGAACTATGGGATGCTAATGATTTAAAATCATTACTGTGTGATGCTATCGTTGAATGATATCTCGTTCTAAGTAATAATCTTCCCAATCAGGTTCACCTTCTTATAGGCAAGGCATATAAAGTACTTTAGAGTGGTTGTCGCCTTCCGCCAACTAAAAGCCCTGGACTCTAGTGTCCAACACACATATTCAGCTCACTCTTCCTATCCACTTCACTAGAAAGAAGCCCCTCATTCAGTCAAGCACGTGCAACCTCTGAACCTCGACAAAAAACCTCACGCCTCCATAACTTCATTTTTCTGTTTCATTATGTTTTCTTTATAGAGTTCTAATTTCTTGTCATATAGCATACATTCTCATCTTAATACATTATATCACAGTAACAATATTCAAAGTGAAAAGTGTTGGGGGGGGGGGGGGGGGAACCCATTGTTTGCAAGGCAATTTTATGGCACATTTAACAGGTCAAGTTTAGTCCATAGCTTTCGGAAATTCTACCCCGCCTTGATTAAAATCCTTTGAAGTCCAACCACTGAATAGCCCTACTTTCTAAACCAAGCTCCAACTATTTGGAAAATATGAACTTTATTTATAACATAATTCCACCCAACGGAACTCGATGTTACTTTATATCTAATCTTTTTCTCCACAATCGCTCTTTTTAGCCAGGCTATTCATGGTCCAAGCTAGAACTACTATAAGTGCATCATAAATTTTAGTTCTAATTAAGGATACGATTGTATTACATAGATTGCCAGTGGAGTGTTGCTTTTCAGATAGAGATTTCATTTGTAAACGTTCATCGTATATATGTTGCACTGAACAAGTTTAATTTCTTTAGCTATCTTATACTTGCTTCTTGAGAGGCTAAACATGATTGAGTAATTTGATTGTACGCGCATTTGTGATAAGAAAAAAAGATGTAATTGATTGTGGTGGATTGCATGGAGTATGTAGATCGAGGTTTGAGCAGCATCTTAACACGAATATTTCAATTCCTCTTTTCATTTTTAATGCAGGCTTGCGATCATTGTTCTTTTAGTTGTGGTGTTCTTGGATGCGATATATATACGGATCATCTTTGGACATGATATGAAGCAAGCTGAGGTCGATATTTTGTGTCACCGACAGGATGGTTTTCTTTTTTGGCATCAACATGTGCATTGTATAGTTCTAATTTTTACTTAGAATATATGTCAAGCTTTGTTGCTAAATGTACTTATGTCCTCGCCTTGTAACCATGTAAATCTTTGTAATGGATAGCATTAGTTTTATATATTAGATTAAAACTTTTTCTACTATTTGTCGCTTAATCTTTTTATTATTTGTCGTTAATTAAAATCTTTAGAATTTGATACTCATCAAAGAACAAAATATTCGTCGCTAAAGGGGCAACAAGTAATGACAATTTTTTTGTCGGTGAATGTAGTTTTTTAACGACGAATTAGAGATGTCAAGAAAGATTTGTGACGATCAATGTTTTTTGTGACGAATTTGAGTTCATCAACAAATGCTACCATTATTGACGAAGAAAATATGTCAAGGAAGAATTTTTTGTTTTCTTGACGAATTTAAAATCGTCAACAAATGTCACTATTATCGACGAATTAAGTATGTCAAGGAAAGTTTGTGACGATCAAAGTTTTTATTGACGAACTTGAGTTCGTCAACAAAGGAAATATTTAGCGACGAAAGCAAGATGTCAAGGGAAAACAGACTGACGATGACTCATTTCTTGACGAATCCAAGTTCGTCGACAAATTAATTCATTCTTGACGAACTTGAACATCCAGCGACAAATTCCAGCAACCTATTACGATGAAATTGTTCGTCGTTAAATATTGGACATTCCTTGACGACGTAAAAAATCGTCAACAAATCTACCTTTTCTCGACGAACACATGTATTCGTCGAAAAATACATTTCTTGACGGCGAGTCTTTGACGAACTGAGCGACGAACTTTTTTCGTCACTGAATGTCTTTCTTGACGAATAAGAGACCTTTACCGACGAACCGTGTTCGTCGCCGAAGGCCAATTCTCTTGTCGTGAGGGATGTTTCCATGGAACCAAATAAGTTTCCACCATTTCACAAGGCTAGCCTTAGTTCTGAGATGATTCCATGCTGATTTAATGGTAAATTGTCCACTGGGATGGATATCCCAAGACACTTCATCTTTAGTGCCTGGTCTGGGAGCTGGCATAGAATTAATGATGAGGTTTGCTTCCCTCAAAGCTATAGATCTAGTTGCAGGCAAACACCATGTTTGATCCATAATGATATCTGCAACTTTTGAGTCTACTCCAAGGCCAGAGTCATAGGCAATTCTCATACCATATTGATTTGTAAGAACACCACAGGGCAACCATTTATCCCTCCATAACCAAATATCATTTCCATCTCCAACTTCATATGTACAAAGCTGCTGGATTGTATTCCTTAGATTTAGCAGTTTACACCAAGTCCAAGATAATGTGACTGATGTTTTAAAAGTTCATATATGCTTCCCTTTTATAATATAATTGTGGCACCATCTCACCCACAGAGAATCCTTTTTGTTAGCCAAATCCCATAGGTTCTTGCAAATGGCTGCT